>JABTXL010006405.1:5853701-5959067 GCA_025134845.1 Neodon shergylaensis
GAGATGCTTTGTGCTGTAGCTGCTGGACCACTAGTCTAGCGGTGCAGAGATGCTTTGTGCTCCTTTCTTGCTCTGTCCTTCCTGGCGCCTCCAGCCTCAGACTCACCCTTTCTGATCTGGGTCATGTTTGTTTTACCTTTCACGACAATTTATTAAAATAAGTGAGTCTCCGTTTTTAGCTGCAGACCATTTCCTCTCTCCTCCCCCAAGAAAAACAAGAGATAGCTGGCATTTCTAGTGCTGGAAAGAATGTCTCAGAGAACGCTGCCCCAAAGACCCTCCACAGCCTCATTAATCAAACCCAAATGGGATGCGCCAGAGCTGGGCCCAGACCCTTTCTTACGGTGGGATCAGATTGCAAAGGCAAGGGGACTTAGACACGATGTATGGCCAGAGGCCTGAGTGCAGGGATGGACAAGGGCTGCTGTTGAATGGGAGGCAGAGGAGAGCACTGTGGCTATAGGATGGAGGATGATAGCCATGCTACCCTTGCCACACGTGTGCAGGCCTTACCCCCTCCCCCCCATATTAGGAATCAGCATGTAGGTAAGCAAGCCGAGTTGCAGCGAAAGTCTTTACCTACTATCTCGGAACTAGAGAGGAACCAGGAATGGGCAGAAGAGGGAATGCACCAGGCACCTGTGAACACTCTGCTCTCCTGGCCTCATGACCTTGGGACTGTGGTTTTGCCATCAGAGGAGGCCAGGGCATGCTGCACGGAGGCAGAATTTCTCCTTTGTGGTGCAAAAGTGCCATCTACGTTGGTGGAATGAAGCAAAATAGCTAGGAAATGAGGGAAACTGATGTTGCTGAGGATAAACTTGACACATTCATCTTGAGAGCAAGCGATGATTTGGAAGAACGGTTGTAATGTTTGTGTTTCGTTCTCATTTTAGTTTTTCTTACTTATCCTTTGAGAATTTCATTCATGCAAAAAAACACGTTTTGATCACATTCACCCTCTACCCTTCCCTGACTTCTTCTTGAACCACCGTCTCCTTCCCAACACGATGTCCATTATCGTTGTTATTATTATTATTAAATAACCCACTTAATCTGGGGCTGTGGGCTTCTCCTGTTGGCAGTCTCTGTGCTGTGTTCAAGGCTCAGGCTCTAGGCCCTGCATGTCCCCACCCTAGGAGGCAGTGGAATAACTGATCAGGCCATGTGATTCCAGCCAATGGTCGAGGAGTTACTCTAGGTCTAGGAATGTTTCTTTAGGAAATGTTTCAACCAGCATCCAATTCAAAAGGAGCATTCATATGAAATTTGCACAAAGTTTACAGTCAGAGTGGCTAAAACGACAGCCCTAATGTTGGTGGCAGTCGTGGAACTTGGTATTTGAAACCTATCCCTTAGATGGTAGTAATTGTGATGCAGAAACAGTTTTGATGTCTAGAAAGCCATTGCTGTGAGCCCACCTCCAGGACTTGATTTATCAGTCGCACGCAGCTGACTGGCACACAGGCAGCTCGTATTTTACACGCAGGTCATGCAATCTTTGCCACCAGCTCACCTTGGTGGCACAGGCCGGTCACACGGAGAGATAAATCACAGTGGTGCCTGGAAGCAGAGGAAGCTGTTAGAGAAAGTGGAAGTGCACACTGCATCACCCTGGAAGATGAGAGCCGTCTGCCCCGTGCCTACTTGGTTTCCATGGATCCCTAGGTCACAGGAAGTTAGAGGCTCCCTAGGAACCGATGCAGCCGAGGGTCTGGAGCAAAGCAGTCTCTGTAGCTGCAGACACAGTTTGTTCTCTGGGGACATTTTTCAAGTAAAGCAAAGAAAGTGCATTTCAGTGCTACCCTCTTCTCCAGGTGCTGGGACAACAGGGTAATCTGGGGCGGAGGCGGTGGGGGGGGACTTTGCAACTGGAGAGAGGAGGCTTCATGCATCTTAGGCTCTCAGAGCTTACCAACTTGTGCTGTGTTGCCATTGAGGCAGGGGGCCATTCAGAGCAGCTCCAGTGGGTTGCAGGTGATTGCAGCCTCTGGGCCAGGGGAGCGGGTGGAATTAAACCACAGGGCCCCACTTCATTTCCTTCCTCAGGGAAGACTTGGACTTAATGTTGATTTTATCTCAACTCTTTCATTTTAAAGTCTATAAAACAATGAAATACTAACACACCGAACCACCATAGCCATTCACCTGGATCCAGTTAAGGTGAACGTTAATCTACACTTACTTTCTGTCTCTCTGTGGCGCCTCTCCCATCACACACACACACACACACACACACACACACACACACACACACCACACACACATTTATAAAACTATTCACAAAGACAGACATCCTGACTCTTCATGAGTGATTGCCTCACCAAGCACATTCTCCTACATAGTTATAGGGTCATTATCGTGCCTAAGAAATTTAGTATCGATCCAAATGTTTTCTTGCTCCACAAAATGTCTTTTATACATATTCTAATAAAACCAAAGATCTGGTCTAAAACCCCACGTTGCAGCAGAGCGTCATAACTCTTTAATCTCCTTTCATCTAGAGCAGCCTCCTCTACATTTTTATTCTTCATGACTGTCGTTTTTAAAAGTCATATCTTAAGCCAGTGAATCCTGTGTACTTATCAAGAAGTCGACTGTGTGCCAAGAGTGTTTGATCTCGCATGACTTTAATGGTGTATCTTGAGATTTACTGTGTGATTGCTCCCCTCCCTTTAGATGAGAACCGTCACAGTGAGGGTCTTATCCTAGAGTAGACCCCAAACCCAGTCGCTCCCTCAGCACTGACTAGAAGGTGGAGAGAAGGTTTGCTTGTGTGGGTGACTTCACTGGGTTCCTCTGGATGGATTACTACTGCCTGATGTTCAGCTTGAATAGGAGAGGTTCAGTACCAGTTCACAACTGACAAAGTGAGACTCAGATGAGGGTCTGCACAGTCCAACCTCATGCAGCCCAGAGGTAGCTAGTCCTCTTGGTCCTATAGTGTCTCAGCAGGAGATGAAGTGGACAGTCTCCTCTATTAAGCTCCTGATGTTCTGAGAGCCTGAATATTCAAGGCTGCTGAGCAGCCTTTGGTCTGTAGAGCCATTTGACTAGCAAGGGGACATCAAATCCTGCTCTCCTAGCCTGGATCCAGTCTGTGCTATTCATGGTCTTTCTTTACGTATGTCTACATAGTAGGGTTGAAGGCAGGGGAAATGACGTTAGCAAGCAGTGTGCTGTCCACAGCTAAACACTCACTCCATCCGTGAGACGGAGAGCTCCAAGGCAGTAGAGTAGAAGGCAGCTGGGCAAGACAGGGTAGCGCCGTTACCTAAGAGTGGAGCTCAGTGAAAGTTCGATTTCTCACATGCTTCCAAAAATGAGGGCAAACATTTTTCTTCCATTATATATCAAGAGTTCCAACCCAGGAGTAAAACACAAGTATCAGTTCAGATCCAGACTATAGCCGGAGGCTTTATGAAACACGTAGAGGCACCTGGTGTGTAGCTCATGAGTAAAAACTCCATACCTCTCCTCTGTCCCCAAGTGCCAGAGCCAGTAGCTGTTCAGGGAGCTGAAAGGGAAATTTTTCTCTTGTTGTACTAGCGGCGGGCAGTGTTCCTAGCGCCCAGCCGCCAGCATGGTTAGCTTTATACCCAAAATAACAACACACAAATTGTATTCATTTAAACACTACCTGGCCCATTAGTTATAACCTCTTATTGGCTAGCTCTTACATATTGATCTAACCCATTTCTAATAATCTGTGTAGCCCATGAGGTGGCTTACCAGGGAAGATCTTAACCTGCAGCTGTGTTAGGTGGGAGAATCATGGCGACTCCCTGACTCGGCTTCTTTCTCCTAGCATTCTGTTCTGTCTACTCCGCCTACATAATTTTCTGTCCTATTAGGCCAAGCAGTTTTCTTTATTAGTTAACCAATGAAAGCAACAGATAAGATACAAGACCCACCTCCATCATTCTCTCCTGCCCAGGTAGCTCCCCAGCACCTTGTCAAGACATTTCATCTGTCCAGGACAGTAGAGCACTTTACTGGCTGTCACACTGGCCACTGAGCAGTCGTGCTTAACTGTAAACAAAAGGGGAAGGGAGCATTTTTTCTTTTCTTTTTTATTGATTTTTATTGAGCTCTACATTTTTCTCTGCTCCCCTCCCTGCCTCTCCCCTCCCCTCTTCAGCCCTCCCCCAAGGTACCCATGCTCCCAATTTACTCAGGAGACCTTGTCTTTTTCTACTTCCCATGTAGATTATATCTATGTAAGTCTCTCTTAGGGTCCTCATTGTTGTCTGAGTTCTCTGGGACTGTGGTTTGTAGGCTGGCTTTCCTTGCTTTATGTTTAAAAACCACCTATGAGTGAGTACATGTGATAATTGCCTTTCTGTGTCTTGGCTACCTCACTCAAAATAATGTTTTCTAGCTCCGTCCATTTTCCTGCAAAATCCAAGATGTAGTTATTTTTTTCTGCTGTGTAGTACTCCATTGTGTAAATGTACCACATTTTCATTATCCATTCTTCTGTCGAGGGGCATTTAGGTTGTTTCCAGGTTCTGGCTATGGCAAACAATGCTGCTATGAACATACTTGAGCACATGTCCTTGTGACATGATTGACTCTAACCAAACAAGTGGAAGATTTGTATGACAAGAACTTTAAATCTCTGAAGAAAGAAATTGAAGAAGACACCAGAAAGTGAAAAGATCTCCTATGCTTTTAAGTAGGCAGAATTAATATAGAAGGTAGGATTTTTAAACTTTCTCAGGAATTAGTCAAATTCTTTTTGTTCCACGCTGTCTCTCCCCTTTTCTCCCATCCCTCCCCTTTTACATAGCCAGCTCTCCCTTGCACTTGACGCAGGATACTGGGCAGTGGAGACAGTGGCTGGCTGCAGAGGCACGGCCATGGCTTCTGCCTCTTTCATTCCCAGCACAAGTTTCTCTGGGAATTGGGAAGGTGATGGACAAGATAGACCTTTACCACCTTTGGGGAGGACGATGAATGGAAAGAGGAATCTATCCTCCTGAAGTTGTGAATTTGAGCAATGTGTATAAGAGGTGACACAGACAGGCAGACACAGAGATGGAGGCAGACAGAGGCACCCTTGAGCAGCTTTCTAGGGACATAATGAGACCCCAGGACCTCTGCTGCTGTTGATTGGTCAATAAAGTGAGAGCTCCCTCTCTGGGTTGCCCACTCCAGCCCTGCATTCCTCGCTGCCTGCACCTCTATGGTAGGTGGCAGTTGTAGCGCATCAGGGTTCAGCTCACAGGAAATCATTATTGAAGAGCCCCATCGGCACATACAGCCTCATCTATGCAGGCACTGGAGACGTGGTGAAGTCAGGCTTTGCCTGGAAAGGGAAGACTCGCCACTTCCAAACCCAACTGTGGCAATTTGAAATGATGTGTTCCATTGGAAAAAATTCTTATGGCATGCATTGTTCTGTAAATTAATTTGGCTTTGCTTTAAAGAGAGACCTTGAAGTTTGTGACTGAGCCATCAGCTGTTTCTGAGAAGCAGGTGTGATGATGCCTGTCCTTCCGATCTTGCCTTCTGGGTCCATGTAGGTTCCCAGCTGATCATGCATTTTCAGGGGCTACTTCATTGGGGACGATTGCACAGCCGCTGTCTGCTTCCTTTAGGTGAGCCCCCCGAATCTGCATTCCAGCTGGCCTTATCTATCACTGCTTAACCATGCTCATTAAAAGAAAGCAATGATTCAATTTTTTCCCTAAGAGCTTCATTAGGACGAGGAAAAATTGAATTTACTAAGGAAAGGAGGAAACGATTGAATAAAAAATAAGACAAGTAATCGAATCGTAGGGCCGCGGCTGATTCGATTCTGACACATGGAACTAGTAATGAGATGACGGAGCACTCTGCCTCCACACAGCGCCCGCTAATCCACGCAAATCCTGATCATCTGGTTCCTGTCATGGTGCACAGTCTGGTTTTCCCAGGGTGCCCTAGGAAGCGTGGGCATCGCTGGAAAATCTGCAGCACACAACCAAGTGTGATATGCTAACATCTGTTCTGCTCCTCAAACAAACAAGCAGAAACAAACAGAAAAACTGAACAAGGAAGTTAAGCAGTGAAATTCTTGTCCATTCTATCTATTACAAAGAGCCTCCAAGAGACAGGGAAGCCACATATTAAGGAAGCGACAGTGCTGAGGCCCAGACCCCTGTGAGCGAGCCTATGTCACCTCTACCTGCTCACGATGCCCTCCTCTGGTAAGACCCTCACTGTGGGCTGGAAATGGGCCTTGCCAATGTGGCTCTAGCTGGCCTAGATCTAGAACGTGTAAGCTTATTGACATCTCAATCAATTGCAGCTGATCCAGGGGGACTTGTTAGTCAGTTTTGGGGCACAATTCTAACATTCAATCCTTATACAGTTAGTTTACCTAAGAATGGATTTTTTAGTTAAAAAAAAAACTAAGCAAAAAAGATGATGTTTAATGCCTTAAGATGGACTCCATTGTGGAAAATTGAGGTGAATCCTAGCCTGGGATTCAGGGCTGTCAAGACGGCCAATCTTAACTCACTGGTTAAGAGCACTCGCTGGGGCCATTCTTGCCTGTCATCGTGGCTTAGGAAGCGATGTGCGCTGGCAGAGTTCTTGACAAAAGTACATTTGCTTGGATTTTCCGTCACTAGGAAAGAAGACAGTTCCCCCAGGCCCTGGCATTTCCCAGTATTCTCTAGCTTGGGTATCAGCCTCAGGAGACGGCTTGTGTGTTCTGTTCTCTCATTCCCTCTCCAGTGAAGCCATCTGTAACCATCCTGGTAGGAATGTAAGTATCCTAAAGAGACATGTGAGGGCCTCCCTTTGGCTACCAGTCTATTAAAACAGCAATCCCATCAAAATCAGAATTTCCCCACAATCTCTTGT
Organism: Neodon shergylaensis; assembly: GCA_025134845.1. NCBI lineage: Eukaryota > Metazoa > Chordata > Mammalia > Rodentia > Cricetidae > Neodon > Neodon shergylaensis. Next base: position 5,860,557 of record JABTXL010006405.1, read on the forward strand.
TGGGAGCAGGAAAGGATGAAGCCTGATGCCAGCTGAAGAGAAACTGGAGAGAGATTGGCCCATAGTTCTAGCAACTTGTCAGGTCGCCATGCAGAAGGAAGTCGAGCCTGAGTCAGTGCTGGGCAGTGCTGGGCAGAACTACACCTGGCTGGCTACTTACTTCTGCATGCCTCTTGCCCAGCATTTAAATCTAAACCTCATATCAGGATCCTGAAGATGAACTAGGGGTAAGAGGATGTCACCGAACCTCTTTATTTGTCCCTCTTCCCATTGTGGCTACATTCAATCTCAATCATGTGTGTGTGTGTGTGTGTGTGTGGACATGAACATGTATGTCATGGCACTCATGTACTTTGTGGGGTCAGTTCTCTCCTAAGTTTGTGTGAGTTCAGGGGATTGAACTCAGGTTGTCAGGTTTGTGCCGCAAGCGTCTTTATCTGACGAGCCATTTCACTATCCCCCAACTCCCAACCCTTTATATTTCAGGACACAGTTTCCCACTGATGAACCTGGAGCTCACTGCTTCAGCTGCATGGCTGGCCAGAGAGTTCCTTCATCCCCCCAGGACTGTGCTTACAGATGCCTGGCATCTAAATGGGATCTGCACTCAGAGCCTCGGGCCTGGACAGTGAACTCTTTACCCATTGAAACTTCTCCTCACCCTCTCCTTAGTTGTCACTTTAATCAGCTCTTTAAAGAGGTAGACGAGCCTAGCGTGTTAGGGCTGCAAGGACCCAGGCTCCGACCTTAACTATGCTGGTAACAGAGGCTATGGGAGGTGCCTGGGACACCCTCAGCTTTGGGAAGCGACCCCTCGTTTTGTTGGACATCACTACCCTTGGGCACAGCTGGGGCTGAGGGTTGGATGGAGACCTGGACAGAAGAATGAGGTCAAAATTAGGATATACAATAATCCACACTGGGAGCTCTTCTCTACTGAGGCCAACATCCAACAAAACATGCAGGAAAAGGGTGAGCTCTACTAATGTCCCAGTGCCACAGCATGGGTGCCAGCGAGACTCCCACCCTTCTCCAGCCCTGGTCCTCTTCCCCCTCTCTTCACATCTCTCTGTACAAATCCCGACCAAGGACACAAGAACCCTGGAACTCTCAGTGCTGCCCGTGGGACCACAATCCCTGCCTGCAGCAATGGTGGCAGAGGAGGTACCACCATCACAGTCCTGGAGGGCACCACCTCTTACAGCCAGCCCCTAGCAGCTGGACTGAGCTGTGTGCCAGCACCCTGATGCTCCCTCTGATGACAATGCCCAGGTTTCAAGCCACAAGTTGGCCAGGTGTCCAGTGTCAGAGCTGCGCACTGGTAAGGGCCACAAGTCTTCATCCTGCCCCTGGTATGGGTATTCATGGCAAGTGAGCCGTCCTGTGTCCACTTCACAGCTGACCAGCTGTCCACCCCTAACCGAAGTGGAGAGACGTCCCTTGGCAATGTGGTATGGGAAACACTGGCGCTTGTATCAGACAACCCTGGAGACAGCTTCTTGTGTATCCGGATCTGTAACTGCTGGAACTGCCCCATGACAAAGGGGCAGGACACACACAGAGGACCCCACCAGCACTCAGCCGGGGTGACCCCTTTGCTTTGGAAAGTTAGAGTGAAAAGAATTCCGATTTTAAACAGCCTCTCATTGTGTGGCCCCATTGAAGCAGCCCTGTTGACCTCTGACCTTCAGTCAACTCACCAAAACAAGGTGAGTATTTCTGAGTCCCCCTCCCCTCAGCTTGGGTTGGGGGGGGGATGACCAGAGACTAAATCTGAACCTATTTACATTCCTTTCCCTGAAGGTGATGAATGGCTTCCCCTCTTGGAGCCAGGCCCCTCCCGGGGCCTCTTTTGTTTGCTAGGCTCATTTCAAGAGGTAGGGAATGCACTGAGCATCTTTTAACTGTTTACCAGCAGAAGGGCAAAGATCAGATTACCAGCTTGGGGCCGATTCATCTTTTCTCCCAAATCAAAGCCATGTGGACACAGGGTCTGTGTACATATCGGTCCACTCTGTGCATTCAGCTGGGTCAGGAGAGGCCAGCCAGGACCAAGCCCAGGAGGAAGAAAGAAGTAGTAATTAGGACCGAGTGGGGGAGCCCAGGGGGGCCTTTCTCGGGCTTCACATGAGGACTTTTTAATTTTTTTTAAAATAGTGTCTCCCATTCCCTTGCTATTGCCTAATTACCAATGCTTTTCCCAGGCTTCTGGTCTGAGGGATATTTTAATTTGAAAGATGTTTCCAACTGTAAAAACGTATTTCTGACTTTGCCAACATTTATGGCTGTGTGCGTGCGTGCGTGTGTGTGTGTGTGTGTGTGTGTGCAGGCCAGAGTTGACACTCTTTCTATTGTATTTTTCTGATTGGCTAGACTGGCTCTCTAACAAGCCTCTTGGAGCCTTCTGTCCCCTCTCCCCGCATGCTGGCATCATAGATGTGTACTGTCCCACCTGACTTTTGATGTGGGTCCTCGGTGTCTAAACTCATCTTTAAGCTTGTGTGAGCATAACCTCACTGACTGAGTAAGTCATCACACCAGCCCTAAAAATCCTTGTGTTCTTACTCTGAGAGCCCAGGTTCATACTTGTTAGAAAATACCCGATCATTCTGAGTCTTTGAGACAAACAGATGGTCCACAGTTGGGAGGACCAGTCCACTGTCATTCTGAAGTATACAGAGCAGTGTGGACTATAACACCGGAATGCCCGTGCGCCACCTACAAGATTCTTACGTCTTGCCATATGTGTGTACTTGGTTTCTACTAGTTACCAAATAATAAAGCACAGAGACCAGGGAGCCACATTGGGTCCTTGTCTTTAAGTTGAAGTTCCTGATTCCCAGAGGATACTATACTGTTGTTTCCGTTGTATCCAATCTACAGCGGCCATTCAGTCACCACACCACTCTGCAGTGAGTGTGTAGCCACTGAAGACTGTGACTGCGCATTTTGATAGCATTTGTAGACCCCATGACACTCGCTGAATTAGCATACAGTATTTTACTTCCTGCACAACACAGAAGCCAGCCATGGTGATGGTGGTATGTATGTACATAGCCGCTGCCAAGGCTATGGCGGCTGTGAGACTTCACGGCTCACAAGGCAGGCCACTCCAGCTTCAAGGGTGATGGCAGAAGATGCCAGATTCCAAGTCAGAGACAGAGGCATCAGGGCTTGTTTCAGTGAGAAGAACAGCTCTCACCGCAAAGGGGAAGAAGAGTCAAGTTTAGTCTGGAGCCAAATGTGAATAACCACGGTCAGGGAGCACAGATTCGGGTCTCCATAAATTCCATTTCCAATGGTATCAATTCCATGAACTTTTTTTTTAATATAGTGACAGAACAAGCAAAGGGATAAGTCAACTCACTTTTCAAATATACTGGTGGGTATATTAGGTAGGCAGAATATGGCAAAGCAGGGGAAACTCTGCTATGGGCCTTTGATGCTATCTAACGTCAGTCTTAGCACCAGAAACAGGGATCTATTCATACATCCCAAAGTTATCCAATAGTAGTAAATGACGTTACATCCCATACAAAGGAGAGCAGTAGGTTCCTATAAGCGGGGGTTAAAGGTACCCCAAGATAATTTGGCTGTGGACTTGCAACATTCCAACTTTTCCACGTCTATGCAGTTGTAATCAATCTGTTTTGCAGACACAGCTTCCTTCCAGGAATTCTTCACACTCAAAATAAGCTGGTTCTCCGAGTTTCGGTGTCACAGGGTGGCCTGGAAGCCCCAGAGGCCCTAGCATGAAGAGCAAGCCAAGTGACAGAAGAGATCCTGAGTCTGGGGATTCTGAGGGGTTGGGGCAGGCAGCGGGACACCCCATCCCCTGTTTTCTCCTGGAGTAAGACACAGCCTCATTCCGATTGGCCTTCCTAGGAGAAGGCAGGCAAGACCTGGCTGTCTCCACCAGGAAACTGATGCAAGAGCCCGATCTCTTGTTGCACATCCACCTGCCACTTTTCCCCTCTCTCCATGTGTATGGGAAGTGGATTTGTGACAGGCCCAGTTGTTTTCCTCAGCAGTCCCGGGACCCTGAACTCCTCTGCTGCGTCTGCGAGTTTTCCTGTTCCTTCATTTTCCGGCTCTCCTTGGGTTGGAGACCCTTTAATTTGGGCTAAGCTGCCAGGTGTTGAGTGACGCGGCCATTTACTGAGCGTGTCCTTGATCAGCCACAGCTGCAGGAGGCTTGCCATGAGCAGGGTTGCCTATTCTTTTCTGCCTCTTTCCACCCTTTGCCTTTACACATCATTTATCTGGCTACAGATGAGCTTGCTTCTGATTGGTTTGGAGCGGTTCTTTGTAGGTCTAGTACACTAACTCTTCCCACAGTTACCTGAGGTGATTCGACCTCATATCTCCTTGGTGCTTGTCTTCTCAATTTGCTCATGAGTTCTTGTTTCAGTGGAAAGTTTCGTTTAATCTTTAATTTTAAATGTAATCTTTAACTAAAATATTTCATTTTCCCTCTCTTCTTTATAAAAAATTATTTATTTTCATTGAAATATAACCACCTCATTCTCCCTCCCTTTTCCTCTTCATCCCCTCTCATATCCTATCTCCCTACTGCTCCCTTGCAAATTCATAGCCTTTTATTCTTTAATTGTTATTGTTACATATATATGCAAAAACATATGAACCCCATTAGGTGGGCTTAGTGTTGCTTATATGTGTATATTCTTAAGACTGGCCACTTGCTATTGGATAACTATTTAGGGTGTTCATCTCTGGAGAAGACTACCATGCTCTGAGCAAGTTTTAATTGCATGTAGCTCTTCATCTGCAGGGGAAAAGAGCTCTGAGATTTCCCCATCCACACTGGCACGTCAACCGGTGTTGTGATTGTTCAGGTAGTCATCTTGCTGCCATCTCGTGGGTGCAATTTCCATGTTATATCTAGAACTCTTAATCTTGCAGCAGACTCCCTGGTCTTCTGGCTCTTTTCATCTTCCTCCACTCTCTTCCTTGATGTTCTCTGAGCTCTAGGTAGATACAATGGTTGTGCTGGAGATGTGTCAGCTGGGTGCCCTAGAGGCAAGGGTCTCTGTATTTTGACTAGTTGTCTGTCTGTAGTGGTCTCCACCCGCTGGTGTGAAGGGAAGCTGACAGCCACACTTACCTGTGGGTACGAGGGTGAGTATTCAGAATGCAGCTAAGAACTGTACTGGCGTAGGGAAGTGACTGTAGGGTACCCAGCTGATACATCTCTTGCTGCTCACTTGAACTTTTTTCCTGATACCGGCTTCCTGATAGCTGTCCAGTGTATCTCATTCGCTATTCCATGTGTTCCCCACTGAAAGGTAAGCCACTACCAACAAGCATTCTGTTGGTCTCCTTCACTGATCTGTTCTCAAAGTTGAGAGCAGAGCTTGTCACAAACTAGAATCAGAAATGCGTGTGGGTAAATGACTGGATGTATGAAGGCATGGGGTTTCCTTTGAGAAAAAGTTACATTTTTGGCAACCCTCTACTGTGTGGAGCTTCAAGCTCTGGTGTTTGTTTTCTTTGCAAACATTTTTCTCAGCTATCCTAGGCTCTGGACTTCTGGTTTTGAATTTGGAGGAATGCCCCAAATTTCAGAGACTTGCTGGTGTTTCAGTTTGATGTACATTAATTTGGCACACTGAGGTGATGGGAACACGTGATGTAAACACAGAATTTCCATTGATGTAGGTTTTCTCTCAGGTTTCCCAATCATGGTCAGTCAATTCAGAAAGCAGATAGCATGCACATCTCCTGCTAGGTTTGCCAGGGGAGTGCAGTTCTTGGTTGCACCCCATAAAGACTGCACTTCTGCAGTTCCCAGTTGGTGGGGGGATAGCTGTCATTTCCGGTGTGTTGGTCTGCTAAGGTATTTGGCTAGTGTAGCATTGTGGTCTGGGAAGGAGAAGGGGCAAGTCTCTCTTGTGGTGGGGCATTTTTGAGTTACTTGTGTCCTCTATACCGCCCTCTAGCCTTGGCTTTCCACTCAGAGGACAGAGGCAGCGAGCACATACATCCGTTTTCGTGGGCATGCTTCTAAGATTGTGTGGTCAGCTATGAAGTTTATTATTGGGCTTGGCATAGGCATCCCATTTCCCTTGTAACTAGCATGCTTGATCTGATTATGAATCAGTGTTGAATTTTATGGATTGCCCTTTTTTCCTTCATGTGCAAATCCGTTTTTCTCCAAGGGACCATGGTTCCATTTCCAGGATAAGCCCACTCTTCATGTCATCATTATAGCGAGCTGAACTGTGTTAGTGTTTTCCCTCAGATGTTTGAAATGACGAGCATTAATTAGGGAGACTGCCTTTGTTGTTTGCCGTGCTGGAGACAAAACCCAGGGCTTCGCATGAGCCGAACAGGTGCTCTGCCCCGACAATCGTCAGGCCAGAAAGACTGTTCTTGCCTTTGCCTTCCTGTGATGTACTCAGCCATCTTCTTTGAGATTATTCTAGTTTCACAGAACAAGCTTTTTGTATTTCCCTTCTATTTTAATGTTCTAGAAGAGTTTGTATATTATGAAAGCTTGAATATCAGCAGGCGGTTGCTTCCTGAACATCTGGTACCGATGTGGTGTAACTAACTCCGTTACACCGAGTACCACCGCATCTCTGGTTCTATCTCTTCAATGTTTATTTAGAATTTAGATTTAGAATTCTGTGTGCCTTGAAAAGTAGGATGTTTCTAGAAAATGGGTAATTTATTCATCTTTTCATAAGTGTTGCACTCAAGATAATGGTATTATTTTTCTTTGCTAGTGGGATGAATTTGTCTTTTGTTTGTTTTTTCTTGCTTCTTATTGACTTGCGCAATTTGTGTTTCTCTATTAACTCTGCTGCAGACGTCCGAGTCTTGGCATTCTTTTCAAAATCCCATCTTTTGGTGTTGATGCTTCCCTGGTCCACTGTTTTCCACTTAGTTAGATTCAAACCTACCCTTCTAAACTCTATATTCCTATGTTATTTATGACTAGTTTATTTTTTCCTTTAGGTTTTGGGGTTCAACATTAAAATTCTTTACTTTCAAACTTTCCTGATTTGTACTAAGCATCTTTCAAAACACAAAATTTTGTTATAAATACTGCTTGAGATTCATGATATAAATCTGCATTATAAGTTCCCTGTAAATCAAAAGTGATTTCAGTATATTTGAAGTTTGCTGTCTGCAAAACATCTATCATTGGGCTTTTTGTTTGGTCAGAGAAAGAATTCCTGGTAACACTACACGGCCCATCTGCTTTCAGCCGTGCACACACTAAACCAGGCCTTTCACAGCTAGTTAGTAGCCAAGAATGCAGACTTGTCCTCCAAATGTCATAATCTCCTTAGCAAATTCTGATCTGAGAATGTGGACTTTAAAAATGAGTTCAAACACAGTACCCTAGCTGACTTCAAAGCTGTGTGTGAGTAACCATTTATATTGAATTAGTCAAGCCAAGGAGAGAGAGAGAGAGAAAGAGAGAGAGAGAGAGCTCTATTAACTTAACAACATTCAATTGTTCACTTTACAAAATAGAGCTTTATTTCAGAAATCTTATATAAATAGATTCTGTTTTGATCTTGTTCTGTGTGTTATTAGATCTAGATGATAACTCGCAGAAACAGACCCAGCAGGGAGAACACAGTCTATAAAATAAGATTTCAGGCTTTCTATGTTAGGCAAAGTCAGAAAAACCATCAAATGGGAATACAGCCACGCTCAGTTCAAGTGCAATTGGGGAATAAAACACTTAGGAGAAGATAAACTATGAACTGTCACCATGGGTCACAGACCGATGATACATGAACTTGGATTTTTGCCTTGGCTTCCCGTTTCCTTGTGGGAACTGAACAATTAACAGCTTATCAGAACCTTAGCTTTTCTGTAAACTGAGGTGGCAGGCAAAACTGTGCAGAGTGTTGGCTGTGTCCTTGAACACCTACTTCTCAGCTAGTGGCACTGCCTTGTGTTTGAGGCACCTGCCTGGCCAAGTTGGATAGTAAAGCGTGGGCCTTGGGAGGTAGAGCCAAGGCCTGGTTTCAAAAAACTATTTTTCTTGGCTTCTAGTTGAGCTGCTATCTGAGGATTGGCCCTTGCAAGTCAATGCTGCTCTGAATGCCTTCCCCTCTAGAGGGGACAAAATCCCCTAGAAACCATGAGCCCAAATAAATGCTTTGCCTCCTAAGCTATGCTGCCATGAGTGATGTCACAGTAATGTGAAAATTAACTAAGACGTAAGTGTAAAATGTCTGAAAGTAGTTCCCCACCCCCACGGAGGTACCAGGGAGCCAGTGGTTAACAACTGGATCCTTGAGTCAGTGTGCCATCGTCCAGACAAGTTCATAGACTGTGGCCCAGGCCTCACCTTTTCAATCTTAAAAGATGATATTATACAACCTACTTCACCAGACTTTTGTAAAGACTAATTAAGATCTCACAAACTTAGAAAAATGTTTGACTTCTAGTAAGTAATTATACAAAAGAGAAAGAGAGAGAGAGAGAGAGAGAGAGAGAAAGAGAGAGAACACAAGAAAGAGAGAGCTAATATAAGCTGTCAAGACAAAACTATCTCCATGGAAGGTCATATTTTTATTTTTAAAAGAATCTTAAACATTAGGCCGTTCCGCTGCTTCACAGGGGCAGGGGTGCAGAGTTCTGAGGAGCCACAAGAGGTATTGTTTCCTCACCAGTCATCCCAATGCAGTGGCATTCTGGGAAAACAGTGCATTCTGGGAAGGCAGTTGCATTCTGGGAAAGCAGTGGATGCAGAAGGGCTTGAGGCCCAGGGTGGTGTCTTTGCTAGTGAAGGAGAACTGATCCGTTGCCTGGAGATGGAGGCAGAGGACTGTTGCTGTCTAAGCTGCCTTCCTGCACAGAATGACAGGAAGGAGAAGAGTCACGCTGGGCCCAGGCCCCAGTGTCTTGGAAGCAGCCTCTGCTTTCCTGGTTCCCTGACATGTGCTGTAGAACAATTCAACCATCATAGTGTCACCAAGAAATTGCCCTAAGCCAGAGTAGTTACCATTTAAAAACTCCAGACTGCTGTCTTTAACTGGTCCTGGAACTAAGAAACTGAAGTGTGTAGATAGCAGCATGATTCCTTAGACTAGAATCTTATACAACCAAAACAAACAAAAATTAGAACAAAATTACACATTCCAGTTGATAAATAGGGTAAACATGTGAGCAGTCAATTCACTTTTAGCAAAAGTGGTCAGGTGATCAGCAAGCATACATACATAAAAGCAACTTCAGTGATCACCAAGGAGTGTGAACGTCAGTCGTAGCCCGAGTGGGTTGTCACAAACTGACCAAGATGTGTGGGCCACTGACTGCTGGAGGAGAAACCATCTCCCAGGAGCCCAAGAGGCTGCAGGAACCAGGAGAAAATGATCCCAGAGACAATTCAGACCCAGGGGCCAAGTGTAGTCCGCCTCATTCACATGTTCGCAGTTCGGGCTTTTCCTCAGTCAGCAGCTCTGAGGATGGAGGACTGGGCCAGCGGCTCTGAGGATGGAGGACCAGGCTTGAGAGTCTCCACCACCACACATGTCCTCTGCTCCACAAGCATGTGGGGTCACTGGCCTGTGCTACTAGGATTGGCAGGATTGTTACATTTTAAAAAATAATAAAACTGAAGTTAGATACATCAAATTGACCTTCCTGCCTAAATTGAAGAAGAAGAAGAAGAAGAAGAAGGAGGAGGAGGAGGAGGAGGAGGAGGAGGAGGAGGAGAAAGAAGAAGAAGAAGAAGAAGAAGAAGAAGAAGAAGAAGAAGAAGAAAAAGCTGCTGGGACTGCAGGTCAGGCCAGTTTTTGTTTGTTTTGATTTTGCTGATTCTGCAGTAAACAGCATAAAAAGTCTGCTTATTTTTCATTCGCTGTTGAGTTAGCAAACCAAGTGACGGCTTTCACCGTGGTCTTCTCACACATACGCATCGCTGTGCTCTGCTCTCGTCCTCTCTCCTGCCCTCCTCTCCCATCTCCCTTGTCCCATTCTTGCCCAGTTCCTTCTCTCCAGTTCTTTCTGCTCCATGTCACATAACTTCCGTCACTCTCTCTCTTTTCCCTGAACCCTACTCTTTTAAGATTGCTCTCACTCACTTCAGGATCCCATTTCTGTTTTCCTGACAATTCCTAACACACACACACACACACACACACACACACACACACTCACATATGCATGCATGCTCACGCACGTGTGCACGTGCATGTACACACACTCATCTAGATTCTGCATATGAGAAGGAGAAATGTAGTATTTGTCCAAGTCTGGTGTATTTGAATTAGCATGATGATATCCAGTTCCCTAGAATTTCCTGTGATAGTTATGATGTCATACTGAGTGCCATGATTTCATGTTTTTTATAATTCCATTGTGCACACGCTCCCCAGTTTCTTTATTTATTCATCTGGCAAGAACTGGTTCCATTTTCTAGCTACTGTAAGTGACTCTGTGGTGAATTGGCTGAGAGTCCTCAAGTCCCTAACTGAGCATGGTCGGATTACATGGTCGTTCTGGGTTTGGATGTTTGAGGAACTTAAACACTGACTTCTATACTGGCTGCAAGAGTTTCTGTTCCCACCAGCAGTATAATGGTTTCTTAGGCCTTTCTTGTCCTTGCTCGCTTGATGAGAGCCATTAGGAAGGAATCTCAAAACAGCGTTCACTTGCCTTTTCCTGATGGATAAGGCCGTGGACCGCTTTTGCACACATCTGGTTTTATGCCGGTCCTGTACGACTGTTGTTGCTGTGGCCTGTAGTAGAGGTAGAATTAGCTACTGTGACACATACAGCATCACTCTTTCCTATCATATTTGCGTCGGCTATCCAGGGATTTCTGGGCTCCAATACTAATTTTGGGATTGTATTCATTGTTGTTTGTTTGTTTGTTTTCTAGTTCTGTGAAGAGTGCTATTGGATTTTGATAGAGATTTCCTTGAATCTATAAAAATTCTTTTGATCATATAGCTATTTTCATATTAATTCTGCCAGTCCATGATCATGTATGGTCTTTATGCTTTAGTGTCTCCAGCTTCTTTCCTCAGGATCTTAAAGTTTCTACAGTGGACGTCTTCACCTTCTTTCTTATGTCTATCATGAAACATTTTGTTCATGTTATCGTGCAGCTGCTGTTCTGATCCTTATTTCTTTGCTGAGTTTTGCATATTGACTTCGTATTGTGCTAATTTGCTGTGAGCACACTCTGCTGAGTCTTCGATGTTTTCCAAGTACAAGGTCATGTTCATCTGTAAAGTCAGGAAAGCTCACTTCTTGAACTACCTGTTTCTTCCTTATTTCTCTGACTTTACTGCTCCAGCTAAGACTTTGTGCACCATACTGAGTTAGAGAACAGAGAGAGAACTCCCTTGTTGTATTCCTGCCTGTAGGAATGTTTTCCATTTTCTCCCACCCTCTAAAATGTTGCGTATATAATGGCTGACCATATGTAGTTGTCATTATGTAAAATATGGACCTCATTTCCTTGGAGAACTTTCAATGAAAAGAAATTGTATGTTGTGTTTTGAGATGATTGTGCGACTTCGGTCTTTATTCTTACTTACATGCTATATTGCATTTATTGCTTCTTGTATGTTAAATGAACTTGGATCCCTTGGCAAGAAACTAACTTGGTCATGGTGCTTGATCTTAATGCATCTTCAGGTAAATTGGTCTGTCCTTATGTAGCATCTGTATCTTGTTGTGGCATTGGGATATAATGAGCTTGTGATGTTCTATTCTGTGGAACTCTCTGGGGAGTATTGATGTCTTCCTTAAAGGGCTAATAGATGCAGGCACTAATCCATTCAGTTTGGGACTTTTCTTTGCTAGGGGACTTTTTTTTTATTGCTGCTTCAACCTCGTTGTTTGTTATAAATCTATTTAAGTTGTTTATATGTTCTTGACTTAACTTTGGTAAGTCATATGTATTTCAGAACTTAGCCATTTCTTCAACATTTCCATTTTTAGGATGTGTTTTCAAACTATTAACAATCCCTTGAATTTCATTGAAACCCGCAGAAGCCTCTCTTTTTATTTCTAATTTTACTTAAACTTCTCATTCCTTTGGTCAGTTTAATTAGGCATATGTGAACCTTGTTCATGTTTTCGAAGAACCAAGTTTGTATTTAATTGATTCTTTGTATTATTCTTATATAATTTACTTAATCTCCCCTGCCCTGCAGCCATAATTATTGCCCCTTCTCTTTCTAATAAAAAAATTGAAATTAGCATATGAGTTAGACAATATTAAGACATTTTGAACAAAGTGTACTTTAGTGATTCTCTTCCCCCCTTCTCCCTCATCCCTTGTTCCTCTTGATCTCCTCTTGCAGTTCCCTCTCCCCAAATCTTTGTCTTTTAAGCCCCACCATTCCCATCCTTTCTCTTCCTCTCTTGGGATGCTCTTGTGCTCACTTCTCCAGTGTTCCAGGCTTTTTCTCACGCTCATCCCTGCTGATATGTCCACACGTACACATTACAGGCTAGGACATGCGCACACGAGGAAGAACTTATGGAGTTTGTACTTAGAGTTTAGGTCATCTTGTTTAATATTGCACTTTCCAGATCCATCCATTTGAAGATTCGAAGAGTCCCTGAGTGTTTCTGCTGAAGAAATACTATGTTCTCATGCTCTATAACAGTAAGAGGCAGATGGTGACTCTACAAGTTGATCCATTTTGGGCTTAGGACTACCAAAATCCAGTGTTATCTTCGCTAATGAGATTAACTTTTGGCCACTGAGAGTGGGTCTGCACTTCATTGTCTGAACACAGCATCCTGTAACCTGCTGCTGTGAGCTTCTGGTACCTTCCTGTTATCTATATCCTCCCCCCTGCAGCTGGGGCAGGCTGAACTCTGTTGTTTGCTGTCCTTAGTCCTCTGGGTAGGATCTCTCACAGACTTGTTTCTGGTTGGTGCCCTCTGAATCACAGAGTGACATAGCCATACTGACTCATTGACTGCCTCACCAAAGCCTGCAGCTGGATTTGGGGCGTGTGAAGGCTTTTTACCTTTTGGATAGGACTCATTTTTCCCTACCTCTGCCTGGTAGCCACACAGCTGGAGCTATGTCTGGCTTGCACATCATGTCACCTGGATTTTTCTTGGTGCTTTTCACTTGGTGTCTATTGTCACCTTTTCAAATAGTCGGTTCTTTCTTAGATTTGGTTCTTCCCTTTAACCAGACCATGTGGAAGTGGTCTAAAATCCACCAGTCTGCACGGAAGGCCTCTATATCTTGTGTTTTTAAAAAATGCTTTTGTTTTAAATTTTTATTCTGCTTCTTATATTTATCTGATTTTGTTTACATTTTTGTTCACATTCTTGGGCAGTGATTTCCCGTCCTTCTCCTCCTCTTCTTCTGCGTCTTCCTTTAAAATCTTTTGGTTTTTACCTTTCCTCTTCATAATATTCCCCTCTTTCTATTTAGACTTTCTTTTACATACTTAATTTTTCTCCTTTTCTTGTCCCTTCCTTTATTTTACTCACAAAATATCTCTATACTCACCCTTAATACTTTCCAACTCCACATCATACTCAAGGTTATCTTTTCCAGTTTGTGTTCCTGGTCAATAGTGGTTCGTTAGCGGGATTTAATTCATTTCTATTCCACTTCCCCTTGAACGTTCATCCTCACTCCTATTGGATTATAAATGTGTTTGTGTATCTTTTTTGGCTTGGTATTATTCTTTCCTCCTCCTTGAATGGTATTGGGAATTGAGTTTTTAATAGTGGGCAGCTCCATAAGATCCCCACGTAGAACCAGAAGACAGAATCAAACCAACAGATAAGCAAACCACAACAAAGAAGTGAAAGAAAAAAAATCTGATAAGAAACAAAGCAACATGAGTTCTCCAACACTGAAGCTCAACTACTGAATTATAACTACTGAATTATGCGATGGATAAAGTGTTGAATGAAGAAATAAAATATTTTAGAGATGATAATGACATTGATGAGATAAACAAGCAGATGAATGGAGTAAGGGAATCAGTTCAAGACATGGAAAAACAACACAGAAATGCAGGGAAAAAAATCAGAAACATGTATAATAAAGTGTCAGTAAGGAAACCAAGATTTTGGAAAAAAAGACCCAAATAGAAATACTGGAAATGAAATACACTTCAACTAGTTAAAAAACAAAAACATAACCACCTTCTCAACAGACTGGATTCAGCAGAAGAAAGTGGTGGAGGAAAAAAAGAATAGATTATGACATTCAAAAATCAATGAAGAAAAATGTGTGACTATAATATCCATGAATTGTGGGTGGGGTACAACTGAAGACAAACTTAAGAATTCACAGAATTGTAGTGCACTCATGGCAGATTTAGCTTTTACTCAGATAAAAATGGCTTATATGCTGTATGGTGCTTCCCAGAGTTGAGGTAGTTTAGGATGGCTCCCACTGGGCAGTCTCAGAGGCAGTAAACATGGGCCCTAGCCATGCCCACTTAGCAAAAAGAAAAAAAAATAGAAAGAAAGAAAGAAAGAAAGAAAGAAAGAAAGAAAGAAAGAAAGAAAGAAAAAGATGCTTCTGGTCAGAAAATAATTACAGATACACAATAAAGAGAGATTCAGATAAAAAAAACTCTAAATGGGTCACAGTGTTGGATAAATGTATGTAGGCTTGGGAGAGAGAAGAAAAAGAGTACAGGGAGTTATAAAAAGAAGTAAATCATTAAAAAAAAACAAAGTCTTTAAAAAGACAGTAAACTTGTAGAAAAAGTAATAGGAATAAAGAAAAATAAGCCACATAAATATGAAATATACACAGAGAATTTGGATTATGTATATTATTGTGCTTTCTTTGATTTTTTTTTGACTGTAGAGAGACATTTGATTCTGGGAATAGCTAAACCAACATATATGTTTTAAAGGTTTCTTGACTTCAAAATTTGAGTCCAAGGATATTTTGCTTTGGAAAAGATGTTCTGCTTTTGCTTCCAGAGAAGATGAGAACCTGTGGGATTAATTCTAGATTAATGGAGTTTGATGAAGCAATACTCCCTGCAAGGTTGCCGTGAACACCCCTCAAAATTACTTTGCCCAACAAAAAGCAAGAAGCAGTTTGGAGAGAACTACACCCAAATTTCTTAAACAATTATTTATAAATGTTTGTTTACATTTAAAGGGGGATATGATAGAGATTTGCATTGGTATGAATTTTGCTTTATTGATACAAATTTAAGGTCAATTTTATTATATGTATATTTCTGCTCTTGATTAAGGTATTGTGTTTGTCCAGCTCAATTAAAAATCTAATGTATAACTAAAAAATATAGGTTAATAGATAGTCATCTATAATAGTAAAGCTTGTAGTCATGTTAATTAGGTTTTCTAGATATATAGAGATTTACTTCAGTTAGATAGGTATTCTTCAAATCTTTCAGAGACCTTCACAATATGGCATTTGAAATGTTTAAGAACATAGTACTTTTCTTGACAATGAGACACATCTGCTCCTGGCAGCACCAATCTACTTGAGGAGGAGGATGGGCATCAGAGAAATTCTTTATAGAGCTTGTTAGCCATTTGGGCAAGAAACTGCTCTTGCCTGGACTGTTTGATGAACTGGACATGCAGGACCCACAGAGAAATGACTGCTGAATTTGCCTAAAGGTGGGACAGTCCTTTGGGGGTCCCTATTTCATGAGTCTGCCAGACATTCTGCAGGACACAGAAGAAAGTGTCTGACAAACTGTCAATATAGGCAGAACTATCTTTGAAATTTCCTGCTTCATGGAAAAGTCTGCTGGATACTATGGGCCTGTAGGTTGAAGATGGATGTTCTTATGTTACAGAAGAACTTTGGGTGACTATACAGGTCGCAAGATGTCTCTGTCAATTCTAGAGTTTTGGAAGTTGCTTACAATGAACTTCTGTTAACTTAGGTAATATTATATTCCTCTGGGATCTTTGATGGAGTTGAAGAATAGATAGTTATAGTTTCCTTAGTAATGATAAAAGATAAAAAAGATATAAATATTGTAGCCATAATTCTTGCTTGTTAACTGTTTTGTTATATGTAATTTTATTATGTTAAAGTTAAAACCTTACTTTTTATTTAAACAGAAAAATGAAGGGTGGGATTCCCCTCTGTTTTCTGTGAATACCTTTGGTTAATAAAGAAGCTGTTTTGGGCCTGTGATAGGGTAGAGCAGAGCTAGGTGGGAAAAACTAAACTGAATGCTGAAAAAAGGAAGGTGGAGTTGAGAGAAGCCATGGAGCCACCACCGGAGACAGACATTTAAGAACCTTGCCGGTAGGCCACGAGCCTTGTAATAAAATATAAAACAATGGAAATGGTCTTAATTTCCATAAGAGCTAGCTAGCAATAAGCTTAAATGATTGGCCAAGCAGCGATTTAAGTAATATATTAAAAAAGGAATTCACAGAATTAAGGGAACAGAGATAAAAACAAAAGGCATAGAAAACTGGTTTAGTGATCCTGTAGCAGGAACCTCCTAAATCCAGGGAAGGAACTGGACATATAAGTAAAAGATGCACTTAGAACCTCAAATGGGTCTGCCAGAGAAGGATCTCTATTCCACTATAGTCAAGATGCCAAAATTACAAAGGGGGGGGGAGAGAGAGAGAGAATATTAAAATCTATAAAGAAACATGCCAAGTAGCAAAGACAAATACACCAGAATACCATCAGTTGATCTTTAGCAACCCCAGGAGCCAGGAAATAGTTCGAGTGCTGAATGTAAATAGCTGTCCACTCAGATTGCTGTGTTCAGCAAAGCTGTCTCTTAAAATTGATGGAGAAATCAGATAGTACAAGAGAAGCACAGATTGAATCAGTTGGTGACTGCCAAACCAGCTCTGCAGACGGTGCTTAAAGGGACAGCACACACAGTTAACAGCACACACGGTGGACAGCATACACGGTGGACAGCACACAGTTAACAGTATACACGGTGGATAGCACACACAGTTAACAGCATACACGGTGGACAACATACACGGTAGACAGCATACACGGTGGACAGCTTACACGGTGGACAGCATACACTATGGATAGCATACACAGTTACAGCATACACGGTGGACAGCATACATGGTGGACAACGTACAAGGTGAACAGCATACATGGTGGACAGCATACATGATAAAAGGAAGGGAGAGAGCATCACCATGAGAGTTTAAAACAGAATAAACTTCATGAGGATAAAGAAGATGAATACAAGAGAATCAAGAAAGAATCAATTGCATCCAATGCAGCCAATCTCTGATAGAAGGAAGAAAGAAAAAAATATCCAACCAAATAGAAAATAACCAAGACACAAGAATTAATGAATGTCAATAATATTCCTAAATGTAAGTGGTCTTAACTCTCTGGTTATATTTAATATATAATTATATCCCAAATTTTATCAGAAATGTAAACCCTTGACTTGTAGATATCTATAAATTCTAAAATCTTGTAAATTATGTCTTAAAGAACTTTGTCCAATTAAAAGTTGAATACTATAGGAAATAGCAATAATACATTTAATGTGTCTATTTTTTCTTCACTTGAAAAATTAAAAAAGAACAGATTGGTAGTAGGAATGTGGAAGAGTTTGGAGTTACAGATTAGAAAAGACATACAATTAATGTAGGGAAAAAAGACAATGTAAAGATGCCTAATGATATTCTGCTATACTCATAGGTGGGTGCCTAGTCCAGTTGTCATCAGAGAGGCTTCATCCAGCAACTGATAGAAACAGATGCAGACCCACAACCAAACATTAGTCAGATCCAGAAATCCTGTAGAAGAGGGGGAAAAATTATAGGAGCGAAAGCAGTCAAGGATACCACCAAATGCAAAGAATCAACTAACCTGGGCTCATAGGGGCTCACAGGAGCTCACAAGGACTGAACCAACAACCAGGAAGCCTGCATGGAACTGGCCTAGGCCCTCTGCATATATGAGACAATTGTGTATCTTGGTCCTCTTATGCGACTCCTAAGAGTGGGAACAGGGGCTGTCTCTGACTCTTTTACTGGATTTTGGGACCCTACTACTCATACTGGGTTGCCTTTCCCTGCCTTCCTACATGGGACAGTGCCTAGTCTTATTGCAACTTGATATGCTGTGTTTTGTTGATATTCATGGGAGATCAGCCCTTTCTTGAACAGAAATGGAGGAGTGGATTGGGGAGTGAGAACAGAGGAGGGTGGGGGAAGGGGCTGGGAGGAGAGGAAAGGGGGAAACTGTAGCCAAGATATAAAATAAAAATAAAATAAAAGACATAAAATGTTGTAAGCAAAGACTAGCTGGCCATTTGGTGAGAGTGAAGAATACCACAAAGAAATAGGTTTGCAAAAATAAAGGCCAGGCTCACGGGACTTCAGAGGGAAGCAGGGACTCTATCGGAAATCAAAAGAGAGACCACCATTTTACACTCTGGCAAAGAATCTGGCTACATAGTGCTCGTGTTGTGACATTTGAGTGAAGCTGATGGAGGAAATTCAAAACAACAAAGTATTGGGGCAATGGAACGGTTACTGCTCAGTGTGTTTGATCTGAGTTATGGCGAGAATTTAAAGCAAGAAGCAGAGCAGAAAAATGTGAATGATATGTAATTTGTCCAAGAAAGAAGTATGAATATGTTTAAAGTTTAAGATCAGATGAGTGCCGACAAAGACAATGTAATTATGAAAGAGAATAGTCCCATTGAAGAGAGACAGTTCACTTTGCACTGGGACAAAACCAAAGGAGCCTTGACGGCCCATCTCACACTTGAAAGACTCTCAGTGTAAAACTGAAAACCTAATCTAAATACTTCCATCTACGGAGAATTCCCGAGAAGACAGAGCCTCCTCCAGGGCACACCAGCTTAAACAGACCACCACAGGCAGCTCAGTAGTGGTTGCTGTAGCTGTGGCCCCAGGGGACCAGGCCAGGCCTCAAGCTGGAAGCACAGCCTGGTATTGTTTGCCCACTGCTAGCTTTGCAGAGACATAGAAAGTAAGAGTTTCAGGGTCTCACAGCCTTGTGATGAGGATTCAGGAAAAGCTGTCAAGGCCAGACAATGCATAGCAAGGTCAGAGTCTCTGCAGAGAAGAGGTCAAGAGAGGTCACTGTGTGAAGCTGCAGAGGTGAAATTCAAGTTGCAATGTCTATCCCAGTTGGAGATGTCAGAATCATGGGACATTGTCAAGATACCAGGTGGATCCAGTTCAAGAGAGAACCCATGTCTGTTGCAGGAAGAAAAATGTAGGTGCAGATTTATTGGTGCTCAGTGTATATCAGTCTGCAATGGAGACGGGCCACCACATTGCTAATGTGTAACAAGACTTTCATTTTGGGATTGCCCCCTGTCTTGTAAAGTTGGCCTCTGACCCTGTGGAACTCCCAGGACTCAAGCCCTTCCCTTGATTTCCAAGGCCCTTGTCTTTTTGAAGCAGACCGACCCTGAATGCAAGGCCAGACTTAAGATCTGGGGAAGAATTTTTATTGAAGAACAGTTATGACCTCACTTTAACAGCAGCAAAAGATGCTGAATGAAGATGAGTTCTTCCCAAGTGATGAAATCAGGACATCTTGTCCTGTGGAGACAATCTCCAGTCTTTGAAAACATATTCTTTCCTAGCCTTAGGTCAATGAAGAACCCAAGTGTACCCAAAATAGACCACGGTCTCGCCTCAGCACAAGTGTTTCCATTTATTTTGGGGCTCATTGGCAAAATGTACATCCAGAAAGAATGGGAATTAGACCTTGCTGACAGCAGACACTTTGCCAGTGTTTTCCTAGCAAGGCAGATGGGGTACACATTCTATCCAGGGGCGCCCATCAGGTCAAATCATAATGGCAATGTATGCTGGTAATATACACATAACATTCTCTGCAGCCACTGGCTGGCTGAGTTTCCTATGCCAATGTATCTATAGGACACAGTCTGCCTAAACACTGATGAGTGTTTCACAGCAAAAAATATACGGAAGTGAGTATTGTGCTGTTAAGGAGCAAGTCTTTGCTCATGCAACCATGACGTCACTGAACGTGGCTTACAGTTCAACCAGGTTTTGTCTCTGTGTCTGGGTCAGCTTGTCCTTGCCACACATCCTGCCTGTGGCTGTGGAGGAGACACTGCTTACAGATATAGGCACATTACTGTGATCTCGTAGAATTCAGGGTTCTGAAGCTTCCAGAATGACTCTAGCTTACAGGATCCGAAAGCGCAAAGCTCTCCCTTCCTTCCCCATGCGCAAGAGTTTGGTAGCAGGGAAACACATGTTTCAGGGTCACGGTGAGGCTGGAATCTCACAAGCAACTAGCAGCTCAGGATGGCTGGCAGCTGCCTGGGCTCAGCAGGAATCTTGTGTGGAGTGTTCACCTTGCAAACACAGCTGGGGAGATGGTCGGGAGCTGGAGAAATCTGATGTCTAGGATAGTCTTGTTTTTACTGTCATTCTCTTGTCTGCTGGGAAAATCATGAATATTTTAAATTAATTTCTCAGTTAATACATAGCCCTCCCTATCAATACTTCTTGCTGGTACCAGTCAGGAATGGTTCTCTTCAGCATCTACATGGTCACTTAAAACCATTTGTTACTCCAGTTCTGGGGTTCCAATGCCCTCTTCTGGCCTCTGTGGGTGCTGTACACACACAGGCACACACATATTCACATAAAATAAAATAATAAACATTTAAAAAGAATATTGGTCACGTTTGTGTGAGTTGACTTCTGGGACCTGCTCTGAGACCTGTGCCATCCCCTCTGCCATTGTCACACAGTATTTATTGCTGTGGTTATGTAAAGTGTAGCTCCTTCCTGTGCCAGGCACCAGATTCCTCCCTCTCAACTATGACTCAGCATCCAAGGAATCAGTAGCTACTTGTAAGAGTCACAAATTGTGTCATCCAGAGGTTTCAAAACAGGAGACTTGGGCCCTAAAGGCAAAGGATGTTGATGTGTGTTTCAAATGTCCGCACACATTCCTGAACTTTCTGATCTAGTTTTCTTACTCTTGCCAGGCAGCAGGACCAGGCAGATGGGGAAAAATACCACAAGTTTTTGCAAGGATACAAGGAGAGACTACAAGAGAGAGGCCTTTGACCACAAATGTCTGGAAAACTACTCAAGGCACACCTACTACAAAGAAAGGCTTTCCGAGGCCACACCTTGATCAAGGACAAGAGCTAGTGTGTTTATAATTTTGACTTCTTGTACTGTAAGGAAAACCTATAGTAGTGAGAGAAGTCAAGGAGACTGCTGGCCAGAATCAGTTTGTACAACTTTATTCTACATTTTCCCAAAGTCTCAACAGTAGATAAAAACATCATGGCATCCTCATGGTGACTGGTGACGTGGCTATGGGATGCCCTCCCATGCTACCTGCAACCCGAAGTCTCTATCTTCCATTTCAGCAAACCCAGTGGGAGGCAGGATGACCTCTGTACCATAGAAACCCTTGAAGCTGCTCCAGTTTTCCTTTTCCTTGATCCTGCTTGAAACGAAATAACCACCATCTTGCCATTGGATAGCAGATGGCTTTGGGCATGCCTGTTAGTGGTGACATCCATGCAGAAGCTCCTGGGGCATTGTTTACCGTTAGGGACACTGGCTGCCAAACTGCTAGAGACATGGAGTCCATGTTTTCCCAACAGTGTTGTGTTGATGACATGGCTGAGGTGAGCCTTAGGGGGTTCCCACATGATCTATAAGGATCCCTGCCTCACAGGCCACCAACGTACACCCCTGTTTTCTGTTACTTTTGTGGCCCTGTGGATACTCTTTGGCAACCACGCAGTGCTTAGGGAAAAGACCACTGTATTCCTATTTGAAACTGTCACTTTAGTGGAAGAAATTAATCTTTGGGTATTGTGCAGTCTGATTCGGGGGTGGGGGAAACTGAGATAATCAGCTTCTCATATCAAGTACTAGAGCTCAAATAGTCTCTGTTTAAAAAATTTTGTTTCTATATACGTATGTGAGTGTATGTGTATGCATGTGAGTGCATGTGTGTGAGCATGTATGTGTATATATATGTACATATATGATTGTGTTTATGGATACATGGGTGTGTGTGCTGAATGCACATGTATGCTCATGGACCATCTTAAGTGTGGAGGTCAGAGGACAACCTACAGGAGTAGGTTCTTCCCTTGAGAAGTCAGAGATTGAGCTCAGGTTTCCTGGCTTGGTCGCAAGTTCCTTTACCCACCAAGATTCTTTGTGGGTCCCAAGCATCACTTTTATATAAACTCTATAGACTAAAAGGAGAAAGTGAAAAAAGTATTTGAGTATTTCATTTTACTTTTATCCAAGAGGCAGAATTCCTAGGAACACCGGAATTAATGTGAAACCGTGTGAACCTTGTCTCGGAAATTTATAGTTGCATAAATGTTTGTGATGGGCTATTTCTCCCCCAAAAGAAAATGTTGATATGCTAATCTTCAGTGCCCAGAAATTATGACTTTTGTGGGGAGTGAGATGCGTTCATGACAGTGGGCTCTAATCCAGCACAACCGCGTCTTTATATAAAGAAAAAACCTGACCATGGAGAAACACAGATGGGGAGAAAGTCAATTAGAACAAGGATGCCCCAAGCCAGGGAATGCTGAGAAGGTGGGGAAAAGTCCAGCAAGCTCTTTCCTCCTAGGCCACAGACCTCAGTCTTCAGACTGAGATGTCATATTTCTGACAGTGATATTTGTTACCTCACTCCAGTGAACTAATACAGCCCCTTTATCTAGCATTTGGGGACAATCGTTATGGAAGTTTTCTCTAAGCCAATGAGACAAAAACTGCTTCAAAAAAGCAGCTGGTTCATAATAATTCTAATCCTGGAAAATTCAAAGATTCCAGTCTTGTGGCCCACCCTCCACTACAGAGAATGTCGTTTTTGTAAATAAATTCCATGCTCGCAGTGACACAGAAGCCCTGGTTTATCTCCAGTGTCACGAATGCTAGGCTAGCTAGCATGCATCCAAAGAAAGGGGGTGTGCGTACCAATATTTCAACTTCGCTGGCGCTTGCGTGCCAGGAGGGGGATAAATCAGGAGCTGCAGAATGTTTCTCCCTGTGCAGCCACTGCAGCAGACACAGTGTGGAAGCTGAGAATTCTTATCTTGGAAGGCTCTCCGCTTCAGCATCGATGGCTGAGTTTTACGTTTCTTGCACTCCTGATACACCCAATAGTGGTAAATCACATCTAAGCAGTTCTATTAAGTTTAACGAGCTTTTCTTGTGATGTCCAGCCACGGGGAAAAAAATACCAAGATATACTTAAAAACTGAAAAGCTTTTTGAAAGAGTCTCTTGTGTTGCTCAAGCCCGGGGACTGCACAAGGACAGGGTCACCATGGTGACCAATAGTTTTAATAGTTCTTAGAAGACATTTTTTTTCCTTAAGCTTTTCAGTGGAAAATTGTTTCAAACTTAGAAAAAACAAAACATAAGAAAAACCCCAAAGTTCTCGCAAACCCTGCCCTTGGAGTTCTCCATCAACCTTTGCCCTGTTTGGCTTAGCTCTTGGTTCTTTTTAGCCATAGGCTTTGTCCATCACTTTCTGCTTGATAATCAGTTTGCTAAGCATTTACTGTGTGTCTTCAGGAGTAGAGAAGACACAGATTGTGATGTAACTCTCTCAGTGCGGGCAGAGACAGACAGGAAGATCAATTTTACTTGAGTCCCAGAACACAGCCGCTCCTGGCTTGTTAAACATCTCCTGGGAATGGCGGGGTGCATTCCTCCGGTAGCCTCTCACTTTCATTCGTGAATGCACTGTCCGTGGCCCCTTTCCATTTCATGGAAGAAGCCCATCACACCCAGAGCTAAATGGATACAAAAGTTGCCAGATTCTTGCTCATCTTTCTGAGATTTTCTGCTGTTTAGTGTTGCTCGCCATTGCCTCCTTCGTCCCCAGAGTGGTGACAGGCACATGCATGAACCTTGACGCCTATTTTTAGTAGTCTAGATTAAGCCCATACAGAGAAAGAAGAATATGTTCATATATTAACTTTGTTTGCCAATGACACAGTGCCCTTTGTTTTAGGGAGGGCACGTGGTACGAGGCTGCACTCTGTGCCCATAGGTCCCACTCTGTAGTTAGAAATGAATCACTGTCAACAGGAGCTCAGTGGTGGGGACCTTGAGACTTCTATGCCCGCATCAGAAGGAGCAGGACCATTCAGGGCCCTCTGCTTTCCTCATGTGAGGGCTGGGGTGGATTTACTTGAAGCACAGTCTGCCTCACCCTCCAGAATTCCAGCTCAGTGTTTAAATTACCTTATCCCCCCGCATCAGTAAGATAGTACCACATGATGGAAGGGTAGTGTTGTGGATGCCAGCTATAAGCACAAAGTCTATCAGTGACACTCAACCTCCTGAAGGCCATGACCCTTTCATACAGTTCTTCAGGCTGTGGTGACTCCCAACCATAAAATTAGTTTGTTGCTACCTCATAGCTGCATTTTTGTTACTGATATGAATCATAACACAAATATCTGACATGTGGGGTCCTGACCCACAGGTTGAGAAGCGCTGGTCTAGACAGAGGCTCACTGTGAAGCTGGGTGCTCTAAATTATCCCCGTGGTACCTCACAAACTGGCAAAGTAAAGGAAAGAACAGCAAGAAATGAACAGCGAGCTTCAGAATTCAAGTGCATAGTTCGAACCCACCCAAAATCAGAGCCTCTGGCCTCTGTACAGGAGGCTTCTCTGCAAGCAGAGGAGGCCTGCACTTTATTCCCCAGATGCTGAACATTAACCTAAATTTTCCACCTACAAAAACTTCTCTTCTTCCTTCCTGGCAGAAGGACATTAAGTAATTACACTTAAAAATATTCTGTGTTGAGCCGGGCAGTGTTGACACATGCCTTTAATCCCAGCACTCGGGAGGCAGAGGCATGCAGATCTCTGTGAGTTTGAGGCCAACCTGGTCTACAAGAGCTAGTTCCAGGACAGGCTCCAAAAGCTACAGAGAAACCCTGTCTCGAAAAAAAAAACAAACAAAACAAAACAAAAAGTATTTTGCGTTAGGGATGGGAGCCAGGGTCTTATGTGTGCTTGACAGGCGCTCTGTGGAGGAGCTGCATGTGCCCCACTTGAGTAGATCAACTGTGTCCTGAGATAAAATGTCCCTTTCTGGCTGACTCTCCCTGCCTGAACCGCATCACAAAAGCCAAGTCGAGAGGAAATCTTATGGGGCAAAACCTTCATAGCATCTCCCAATTGCCCTGTGGACTCAGGCCTGGCTAGCATCTGCAGAGAAGGGGCACCTTGAGTGGCGAGGGCCCTGGACCATAACAAGAAGCGAAGCAGGAACTTTCCTTTGACTGTAGGTGGAGGTAGCTAAAAGGCAGGGGAGAGCCAAGAATCACAGAATGAGCAATGAGCCAGGGGCGAGAAGAGGCGGTGGGCCTGGCAGCCACAGCGTTCTGGTGCTCTGAGTCACTTGAGCACAAAGAACAATGCAGCTTGCAGGTGGTTAGCGATAGCTCCGGGCAGCCTCGTCTGCTTTTTTAGAGTGATACCAATCTTAATTATTATTGGTTAAGATGAAAAACAACTGCCTCGGAGTTAGGAAAATCAAATGGGTCCTGTTCTTGGTTTCCATCACACAAAGGGGAGTCTGTTCTGCAAAGCCCAGTTGGGCTTGGCCTGCTCGGGGACCACTGACACCCAGCTCCTTCCCAGAAGGACAGCTAACTCGTGCTGCGGAACCTAGGTGCTACAGGCGCTGGCAAACCCAGCTACGGCGGCTTGTGTGTAATACGCTTTTGATAAATGCTTCATAAAGTGACTGTTCAGAAAACAATTGCGTTTTCCCGTGGGAGGGGAGTAAAATTGATGATTGTGGTAGCGCCAAGCACTTCATGTCACACAAAAACAGCTTGTCCTTGGGGCACAGATTACAAGTATGAGTCTTTGCAGTGTCTGGCATGAGCATGGCAGAGTGTTAGGAAACCAGCGCGGATTCTGATGCATAGAGAATATGGAAGGGCTCGCAAGAGCATGCATCATGCATATGGAAACTCCTCAGACATACTTGGCGATTCTGGCCCTTAGAGTCATGACATTGATGTCCATAAGTGTACTTACAGGAGACAGTGGGAGGAGATTTATGTCTTAGCAAAACTCCAGTGAGAGCTGGAGATGCAGCTCTGCCTAGAGTTCTTGCCTCAACTGTACAAAAAGAAAAAAACAAAACAAAACAAAAAACCCTCAAGCGCACTTGAGGTCTGCAGCTTGAGGCCCAGTGTCTGATGTACCCTAACTGTCTGTATCCACAGAGATACCTTATTTAGGGTCAATCCCTTTTAAAAGAGGCCTTTAGACATTAGGAAGAGACATTGAATTTCACTAAATACAGATGTGGCGAGTCAAATGATATTTTACTCTTGTTTTTGTGAAGGGTGTTAATATATTTTTAACACTAAAAGTAATCTTGATTTAAAACGCATACTCATGGGATATTGTTCTTTTAATCTGATGCTGGATCTTATTTGCTAATGTTTTCTGTAGATTGGTTTCTGTGTCAAAATCAGTACAACTGGTAGGTTTTTGGGATATCTTGGTATAGTTTTTAACCAATGTATTTCTTGTTCCAAGACAATACTTTTGAAAGGTTTCTTCTGTGTGTCGAGGAACAGTTTGCAGGCACCCTGGGCTTAGCTTTTCCACAGGAACATGACTCCCACTCGGGCCACTTCTGGCTTGTGGTTTCAGAGGATGCCCATCCCAACTCTGCTTCACCTCCCTCTCTTTTCAGAGGGTGCCCATCCCAACTCTGCTTCACCTCCCTCTCTTTTCTGGTCAATTTAGCTGTGTGGGGTTATATGCAGCCATCTTGTCTTCCCTAAGATTTTGTCATTCACTCAATGTCCCCAAATGTGTTTCCTATTTCCCCTTTGTTACATGCTTGCATCTGCCGTCACCCATATGCTTGCTTGCATCTGCCATCACCCACGTACGCTGTAGGACAGCTGAAGGCTTACAAGGTCGCCTCTAAGGAAGGACTTTGTCTTGCTGTTGGCTCCGCTCAGTTGTGCCTCATGTTGACCATTCCCACCCTCCTGCTTTGCTGAGTGCATGCTAATTTTGCTGCTGAACTGGGTTGAATATAGACGTTTTCCCCTCAGTCAGCTGTTCCTGGAAGTACTGATTTGCTAGAACATGCCAGCCCGGTTCTATCCCTATTTTCCTCAGCTCTCACGGCACGGACATTCGCATGGTTCTCTTCCTGCTGACAGTCTACTATGATCTTTTCAGTTTTTTTCATGTTACAGAGGCTGTGGGAACCTCTTGTTCTTTCTCTCTGCATATGTGCATTCTGGCTTTTTAAGTGTCTCATGTGGTTGACCATTCTATTTCCTATTCTCAAAAATTATGCTTTTCCTTTCACGTGTACCACTGAGATGAACCTTTGGATCATTTTCATAATTAGAATAATAATCGTAAAGTAGAGCTTTTTAAATCATGTAGAAGCAGCCAGTGACGCTATCTCGTCAGCAAAAGAATGACATTGTTACTTTAAGTCTAGTGTCTAACATTTACCCTAGTTTAAGGAGATCTAAATCTGCTTTTTTAAACCCTGGGATATGAGTTCCTTTTTGGATATATGGATAGTCCTTGACTTATAATAATTGAAAGTACAATTTTTCAGTGTTAAGGTGGTGGCTCAGAGTTCAAAGATTAAAAGGTAGCACTACCCTTGCAAAGGACTCAGGTTCATTTCTCAGCACCAGCATTTAGTGGCTCACAAGTGCCTCTAAGTTACAGTTCCACAGGATCTGACTAGCCATGCCCTTTTCTGGTCTCCATGTGCACCAGTGCACATAAACTCATGCAAGCACACACATACACATAAAAACCGGTGATAAATGGATGGTAGATACATGGATAGAATGAGAGATAGCTAGCTAGCTAGCTAGCTAGCTAGATTGATAGATAGATGATTGATAGATAGATAGATGATAGATAGACAGACAGATAGATAGATAGATAGTAGATAGATAGGTAGATAGATAGATGATAGATAGATAGATAGATGATAGATAGATAGATAGATAGATAGATGATAGATAGATAGATAGATAGATAGATAGATAGATAGATAGATAGATAGATAAATAGGTAGATAGATCTTTTCAGAAACAATGGCACTTTCTAGAGAGGCCATAAAGCGTCATAGACCCTGACTAGTTCTACTGAGACTTGGTCCTGTGCCATACTGTGTTGCTTATTCTGTTGCTCAGCAGTCAGTCCTGGTGGATCAAATGCCTCTCTGTGCACCATTTCAAGTTATGGTGGGTATTTTGGGATGGAGCCCCACTGTCAGTGGAGAAACATCTGTGTAGACCTGAATCCTTACCCTCTCTCTGACTTATTCTCCTTTTCAGATTTCTCTGTGCATTATTATTCCTAAAATAAATTTTAACTTTTTTTTTTAAAAAATTACTTTTGCTGAGTTTTCTCAGGCCCTCACTCTTTGCTCATTTTCTTGCAAATCTATTCTTATTCTTCTCTTTACTGTGTATAGAAATGCATTTCTCTATGTCTGTGGATATAGAGAAACGTCTTTCTTCTTTCACGTCAACTTTGTCTTTTGTTTTTTGTTTTTCAAGACAGGGTTTCTCTGGGTAGTCCTGGCTGTCCTGGAACTTGCTCTATAGATCAGGCTGGCCTTGAACTCACTGAGATTCACCTGCCTCTGCCTCCAGAGTGCTGGGATTAAAGGCACGTGCTACCACTGCCCAGGAGACCTCATTCTTTTTTTTTTAATTTCATCTTTGTGCTCTTTCTTCTTAGCTTTGTACTCCACTTTGAAATAATAATTTTCTTCACTAGTTTTCATGAGAGAATGCCTTGCTTGCAGTAGTCACTCTTCTGTGGCAATTGCTTTTAGATGATGCTCCTTTGCCCTCGCCATTGATTGGCAGCTCTGGATGTGCCAATCTGGAGCCCTGTGAATGCTCTTGCACACGGCAGCATCCAGATGCACATCTTTCCCTCCCTGTTCTAATCCTCAGTGCGCTCATCAGCAGGCTGTTTAGCACTGCCGCCACATTCTGTGCGAGCAGACATCCCTCATCTCTGCGAGATGCTCTTTCCATTTCTGTGTCTCGGTCTCTTTATTGATTACAGTTAGAATGGGAAAGGATAGGGCATATAGATATTCATGGCACCACTGGAAACTTGAAGTCTTGCCATACATTTTAAATAATTTAAGTAATTCTGGCCAGAGCACATCTCCGCACTAATGTATTCTTACATTAGAGGGTTTTTATAAAAATCTACCTTATGATTTCAAACCAACATTAGAATATAAAAATTGCTGTGTAGAAAGTTAAAAAATAATTTGCGCAGTCTTACCGCAGTAGCATGGTACCCTGGAATGCCAACGAGAGGACTCTCCTCTGTCCTTGACTCCACTGTCCTCCTCCACTGGTTTTCTAGGCTAGAGAGTTCTAGGCCGTCAGACAAACCATCAATCTTTACCAGAAGCTCATCCAATAGGCTTGAAAATTCATCCAGGTAATAATTCTTAGGGGAAGAAATCAAGATTGGTAAAGGCATGCAAGAATGCAAAATTTTCCTTTTGCCCTCATTATCTGAATTATTCAGTGATGCCAACTTTAGACAGTTTTCCCTGTTATAAGATATTAAGAACCCAGAAGATTTGGGTGCCGGGCCGGCTTCTTTCTGTTGGCCTCGGTTCCTTCATGTATGGTTTGTGCACGCACTGTTTCATTCATAAGTGTTACTGCTAATGACGCTTTGACAAAGGGCCACTGAATGGATCTGAAGCCATAACGGGCACATGACGGGCAGTAAGCCCTATCCAAACACACAGTGCGATGACTGCTTTTCGCGGGCTTCGGGGCCACACGGAATGCTGTATACACAGCGGTCACGGATGACGGCTGAAAAGTCACTGTGAAAATACCTAGATTGGACTTGTTTGTATTAGTGTCTGGAGTGCCTAACCTTAAGTGTCAAGGGCCCCATGGTTTGGGTAGAAGTTTGGGTCTGATAGCCAGCGCCAAAAGCAAGTGAGTAACTCAAGGAAAACCTGGAGACTCTATGTTTTCAACAGTACAGGATGTAGTGAGCAGCGGCGGAGTCCGTGAACCCTGCGAGCTCTTTAGTATTTCAAGGGGAGAGTCTATGTGAGATCCACTAGGGTTGAGAACTAATTGTGAGCCTTTGCAGTAATAATTGGTACGGATCCACAGTGGTGCTCTTCTAGCAGAAGGCAAGCCTGCACGGTAGTGTCATCAACCCGAGTGTGTCACTGCTTCCTGCTCCAAGGTCACACAGCTTACCTGGTCCGTAGCCACCTCAGTCTCCTCCAGAGTTGTTTCCAGCCCCAGAATGGCGAGGACTTTATGCCATGCATAAACAGTGATATTTGTAAGTGTCACATGAGATTTTCTTTGAGAAGTCTTTCTTTTTCGGAAAAAAGTCAGGAGGGAAGCCCTCAGCTGGAAGAGAGAGAGAGAGAGAGAGAGAGAGAGAGAGAGAGAATTCTGTGTCACCAAGCTATGGAATGACTGTCAATGTAATAAGCTATGAAGTGGACATTACATCTACTGCTGATGCTGAAGGACTTCTCAGGAAGCTTGGCAAAACAAAATTAGGAAGACGCCATTCAGGTGTTGAACTTCGGTTTGAGCTCAGCAGTGAGAGCCTATCTTACTGTGAAGCACACTGCTGTCGTCACATGGTGGTGTTTCTGTGCAGGGCACGCCACCTCAGCTGGAGTGTGGGCTGGTGTCTGGGAGACGGGAGAAAACCAGAGACCCAGCAGACTGTTGCGTCCTCGTGTGTGCTAATAAGATGAGCCAACACTCTGCCCCAGATAGGAGTCCCTGGGCTATTGATTTCCTCACTGCTGACTGAGACGTGTTAGCTCACATCCCATTTATTTTGGAAAATAGCTCAAACAAGCAAAAGTTTAGCCATTTAGAGCCTGTCTGCTTTGGACGCCTCGGAGACCCTCACGTGGTGCTGCCCATTGAAATGGAGAAGCTGTACTGACAGGCCCCAGCAGCTAAAGCTTGCTAACTCGCTGACCCAGAGCCTCCTTCCCCCAACTGCTGCTGAGCCACACCCTCAGAGCACGTCAGTACCCTTTCCTAAGACCTCCCTTCCCCCTTTCTTCTGGATTTCCATCACCTGACTCTGCTATAGCCTGCATGTATGTGTGGGGGGCAGGGTTCTACAGTGTGAGGGGCTTCTATGTGGAAACATGTCAAAACATCTCTAAAAAATGTCCCGCCCTTGATCATCCCTTCAACCCTTGGCAGGATTGTGTGGGGACACCAAGAGCTGGGAGCACACATAGCTGGCAGATGGACACAGCTTGCCTGCACGTCTGAGGGCTGGCTTCAAACCACAGAAGGCAGGTTAAACAACCAAAGAGGCTGGTGTGATTATAGGTGTTAAATCCCAGCACTCAGGAGGCAGAGGCAGGCAGATCTCTGAGTTCAGGGGCAGCTTGGTCTACAGAATGAGTTCCAGGACAGCCAGGGCTACACAGAGAAACCCTGTCTTGAAAAATCTAACCAAACCTAAACAAAATTGGACCTCCTGATGCACAGTTTTAATTCTAGTGCTTGGAAACAAGAGACAGGTGGGTGCCTGGATTTTACTGGTTGCCAGTATAGTTTACCTGTTAAGTTCCCGGACAATGGGAGGCTTTCTCTTAAGGGGAAGAAAGGCAGTCTCTGAGGAATGACACGGAGAGTTGTCCTCTGACCTCCAAATGCACACACACACACACAATGGATGGATGAAAAGAGAGTTGGGTGAGTGGGCCAGTGAGTGTAGTCATAGGTAAACAGATGGGGGATGGGCAGCTGGGAGGGTAAGTGGTCAGGATGGAGGAAGGAATCAAGCATGGATAGATGAACAGGAAGGAGTGAGCAGGGAATGTGGACCATTGAAAGGAGCTAAGAGCGCCAGCCCGTGGGCTGTCAGGGTACGAGCATACATAGCCACTTCTAGTCTAACAACCCACCAACGAAAGCATCGGCAGAACTTAATGAAACAAAGAGTTTGAGGTCATTGAGAAAGCATTGACCAATTCCTTTTACTTGTATTGAGCATCACCATGTGCCGGGACCACCCTGGGACAGTAGAGTTCTTGGTATAGCTGCTTCAAATGTGGCTAGAATTCAGAGGGAGAGAGAAAGGGCTATCAAAGACCATGACTCAGTGAAGCCGGCTTAGAGTTTAGGGGCAGACCAGCTGTAAAAGTGCTCTCTTCACAGAAGAGAGATTTAGGAGAGGCAGCCTGAGATCAAGTTGAAAGTGAGAAGAGACGTGAGTCGCCAAGTGGGAGGCCAGCAAGGCCATGTCCTGAGCGGAAGTAGCTGTGGTCTTGCTGGACTGTTCTCAGTGAAGGAAGAATCAAGCTGATTGTGCTCCCAGCCCCACCTCAGGGCAGTTCAGGTAGATCCTGGGAGCAGGGTCTGTTCCCATGAGATCTGGCCAACGCAGTCTCGACTTGTCTGTCTATGTGGACAGAGACCACTTTGTCCTGATAGCAGATGAAACCTTCACACACTTTGACTTTAAAATCTAGGCTGCATCGGGGTATCCACATACCATTCCGAAACATAGAGCAGCCACCAGCAGAAACAGGGCCTCGCAGTAACAAGCCATGGCTCCACGCCCAGACTCCAAGCGATTGCGCAGTGAGTCCTTTTGGTTTCTTCCCAGAAACTGAAGCAGCAGCTCAGGAAATGCATCTGTAGAGGTTTCGGGTGATGGCATCCCGGTGAAGAGCAGAAACCGGCACAAGTGGGAATAGGCAGCCAGCGACAGGGCCCCTGACAGCTGCAGGGAGGAAACCCTGGGATGTTGACTCATCAACTCTCTTTGGGGAAGAGGGCTATTTGGGGACTTCTCAATTATTTGAAGTTGCTAAAAGCTGGGAGAAGAGGATTTTGTGTGCAGCCCAAGCCTTTCTGGTTTAGGATCTTATCCCAAAGAGGCCAACCTCCACCACAGTTGCCCCTC
Organism: Neodon shergylaensis; assembly: GCA_025134845.1. Taxonomy (NCBI): domain Eukaryota; kingdom Metazoa; phylum Chordata; class Mammalia; order Rodentia; family Cricetidae; genus Neodon; species Neodon shergylaensis. The sequence goes on from JABTXL010006405.1 coordinate 5,893,503, forward strand.
CCAGCTCTCTTTCTGTGTTTTAACCTGTATCTTTACCTTCCAAGCCACCTCGTAGTTCTGAAAAGAGGCCTGTGCTCTCTTCTCTGCCGTCAGAGTTCTTCTAGCCCCGTCCTGCCACCCTCCTTCCACTGAAGCTTGGGAGACTGTCTGAAGGCCAGGTCACGGTTCACACACATGGACCATGAGGGCCTGTGATGGATGATCAGCTGTAAAGAGGCTCATCCTTTTAGGCCACCTTGGCTATCAGTGACCTGCCCCTTCAGCCTTTGGCCAGGAGCATCTTGCCTATATATGAGACTTCTACTATATGGGACCTACTGCTACTGTGAAGGTCTCTTGTCTGTATGTGTCTAGCACCCAGCATGGGCTATGTAAAGCTAATGGCTTCAGAAGAATCAGAAAGAGCTACTTAGAGCCAAACTGGTTCTGGTTAAGCTTATGGTTTGGCTAATAGAGACAGGGACTTGGCTTGGGGTCTTGTTGTAGTTGTAGTTGTAGTGTTGGTAGCCCAGTTTGTTTCACACTGTCTGCTAAAGCCAACCCCAGGGCTGACACACTTTCTCAGGTGTGATGTCTGGATGACAGACCCCCATCGTGCTATCTGTCTGGGGGATCACTGGCCTCTGTTTCCCTGGCCCTGAATTTGGAATTCCTCGCCTCTTGCCTGGCACTCATTGACTATCCTGAACTCTGAAGTGGTTTGGCACACATCTCTGTGGGACTGAGGAGGAAGAAAGCATAGCCTAGGCTGAGCATGGTGGGACATGCCTGCCATCGCAGTGCTCAGAGCTGGAGGCAGGAGCATTGGGAATTCAAGGTTATCATTGGCAATAGAGTGGGCTTAAGACCAGGCTGCGTTACATAAGACCTTGTCTTGAAACAGAATGAAAAAGGGATGGCGACTTTGCCCAGTGGGTAGAGGGAGTTGCTGCTCCTAAAATGGTAGTGTCACTGAAAATATCACAAGTGACATTGTTCGTTATATCTTGGGCTTTTCTTAACATAAAAGCACTTTTATATAATGCTAAATGGTATAAATAACAATTTGCTGTTAGGTAGGGATCACATAGATCTCTATAATTTCTAAAACAAACAACCTTCTTTGTCATACATCAGCCATGTGTTTCCTAACAGGTTTATTTGCTGGCCTCTGGTGACATCTAGGAGTTGGGTAGGGGTAGCCTGGGTTGAAATGTAGCTGTCTTAGACTCGGAGGTATATTCCTTCTGCTCCCATTTGCTGACCTGCTCCTCCAAACACAGGTCCAGCAAGGTCTGGGGTCTATACTTTCTATAGTAGGAGACTCTTGCTTGGGTCCTTGCGGGTCTGTGTGAGCCCTGGGCCCTGAGAGCCAGAACATCCTCACAGTAGCTACCTGGCCAAGTGGCTCTCTCGGATTTGATAGCAATGCTGTCTGTGGCAGAGATGTGAACATGTGCTGCACTAGGCCTATGGGGCTAGAGTGAGCGCTTCTCCACTGGGACCTGCTCAGGACCAGTAACCAGGAGCATCATCAAGGCTAAGCTACACTCTGGGCCTGGATTGGGCCTTCACTCTCCAGTTAGAACTTTTGGCCCATTGAGACTTGCCCTGTTCAGAAATTGCCAAGCACTCATGCAGGGGGCTAAGCCCCATATACCCATGACGCTCTTGTCCTGATTGGAGTTTCTGTCTGTGTTCTACTCATGCCATGTGGCTCCTCACGTGAGGTCAATAATACAAAGTGGATTCTAGCATGTGAGTGGAGAAGTCTCTGTGTGCAGGACTTGGGTGACAAGTGCATGTAGAAGCAGCCTGCAGCAGTCAAAACACCCGAAAGTTACAGTCCCAAGGCAAGTGTCATCCCCTCTCTCAGCGTCTTGTTCCATCATCTGAGAAAACCACCTTTCCTGCCTGCGGCCCATTGTGCTCGTTAAGCGTGTTCACACATAAGAGGCTCTCCACAGCACTCCTGATACCTAGGGAGACATCTGTCGGTGGTAATAACCACAGGAAATAACCATAATAACGCTGTGGGAAAGTGTAACACAAAGCCATTGTTTAATAAATCTTGACTATTGCTGTCACAAATGCAACTTATAATACTGATACCCCTTATCTAAACCCCACCGTAATGGATCAGGTGACTAGAATCCTGGATAGTGTGCCACCCTGTGAGAAGTTTACTATTCTCTGACTAGGGTGAACCAATGTGCTGGCTGACTAAGGAAATCGCTGGAGAAGGGGAGAGAATTCTTACTGCTGGTGCCAGGGCTCTGGAGAGAGACGAATGAATCACTGCGGAGAAGGCTGCCCTGCTGCTTAGGAGGCCGAGGAGGTGAGCATATTTCAACATCCAGAGGAACAGCAGGCTTCCCCGGAGCCATCTTACCCTCTAAGGGAAGAACACAGCAGGTCAGTGTGTCCTGCCAAGGACAATAAGGAGGTGCAGACACGGGCACACACCTGTGAGCTGTGCTGAAACACAAGTCCATTTAAGGAGTTGTTTAGACCCCAGGTCTCCCAGGGACACCAAGTCTCCCAGGGACACCAAGTGTCAGTGTTTGCAGAGGAGCACAAGTCAGAAGCAGGATTCAGGGCACACTGTAAGGTATCTTCAGGAAGCCAGGCTGGTAGAGACAGCGGAGCCGGTCTGGCTGTTTCCTCTCTGAGCCTCAGTATACCGTGCTCAGTAAGGAAATGACTGTCGCAGCAGTGACAGGGTGTGTGTCCCTCATCATACAACATTTTACCAGTGCTTGCCTTGAAGATACTGAAAATTGAATCCTGTGATAGCTAGGACAGTTCCCACATTATAGCTTTGAAGTTTATGGCTCAAACAAACACAGTGATGGGACAAAAGACACACAGCAGGGTGACCCAGGGGCATGCTCGGAGTCCAGATGCAGCACAGGTACCCATAACCCCTGCTGAAAACTCGCTGTGAAAGGCCTTTCGGCACATGTATCTCTCTTCCAAGAGAAAGAAATGGGTGCCACATGCTAGAACTCCATGTGGGCAAGGGATCAAGGTTTTCAGGTTGTTTGGGAAATGACAACAGAGGCCCAGGGAAGTTGTGAGGGGCTGGCACACCTGTGGCCCCTTCGAATCAGCAGGACACAGCTGTGCTGGGGAAGAAACAGGGATGGCTGACACCACAGCCGGTACTGGCTAGGAGAGCTACAATGTGGGGGCGTGGGCAGAACTGCACCTTTTTCTGCTAGCTGCAGTTTAACAGGCGGAAATGAACGCAGAGACTGACTTTGCATTTTATTTAGACCGACGCATGTAAAATAATACGTGCATCCCGCACAAATGGAAATGTTTGCATGTTGAATTTATAAAATTCAACAAGTATATCTCAATTTGAGCCAACCACACTTCATTCTCTATGCTCTCAGGGGTCAGGGGCCATGACACTGGAGAGACAGCTATGACCTCTCCATGGACCCCTTTCTTGCCTATATCGGATTGAAAGGACACCAGGAAGCCTCCTTAACTGTTTTCTTTATCATATTTATTTATAGGATGCCTATCATGTGCCAAGAGGAATATGTATGTATAGATCTTCCTCTCTCTCTCGTCCTCGAAAACCTCTTACGTCTTGTACCATGGTCCTACCATATTTAAAATTTGAGGACGCTTACTCGTAGGGTTAAAGAAAAGCTGAAGCTAGGCCATAGGTGCAGCTGCAAGGCCATCTGGACCAGACGGTGACAGCATGCTCTGAAGGCCTCCCATCCTTACGTCACAGTTCCCGTCTCAGGTAACTGGCTATAGGACCAGAAGCCATTTCCACTGCTTCAGTGTGTTGCTCACCCTCTTGGGGTACGGGTGGTGCCATTTGTGGTGTGGATGGGACACCATTACTTGTTTCACTAGATAGTACGTCACCCCATGCATGGTTGGTTATGTGAAATACGCTCGGCACATCTGTGGTCCCTTCAAGACTGTGAGACATAGCTGTGCTTGGAAAAAAGTGGAGTTGGTTGACACTGTAACCCCCACTGGGTAGGTGAAACACAATGTGAGCTATGGGCTGCATATTTCTGCAAATTTCCTGGTAGCTGCAATTTAACATATGGTAGTAAGCCGAGAAATTTACTTAGTGTTTTATTTAGATCAACCTATGTAAAATAATATTATATGCAGAGAAAGACGGAAATATTTGCATACCAAATCTCTAAACTCCTTTCCAGTTTGTCAAGCTAAGCCCTGTGGAGAGGAGAGTTGGAAGCACTCAGCTCTGACCAGCTTGAGCTGTGTCCCAGGCACTGGCTAGTGAAAATGAATAACTTTCTAGCGATGGCACAGATGATTCAGGGGCACACGGCCGATGCGAGTGTGGGACAGGATGAGGCTTGACCAGGTCAGCTCTTACTCAAGAGCTAAGGGAAGGCCCAGAAATTGACACCAGGCTATAACAGGGTTAGGGTTAGGGAAGAGGGAATCACTCCAGGCAAGATTCTGGCAACAGTAAACACGACCAGAAAGACAGCACACTGAAGGAAAGAGGCAGTGAATGGGGAACCCATTTTGGGGGCCCAGTGCTCACTAAGATGTCCTGATAGACTCCTGTTTCTCCTCACTACATCCCAGCGAGAAGAGCATCCTATAAAGTGTCTCGGGAAAGGAACTTTGGCTAGGATGGAGTTGGAATCCAGACTGATACATAGCTGTGGTTGTAGGATAGAAGAGACAGAAACTGAGCTGAGCCCCCCTGGTAGAAAATGTGGAGACAAATACAGATACATGGGAAAGGTAGACCAGAAGGCCTAGCAACGATGAGATGGTGAGGCCAGCAGTGGAACTGAGAGGCATCATCTGCCTGGGGAACAGTAGTGAACAAGCGAGTAAACTTCCTTTTTAGAGCTTCGGGCCTCTTGGTGTATGAGATAACCAAGTCATACAGCAACACACACATCTTGGTAGATGTTAAATGCTTGCAAGAGGGTCCTGGGGTGGCTATGACTGACCCAGATCTTCTTTAACTGCTCATATTTCTCAAAATAACTAAGGCAAAGAACAAAACAAACAGAAGGCCCTTGGAATCGCTTGAGGTGTTCATTACCCACAGCTGGGAGGACCTGGAGCGCAGCATCCTGGTGTTCTACACGCTGGGGCATCCATGAGGTATTAGGATAACGGGTCTTAAGACTTTCTGTTTTAGGGCAGAAAGGAACAGAGCTTACTGCCTGTGTGGATAAAAAGAAGATGATTTTCCTGACTTTTGTGATTGGTATTCAAGACTTCTACAAGTTGTAGCAATTATATTTCGAAGTGCAGAAGTGTCTGGAATACTGCTCCTGATATTTGGCGCAGAAATGGCCTATGGTGCCCTCCATGCAGCAAGTCCCCGCTGGGATCAGCAATGTGCACAAAAGCCTATGCTTCACAGCACCATGGGGGTGGTGAGCAGGAACAAGAGGAGGCAGGCTCAGTAAGGAAGTGCCAGTTGCTCTGATGCAAAGATGATGTCTACTTCGTTTATGCCTAGCCTTGGGACTCATAAGTGCCCGTGGAGCTCAACACTCAGGAGTAGGAAGTACAACTTCGGGGCTTCCCTCATGCAAGGGCTCTCTTCTTAGCCTCGGAGGGCTGAGGACTAACTTATAAAGTCACAGGTCTAGTGACATCTGCTAAAGGAAAATGATTGTCCTCCAGGAAGAAACCCAGACTGTCCTCTGCTGGGGATCATTCAAGACACTGCTCCCAGGCTGATGAGTCTCTGATTCTTCCACAGCTGGGTCACCCTGGTTATAGGAAGGTCCCAACACCATCTGGGTTTCAGTTTCCCTAGCTGTAGCAATTATCTCAGGAACACTCTTTGTTTCTGTTCCACAGTTTGCCATGAGTGTAGATGGTGAGAAAACAGAGACAAGAAGAAGATGGGTGGAGGTTGATATACCCTCTGGGGAAACAGAGATAACAGTGGTACCACTTATCCAGAAAAGAAAGACCGGAGCTGTGGGGGAGGACAACCACCCTTGTGCCCTCTAAGGCTCTCTAACTCAGCAGAAAAGAAAGCTGGCCCCAGGGTACATCAAAGAAGAGCCAGAGAAAAGTTATGGAGAGAAGGTGGAACAGGGAGCATTGAGGTTAGAGGGGAACCAGTCCCCCCTCTTTTCAGGTTGTTCTGGGAGTATCTTGTCCAGGGTATGAAGGTACTCTAGGTACAGGATAACCCTGGGGCATTGACAGCACTCAAGGCAGGTAGAAAAGAGACTTAGCGTATCTGTGGGTACAGGGCAACTTTGCCCTCTCTTAGGACTGGAGGGGAAGGGGGAAGAGTGAGTGGTGGAACAAGAGGGAAGTGGGAGGAGGGGAGGAAGTGGAAATTTTGATTTATAAAGTAATAAAAAATTATCAGAGGAAAAAAAGAATCTGTGGGTAGGTAGAGGTGTTAGCTGTGGCTACAGCAGATGGGAATACAGATTCAGTATGCATATACCCTCTGTGGCATGAGGCAGTGGACCTCCAGGGAGCCCAGCTGCTTATGATAGGATTCCCTGGTCTCCTCCCAGGGGCTTATGAGACCTATCCTGGATATTCCACCTGGTCCTCTTGGTAGAGGTCCCATTCTACAGTCAGAAGCCTGGAGAACAGAGATAGAAGGACTTAGAGGTAATGCTTCTCTTTTTCATGACTTCAAGTCTTTCTCTGAGTCTTAGGCTTATGACTTATTGAAAATCCCTGCATCTAAGACCATGGCCAGATGGAAGGGAAGACAGGCATGATGTCTAAGCATGTTAGTGCCAGCCTCCTTACTGTAGACTATGCTGACTGACACCTGCTTCCCCATGCTGCTGCAAGTCCATTGGCATCCCTGGCTCTTGAGTTCTGCTCCACATAGCATGCATGGATGCCCAGCTAGTGGGCACACGTGGAATTCTCCAACTCCCTCAGTGCTTCAGTGCCACCATCTGTGAGCTCACGGCATTATCCTTCAACAGGACAAATCATCACACTGAACCTTCTAGTCCTTGTGTGACAGATGTCACTGAGACACATCAGTTATGGCTTCTTTTGGGTAGCCTTGAGTCCCCTAGCATACCTGATTCCATGACACCATCAGACTTAGGTCCACAAACATCTGGTGAAGTCCTTTGTGGAACTGGTCAGTGACATTCTCTGCAAGGCTAGTGAGGTGACCAGAGGCTGCATAGTAGGCCAGGGCTACCCCAACCATAGAGAGCTGCAACACAGGGGAGAAAGGTCTGTTAGTCGGCTGAGGGAGGACACAGTTGGCATCCCTGACCCTCTGGTGACAAGCTGCCTATCAAACATTTAGTCAGTGGTTGAGGAGCTAACTCGGAGGGTGAAGTGGACGCCTGAGGACGTGAGTGCAATTTCCACAGCCTGTGTAAAAATGCCTGTCATGGCACATGCTTGGACTCCTTGTGTAGGGGAGACAGAGATGGGTGGATTCCTGGGGCTCTCCAGCTAGCATGCCTCATCCATTTGATAATTTCCAGGCCAGTTAGAGACACTGTCTTAAAAAGAGAGATTGATGGTATCTGAGAAATGACACTCAGGGCTGGCCTCCACATGTTTATGTACCCAAACACACAGGAACATGATACACACACACACACACACACATATACACGCACCACTACCACCAATACCATCAGACGCCAAGAGAACCTGATTTCAAATGCTATTCTGCCTCTACATTACAGTGGGGAACCACAGTGACATTGGGAATAGTATCTATAAGACTTTCTGATGAAAATATTTTCCCTTTCCGATAAAAATACTTTCGTGTCACTATTCTACATAAAAAAGTCTACATCCGAGAGGTTACCTCCAGCCAGTGTCTTGGTTTCCTCCAGTAGCTGAGGACACCCTTGGTGGTCATTCCCCAGAGCTGGAAACAGAGGTGGGTCACGTTGAGGACTAGGAACGCCAGCTGGGAGGGGCCGGAAATAAGGGAGACAAACCAAGGGTCAGCTAAGTAGTTTTTTCAAGGTCTAGACTTCTGCCCGGTTCGGTTGCCCATCTCTGCTTCCGTGGACATGGTACAAGCCTCTCCCTCTTGGCAGCATTTGATAACAAACTAGCCTTCAGTAGACACCTGGGCAGCTCGCTATCCCTTCACACCAAGCGGTCCCAGAGACCCAATTCCATGTGCAGCATTAGGATGTGCTATTGACCCTGAGGCATAGAAATAAGACACAGAGGTGTCCACAGCCACCTCTGGCTCATCATGCCAGCCTGCCATTTATTCACCAGTTTGCAGGAAACTGAAGCCCATCGGCAGGGGCTTTCTCCATCCTCTTTGGGAGCTATGGGTGCTGGGCCTTTGTGGGTCCACTCCAAGACACGGCAAATGTAATCAGAGTCAAGCTGGCTTTGCATCCTCAGGGGAGGTGTGAAACAGCACTACTGTCGCACGAACACCAGAGACTGCCTCTGCACTGGAGTGGGGACCACGGTGATGTGGGGAGGAGCACTGGTAAGACTCCTGAGAAAAGGGCTTTTCCTGTCAGATAAAAATACTTTAATGCCATTGTTCTACATAATGGAGACTACATCAGAGAGGCTACCTCCAGCTAGAGTCCATTTTCTCTGTAGTAGAAGGGTCAAAAGAAAGGGCAGGAAACTGACCTTTTTTTATTTTTGTTTTTTGTTTTTTCTTGAGATGGGGTTTCTCTGTGTAACTTTGGAGCCTGTCCCGGCTCTAGCTTTGTAGACCAGGCTGGTCTCTAACTCACAGAGATTCGCCTGCCTCTGCCTCCCAAGTGCTGGGATTAAAGGTGTGTGCCACCACCTCCCAGCTTTGACCTGATTTTTTAAACTCTTGATATTTTGCCCAATATGGTTTTATTTTTTTTCCTGAATTCTGATATTTTAAGATATCACACTAGCCTACTGCTTATCTTGTTTTCTGACTATCTTTTCTCTTTTGGTGCCTAAGGCAAGAGCCTCTCCTACCCCAACCCTTCCCTTGTGCTGCATGCTGCTTCTCCATTTCAGGCTCAGCTGTGGCGATCTCTAACAGTCCCTAGCGTCTATGGCCACACCACCCTGGACGGTCCAATCTCGTCTGATCTAACAGTCCCTAGCGTCTATGGCCACACCACCCTGGACGGTCCAATCTCGTCTGATCTAACAGTCCCTAACGTCTACAGGTACAGCACCCTGAATGGTCCAATCTCGTCTGATCTAATAGTCCCTAAACTCCTTTCCCTTCCCGAAGCCGAGTAGACTTGACTTACCCAACAGCAGAACATGGTTTCTTCAGAGGGAAACAAGGGATAAGAAGATACAAAGCCAGAGGCACACCGTGCAGGGTGGCTGCTGAGGCTTTTGGCTGTTCATTGAAACAATGTGAGCCACTGACTCCTGGTGCTATGGACGTGGGGGGGCAGATACCCCCAAATCAAATTTTTGGAACTCCAAACCCCATAATGTCTCTCTTTGGAGGCAGGCCTCAATAGAAGAAGTTAAGGCCAAGTGCAGGCATGAGGTGGGGCCCTGTTTCTATAATATTGGGGTCTATATACACATTGATGCCCAAAGCACACATACTTTCTCTTTGTTCACTGGTGCAGAGATGGAGCCAGGCTGCGTGACACAGTGAGAAGACAGCATCCCCCCACCAAGGAGGGGTCTTCACTACAGCCCAGCACTCCCAGCACCTTCATCTTGGGGTTCTAGCTGCCAGATCTTTCTTTAATAAATGTCTATTAGTTAAGCCACCCAGGCATTGAACAGTAAGTAGTCTTATTCACCTGACAGGGATATGTGGCAGTCCCCAGTGGCTGTCTGAAATTTCAGTTGTGACAAACCCCATTAAAACTGGAACTTTCTTATAAATACATAGCTAGCCACGATAAAGTTTAATTTCTAAATCTGGCGTAGTAACTGATTAAGAGCAATAACAAATAATAACAACATTCTGCGATTATACCATAATATACTATAAGGTTGATTTTAAAAATGTAAACATCGTTTCCTTCTGGAATATTCCACTACATATTTTCAGATCATGGTTGACTGTAGAAAGTTAAATGTTGGACAGTGAGGGATGACTGCATTTTGTTATGGTAGCTGGGGCTGACTAAGACTCCATGTTGAAGCCGGGTGGTGGTGGCACATACCTTTAATCTCAGCACTTGGGAGGCAGAGGCGGGCGGATCTCTGTGAGCTCGAGGCCAGCCTGGTCTACAAGAGCTAGTTCCAGGACAGGCTCCAAAGCTACAGAGAAACACTGTCTGGGGTGGGGGGAAGACTCCACGTTGAATTTAGTACCTCAAGGCAGTTGAATATTTGTTCTCATTTTGTATGTTGTGGTTGGTTTCCCCATTGGGGATGTTCTTTATCTTTAGTCCCAACACTTATTCTATAATTCATACTACATGGAAGGGAGCTAATAATAATTTTGTGGGTGGGTCAATGGAAAGGCCCTAGCTTCATGGCGATAGAGGTATTCAGCTTGCAGAGGCATTTAGCCATGTGAAGCCCCGGTTCCCTGTGCCTACCCAGGAGGTCCAGGGCAGGTGGACTCACCTCAGAAAGCATAAGAAGGTAGCGTGGGGCTGAGTCACCATAGATGCTGATTGACTCGACCAGAGATGAGGGGACAAGACCTCCCGTGGGGAGAAGCTCTGCACCTAGGGTCACACTGGTGAAGAGTCGCGTGGGAGGGTTGTAGAGAGTGAAGTGCACAGACACGGCCCTGGTGCTGTGGTCAATCCACCTGCTGGTCCTGAGGGCAGTCAGGGCTACGTGGACTTCGTGCCTGGAAAACAGCTCAGGTTCAGAGGGAGGGCAGAAAACAAGACTTAGGAGCCCAGGGAAAATCCCATTGTGGCACCGTGCCCAATACACCCAATGCAAGCCTTCACAGGGACAGATGATCCCCAGGCTTCTGATTACCGCACAGACAGTCCTCCTGGGAGCTAGGGTCCCCACCAGGAGCCCACTGCCCCTCTTTCCCTCCTTGTCCCTGCAGGAAAGATGCAACCGCAGCCAAAAGATGGTGTCCACCCTCACCTGTGCCCCGTGAGGGAGAGAAGCCCAGCCGCCCTCCCCAAGGGCTGGCAAATAGTCACCCCCTTCTCTTCACCATGGACTGTGTAGACAGAAAGTAACCACACTGTACTAATTCATATTTAGTAGCAAATCATGTCCTGTTTTTTAATTCCTCCGGTCACACTACTCTGACAGCACAGATTTCCTACACAAAGCCCCATTCTGTGGTGAAGCCTGTGGGCCTAGGGTATCCTGTGGAACTGGCAGGGCACCTGACTATAGGCTGAGCTTCAGGAAGCATAGTGTATGTGTGCTGTATCCATACACACTGGAATACCCATTCCTTATTTGCTCCAGTGCAGCTCAAGGCAGTGTCTGTGGTCCTCTAGGAGTTGGGGGGGGGGGGATAATCCAGACCGTGCGAGCACCCCACTTGTCACACGGTGAGCAAAGGACAAAGGTTCACCAGACTCTAAGACTCCGCAGGCTCTGGCAGCCACTTTTAAAGAATGTCCCACTCTGTCCTCTTCCATGAACTTGGGTCTGAACACCAGAGTCTGAGTTCTTCCACACCACTGTGGAACACTGCTCAGGCCTGAGCAGCGCTGGCCCTTTCCCTGCCTGCCCAGAAGCCGAGCTGCAGCAGAAATGCCTCAGCAAGCTACATGGGGCCCAGGAGCATCTTCCTGAGGCTCGCTCACCTTGTTCTTCCTAGGCTGTACACGGAGATCTTCTTCATTGCCCCACAGGCCTCAGGACCACTAGGGGTCACTTTTAGGTTCTCAAGGTTAAGGTTGCGACTCAGTGTAGGTGGTGCATCTTCCGCCGGCTCTGAGACTGACCTGGGAGGCTAGAGCACAAACTGCCCATCAAGTAACCCCGACTGATCCCTGTCCCTAAGTCCATCGGCATTGTGGGGCTCCCAAGCTCCGCCACACAAAGTACAGCAGAGGCTCTGTGGCCAGGGACCCTGCTACTCTCGAGGACCAGTCTCAAGCCTACTTGTTGATCTCAGCTTCGTCTCAATCTAGAAGGATCAGGGCTATGCCTGCTGAAGGCTGCAGCTGTGTGGGGCTGGCCAATCTGCAAAATATTGCCTTACGGAGTGATGCTGTCTCTGGGTACCCTTCTCCATCAGAAAATAATGCAAGAATATTCTAGTTTCAGTTTTAGAAGAAAGAGCCTTCTTTTGCCTAGCGTGGCAACTCTAGAAGTGAAGAGAACCCTTCTGGGGAAGAAGGCAGAGGGTAGAAGAGGGCTCTTGGAAAGGGCAGAAGAAAGGTTGGCCCTGGCACCTGGAACTCTCACACTGGCTCCCAGCTGTCTGGGGAGCTTAACCGATGTGCCGGCCCCGAGTCTCCCAGTGCACTTACCGCGCATGCAGTACCAGAAGAAACCATGAGCTGCTTGATCACCGCAGGGCCTATGAGGTGGCACTGCCCTCCGAGAGCTGCAGGCTGAAATAGGGGAGACTCAGAGTATAAGAATGTTGTGCACTTCAATGGTTGCAGTACGGAATCACTGACAAGGCTGCGGAAGCCCAGGTCACCGCATCTGCAGAATCGTAAGTTCACTCTCCTGAAACCCCGAGGATGCAACCAGTACTCCAGAAACCAGCCTTTGGCAGATGCAATCGGCACCCTCTCCTCAGCATACTCCAGATAAAGAAAGCATCCAAATGCCTTTCTCTTGGAGTCCCCTCCCCCGACACCATGCGAATGATCCCAGGCATCTCCACGATGTTCATGGAATACAAAAAAATGAAACGAAGGACAAAATGTTTGAGGAATGCAAGACAAAGACCTTATATTTTTCAAAAAGGGGAGAAAGTAAACTATGAATGAGGGACAGGACAGCACAAACGCAGGAGCAACCTTGCCCCTGTCTGGAAGCTTTTTGATGCTGCTGCCTTAGCCATGGGCTCCTCTTCTGCTCTGGGGACTCCTGAGCCCTTGCCATGCAGACAGTAAGTTAGCTTCTTCTTTAGTCTCATCCTAAACCTCTGTTAAAGTGTCCGGGTCCGGCTTGGTCTGGCAAGCGTTGACTGGGGCTGTGAATAGCTTAGGATGCTGACATGGGAGAAGAACACAGACTCCAAGCAAGGAGATTGACAGGTTTTTCTGCCATGGTGCCAACGAGCAGACCCTTCACTGCCTTGTAGTCCCCCTTACTGCCGTATAGCTTCCGTTAGACACAAAATGAATGCATGCCCACCTGAGTCCCCCGGTCTCCAACAGAGGGTCCTTCTGGGAGCAGCCCGTCCAGCAACATGCTCAGAGACCAGTCCCACCAGTCGTCTGTGCTGTTCAGGTCCCCAAAGGAGTGTCTGGCATTTCTTAATCCAAAACAAAACAAGAAGTGTGCATGAACCCATAAGAACCATTCCAAGTGGGTCACTTTTTTCCTTCCATTTTTTTCTCCCACTCACATTCTAGGCATTCTGTCAGAATTAAGACAAGGCAAACTTCAGTATGAGGTACCACCCCAGAATTCACTTTGCTCCTCAGTGGCAGAGGGGGAGAGAAACAGTAGGAAAAAAACCTCTTGTTTATTACTTGCTCCTTTGCTCAACAAAAGTCACTGTGTAACTGCTAAGTGCCAGGCACTCTTCCAGACACTGGGAGACAAGCTCAAATTCCTGTCCTGCTGTGGGGAAGCAAACACATTATGCACGTATGTATGCATGCATGAATGCATGCATGTATATGCAGCCTATAATCAAAGAGTTTCAACTGATAATAGTTTAGCTTTAGAGTGGTACAAAATTTCACCCGCCAACTCTTTTGTCTTTTATTTTTAGCACAGTATCCAGTTCCATGAAACGTTCAGCACTTGGTAATGATGTAGGCCTTGCCTTAGCTGAGGTCACCAGCTGTGGGCAGATGGAGTGTCCTGAGGACTTTTGGAGGAGGTCAGCTGAGCTAAAGCCCAGGATCCAGGGACAGTTAGCTGAGTTAAGATCCAGGGAAGGTTAACTGAGCTACAGAGAACCGGTCACTTGAGCTAGTGTGTACCAGGCAGGAAGCAATTTGCAGACGTCTCCTAACTCCATGTTCAGGGACATGACCTCCATCACGTGAGAATATCCACAGCAGAAGCATCCACACCACAGAAGAGGTCGATGCTTCCTGCCAGAGAGCCTCAGCCCCGGGAGTGAGTAGGGACTCCTTAAGGGTGGCTTAGGGATGTGACAGAAAAATAAAGATGCTGTAACACCTTACAAACCATGTGAAAAAAGCTGGACAGTTTAATAAAAAAGAAACTAAGGGCAAGGAAAAGCCTTCAAATATATTAATAGAGAGAAAGAAATACCTCCATCAGTAGTTCACATGCACTGTAAATCTGTTCAACATTGCCATAGCCAGGAGCCACTGATCTGACTCCTTTTAGTTACTCCTTCCTCCCTCCCTCCTTCCCTCCCTCCCTCCTTCCTTCTTTTGTCCTCCTCTCTCTCTGTCTCTGTCTCTCTGTCTCTGTCTCTCTCTTTCTCCCTCTGTGTGTGTGTGTGTGTGTGTGTGCGCGCGCGCGCGCGTGCAGGAAACTGCAAAGGCCAAATGTAACTCCAGTTGGATCTCCTGCAGCTGGAGTTACAAGCAATTGTGAGCTGCTGAACATGGATGCTGGGAACTGAACCTGGGTCCTCCAGAAGAGAACTACACACTCTTAACTACAGAGCCTTCTCCCACTCTAGCTCCCTTTTCTTGAGTAGAGATCATCTCCCACCCATTCAGGAATTTGTTTTGCACATTTGGAGCCTAATCTATGTAGGTCCCCTATTGACCGCTATCTCTCAATCTCACACTTCTCTGAAAATTTGGCCAAATGTCTTGTTAAATTCTGAGCAAGTGGGAGAGCTGCAGAGATATCTGGAGGCTGCGATGGGGAAACAGTGCATTGCCCGGGAAGGAGGATCAAAAGGGGCAGAATTGGGGTAAGGGAAGAGATAAAGCAGATAAAGCCCTGAAAATATTTACAAACTTTGGGAGCGAGCACTATACAAAGAGAAGGTGAAAGAGCTAGAGGCAAGGAGGGCTTTTTGGCAGACAAGCTGATTGCATACCTATCTCTTAGTACACTCCATACCTATTCTAAAACACAAACCAGTGGACAGTTCATAGCCATGCTGAGTTTCCACAATACTTAAAACTTTTAAAATTTGATTTACTTTTACATGTATGAGTGTTTTCCTTGTATACATGTTTGTGAACCACAGGTGTGCCTGGTGCCTTCAGAGGCCAGAAGGGGGCACTGGGTTCCCTGGGACTAGAGTTACAGATGGTTGTCAGCAGCCATATGGGTGTGAGAAACAGAACTAGAGTCCTCTGGAAGAGAAGTCATACTCCTAACCGCTGAGCCATCTCTCCAGTTACGCATAATACTTTTTTGGAGGTTGCTGGGAAATCACCCCAAGTGGGGGGAGGATTGCCCATACTAAGCTTGAACTGCATCCCTAGTCCAAGTTTGCACAGTTTGGAGAAAAGTTGTCACTTCTTGAGACTTGCTTCCTGTTGGGGCATCATTCAAGGAACACCTGTGTGGTGACCGTGCGCTCACACAACCCCAGCCACAGGAATCCTCTCCTGCTCGTCCCAGGCACTCTAGAGAACAGGAGGCAAAAGGAAAGATCCAAGCATGCCCTGGTCCTGTGTGTACTAATTACAGCGATTCTACCAAATGGGCCCACAGCAGCAGTGCAGCGCAAGGAAAGACAGGAGCAATCATCTCCGAGCGAGCACCCTGGGATGGAGCCCCCACTTGGCCTCGGTTACCACCGCCTTGCTTGTGGCTTAGCTTTGTTTTGTTAACATGGGATTTCACGAAGATTTTGAGTTCAGAAGCACTTCAAATACAGATTAAATGCCCCACAATCTGCTGTTAGAGTAATTTGTTGCTGTTGAAGGCAGAAATCTAGACTGCCACCTTCCGAGCTTTATGGAGGAGAACACTGCACCCTGGAGCCAAAGCACTGCTTGCTACAGGGAGCCAAGAGAGCGCTTCCTGGATTCCACAGGATTCGCTTCTTCTGCCCTTGGTCTCCTGCTCTCTCTGGAATGCTACAAATAACAGACTCTCTGGACTTGTTGATTTTTAGGATTAGGTTCTGGGGGATGGGTGAGGCAGACAGGGTCCTCTTTAAACACTCCATTTTAAGCCAGGATGTAGAAATATGGCCCTGCTGGTGACCAGAGCTGCAAGAGACAGTGAGGTTTCCCTTCGTTCTGGGAAGCAGAAGGCGTTTAAGCCCACCTGCGTCAACATCTCAGCGGTGTTTTACCTGAGTCTATCAGGCCCAAGAGCACACAGGGATCTTACAGATTATTATCTCAGCGGGAATATTTCTGAACTGACTATCAAGAGGCATATGAAAAATATCGAGTAAAAAGGAAATCAGGGAATGTGCCATAGATGTCAATTAGCCAAATCAGTGTTCCTAGTGTTTTGATTTCCAGGTCTACAGAAAATGCCCGATAGGGTCTCTTTGTTTTGCTCACAGCGCCCCCTCCTGGCACAGTCTATGCATCTGTTCAGTCGGAAGGAACCAAATTGTCAAAGTGGAAGGTAACTGTGGCCTTGCCAAATGGGGCACAGAAAATTCCATGTAGCTTTTCTAGAGCTGCAGCAGTAATAGGCGGGATTACTGAGCTATGGAAAGTCCAAGAACTGGGACTTCCAGGCTGTACCCGGTTAAAGAGCACTAAAATTATAAAAATAAAGGGAATAGCATCTATGAGTCACCATCTAACAGGGGATCAGTGTTCCCCTGTCTTACAGAATCTAAAAATATGTCCTTAAATCAAAAGAACAAGGTGGATTTTATTACCATACTCTCCTGCCCCCAAAAGGTGACAAATATATTTACGTAAAACTGAATGAGAATCAAATTCATAAGACTGCTACAGAATGGGCATTAAAATATTCTCTACAAAAGAGAAAGGAAACCCCTGAACTTGTAGCGTTGTTATACTACCTGTCACTAGAAAGTAAATAATTATAATTCATATTTCTAGAGTCAAAGTGCCTTGGATAAATTGCCTGGGTTAGCACAATTCACTTACAAAGGCATGTTCTACTAAGTGTGTCCACTCATCGCCTTACACATCCTAATCTCAGGAGTGTCAAGACCCCAACAATACCCACATGGCAGATGCCGTGAGAGTGTGCCTCGACCTTAGACTGTCCGCTTGGTTAGTGTTTACTTGTGATAGACATCTGTTGCATTAAAAGTAAAAAAGCAAATGAACACTTGAGACTTGACAGAGCTTGGCCCTTTGAAATACTTCACAAAATCATAAATTGTGACTGCAGCCTTTGGTTAAAGAATACTGATGTTTTTCTGCAAAATAGATGGTATGACCCTCTTTTTCGGAGAATTTCTTTCACCATTGACCCCAAATAAGATGCCAAGCACCTGTCCAGAGTCTGCAAATGGAGCCTTCTATTAACATGAGGAATTAGACAGACTTTTCCAGACTTCATATGCAGGCTGTGATGAAGACCTTTCTCTACGAGCAGCCTGTATAGATAAAATGACTGAAGGAGTGGGTAGAGGGTCTGTAGGGCTCCCTATTCCAGAACAAAGTGAAGGAAACAGTATCTAAAATTCAGAGCCTGGAGTTCTCTTTGGGTGTCAGTACACTGACCATGAACTAGTGCCAGCTCCTCCACCCCCAGATCTGTAAGAGCCCCCTGAACTACTACAACCCCCAGATCTGCAAGAGCCCCCCGAACTAGTGCAACTACCCCCAGATCTGCAAGAGCTCCCAGAACTAATGCAACCCCCCAGATTTGCAAGAGCCCCCTGAACCAGTACAACCCCAAGATCTGCAAGAGCCCCCCCAAACTAGTGCAAGACCCCCCAGATCTGCAAGAGCCTCTCAAGCCTCCTACCTTGTAAATGCCTTCCTGACGGCTTGGTTGAGAGAATATTCACCCGGGCAGACTCTCCCATATGTTATAAACAAAAGCAGCAGCAGCATGAGACTGTGCGTGGAAATGCCTCTGGGAAAAAAGATTTGAGAGTTAGCATGTTTCCCTCACAGAATGTGTTTTAGGGAGCAGGACATCTATGTCCCTGTTGAGATGTAGTAGTATAAGGCATGGGATGGATTAAAGTTTTTACTCTGTCTTTTTTAAAAGAACCACTCCCCCATTTTTATTAATTCTCAGAGAACTTCACACAATGCTCTTTCCTCGCCCAGCTCCTCCTAGATCCACCCACCTTCCCTATCCATCCAACCTGAATCTTCATTTTTATTTAACTCATCAAATACAATTAGTGCTGTCCTTTTACTCTGGACTGTGTGACCTACCACTGTAGCTTGGTCCACCTACCTAGGCCATACCCTTAAAAACAAATAAAGAAAGGAAGGAAGGAAGAAAAAACAAAAACTGGTTCTCCTCCCACCATATAACAACTGCCAATAGTTCCTTAGCTAGAGGTGGGATTTCAACACCTCTGTGTTGGTTTTGTTCTTTTGTTTTATCAATATTCAGCTTTCTTAGGTCCATTTTTGAAAAGACTATTTATTTGTTCATTGAATTGTCTTTATGCTTGTCAATAAACGTGCTTGGGCCTATTCGCGTGGCTGTTTCTGGGCTCTCTCTTCTGTTCCATTGATCCGGTTATCTCTTTCATTGGCCTGTGACTGTTGTTTCATCCAACAACACACAGCAGTTTCTGCAGCTCCATCGTATGTATTAGAATTGCACGAAGTCAGCCCTCTAACGTCATTCTTTTCCAGCATAACTTTTGTTACTCTATCTCTTTTGTTCCCTTATTCATTTTGGAACCAGTTGGTTGACATCAGAATTGCATAGCCTAAGGTATTTGGGTTGTGAGCGCCCTGAATCTGCAGATCAGCTTGGAACACATTGATGCACTGCCCTCTGCGGGTTGATGTGCGTAGTGTCTTCTTTCTTTAGTCTTGTTTTTCAGTGCAGTTTTGTGGGCTTGGGCTTACAGAACCCTAATGCTTGCTTACATTTCCGTTTGCATACTTGGATTTCTTAGCGCTACAGTAAATGGTCCTGTACTTAGGTTCAAGTATTCCTCGCTGCAGGCACGTAGCAGAATAACTGCTTTATATCGCGTGAGTGTATGTGTGCAGGCTTTCACATGTGTAGGTACACATGTGTGTGTAAGCCAGGAGACAACTTCGGGTGTTGCTTCGCATGAGCTGTCCACCTGATATTTAAGATAAGGCTTCTCCCCGGAGCTTGGGAGCTTGCAACTCACTGAATCTGCTAGGCTGGCCAGACAGGGATTCTCCTGTCTCCACTTCCCCAGTGCTGGGATTTCAAGTGTGTGCCTGCCTTTAACATGGGTCCTGGGGATGAAACTCAGGTCCTCATGCTGTACAGAGAGCATTTTACAGACAGAACTCTCTACTTTCTCAGCCCATGGTTCAATTTTAACATTGACTGTTACCTCAGAAGCATGTGCCTTTTTTGCTGTCTGCCAGCAGGCTGTTTGCAGTGAACTAGAGTAGAGGTATGTATGTGGCTGCACAGTCCCTGGAGAGACCCCTCAGGAGCTTCTGATTGCCCACCCTCTGTTCTCAGATGCTCAGGTGCCTACAGTTCCCTTCATGTCCTGCTCTTGCAGAGGTGCGGTGCTCAAGGCACTAGGTACACAATGCTTACCCTATCTATGTGATTTTGACACGTAAGTGTGTCTATGTGTGTGCGGGGGGGTGAGGGGTGTCATTTAGGTCTGTCATGCATGTTTTGGGTAGGTTTAATTGGAGGTAATTTAACTACTCTGCTTTTATGGGGAGATCGAACAGGTTTCAAAGTCTTTGTCAGTGCCTTGTCTTCCTGGAATTCTTTTTTCACTCATTTTAAATGTGACATCCTAATAAAGCCACAGCCCTTTTCTTTGGAAAAGGATTTGCTTCAGAATCATTATTTATGTTAGGGAGCTGACTATGTGCAGGTGATAAGGATTTTTAAGAGAGACAATTAATTGGAGATGACATATATACTTTAGCAGCACCATTGTGGGGAAAGTATCTGGAGCTTCTAAATACTTGACAGACTCAAGAAATCTGAAGTCTAGAATTCAGAACTGGGAGACATGTATTCACAGAAGGATCTGCTTTTCATGTCCACCACAGATGGGGAGGGGGATGGGTACCATCGATAGGAAGAAGCATGGCTGACGTCTAATTTGGAGAGGGTTGTCTCAGTTACGAAGCTTCATGTTTTATCTAAAAATGTGCAATGGATTTTATGTTGAGCTCTGGAACATGTCTGCATAAACTATGCTGAGTTATTTTCAAACAGCGGTCCCTGAGCCCAGGCCACATCTATGAGGAGGTGCAACATTTGCTCTTGGATTTTTGTTGCCCTGTGCATCCAGCCGGAGGGGTAGAATGCCAGGCCTAGTGCTGAGCAGAGTGGGATGTGATGGGGTTAAATGTGATACACATGAGTCTGCATGGCTGAGGGAACTGAGGGCCAGCACTCTGGGCCACTGATTACAGGCAGGTGACGGACAGACTAACTTTCTTCCTCCAATCTCGGTCCCACATGTTCTGGCACAGGCTGAGACCCGGGAAAGGATTTTCCCAAGTGCAGATTGAGATCGTTTACTGCTCCTTCTTTAAAGAAGGTAGTGCCAGAGAAAACCCATTGTATTCTGACCTTCACCCACCTTGGGGCTGCCTGTGACCACCTCGGGGCTGCCTGTGCCCACCTTGGGGCTGCCTGAACTCACCTCAGTGCTGCCTGCATCCGGTTCTCTTTCCTCAGTCTCTCCCTGGTCACTCTGAACTTGGCCCTGGATGGTGGCTGAGCCCAGCGCAGGTGGCGGTCTCGTTGTCGTGCAGCCAAGACCTGTGAGGCAGGGAGAGCATCATGATACCGGGGTCAGCACTGGAAAGAGAGAGGCCTTTAGTGTTCTTGCCAACCCAAGAGCCATCATGATTGCTCTCTGCCCTGGCTTTGGGGACTTGGTGCAATTAACACAGACTGTGTTGTTGGGGAGGCAATGGGAGATGCAGTGGGCCTGTTTGAAAACTCGGCTCATGTCCAAAGCCAGTCCCCTTGGCAAGGATTGCATCTGGGCCCTTACAAAGCTGAGCTTCACAAGAGAGGCATGCCCACTGCTGTCCAATCACAGGAACTATTGCTTTTGGCGTTTGCATAGTAGTTCCTGTTCGAGACCTTCCAAGACTGGAAAAGCGATTTTTAAAGCAGTTTATTTTAGTATGAAATGACCTTTGTTTGCCTTGTGTAATAAAAGCGTCATGGCTTCCATGTTGTAGCCACATCTGTTTATGGGCAGGACTAACATTAGCCAAGAGCCAAACGCATGGGAAAAGGTCTCCCATTCATCTCACTCATCCATTTACCCATTCCAGGCACATTCACCGTGCAGCCCTGGGGCCCTTAGTCCTTCCTCCCAGAGCTGCCGGGCTTCTAAGAAATGTAGAGCAAGGACCGGAAGGTGAGCCTTGGGGGTTGGACTTGTGCTTCAGCCGTGCTTTGTGTTCTGAGGACTGTGCAGCACTGTGGCTGGGCGCTAGGGAGACTGGGCGCAGGTGGAGCATCACAGCTTAAGGTTTGGAGAGTCAAGCTTGAGCAGGACTGACTTCCTCAAAGGCCTCTCAGTTCCGAGGTTAGACCAGCTAGCAAAGGAACCTCGCTGACTGCTTCAGGCTTGGACCTGGGTGCCTGGGTGTTTGCGCTGACAAAGGAAGGGAAGCTGGGAACCTGCAGGTGTGTAGAGAGTAGAGTAGTTTCTCAGAAGCCACGGTGTTGAAGGATGGGGTCAGAGAAGGAAAGATATGGGCCTGCAGTTGGGGGTGTAGAGACCACTACAGTCTGCGTGGAAGCCAGGGGAGACAGGGAAGCTATGTATTTTCTATGTGCATTGAAAAGCAAATGATCTAGAAGTTCTCCGAAACTGTGGCCAGAAATTATATTTCACATTTGCCTCTACATTTTTAAATGCACTCGTTTCCCTGTGGTTCTGATTGGGGTAAGGAAAGAAGCATGAGAAATGAACACATACACATACATTGGGGCTCCAAAAAAAGTGGGGGCAGCCAAATTTGAATTAAAGTCTGAGCTCCATCTGCATGGTGGGAAAGGTTCTGAAGCCTCTTCCTCCTGCTCACCCTTTCGGCCTCCTCAGCACTGTCAGGACTATGGGAGTTGGGAGAAAGACGAAGGTGGGTTCTGGAGTATTCTTCCAATTCCAAGTCTAGATTCTTGGTTGCATCATGTAAAGACTCAGTAAAAAACTGGCTGTCATGTTTCTTTTTCCAAGCAAAGGCGAGCGCTGCCAAACAGATCTGGAAGAGAGGTGCCATGGCACGGGTGTCTGTTTGTGCCCTTCCCACACAGAACCATCTTCCTGGTCCTGCACTGCCAGCTGATTTCATCTCAGTTCAAAATAGATAACCAGAAGCAACTACCCTGAAGTCCCTAGCACCTAGTCAGCGGGTGTGGCCTTTATCAAGAGACCCGGGACCTCTAGGGCACAGCTTCCTAAACTGAAGATAGAGGCTGATGTGGGATTCCCCTCTGTATGCTATAAATATGTTTTATTACCATTGGTTATTAAGGAAGCTGTTTTAGCCATTGGCTTAATAGAATAAAGCCAGGTGGGAAATCCGAACAGAGATATAAAAAGAAAGCAGGCGGAGTCAGAGAGATGCCTTTTTGGTAAGCCACAGTCTCATGGCAATACACAGATTAATAGAAACAAGTTCATTCAATATGTAAGAGCTAGCAAGAAATATGCCTGAGTCAATGGCTGAACAGTGTTGTAATTAATAATATTTCTGTGTGTTTTTTTGGGTCTGGGCAACTGGAAAAAGAACAAGCAGTCTCTACCTACAAGAGACAAGGTGGTTCATCTCTTTGGGCATTTTTAAAATGATTCTGAACACTAGGTTGAGGTGGAGCTCAGCCCAGGCCCTGGCTCCTAGATTTTCTTGTCACATCTAAATCAAACTATAGAGAAGACTCACACCACCAAAACACACCCATCTGGCCCTCTCCTTACCGGCCCCTCCCCGGTCCCCCACTGCCAAAAGCACCTGCACTGCAGGGGAGTTCTTACCATGAGTGGCTGGGTGACAAATACACAGCAGACCACAGAGAGAAGCAGCAGGTGCAACCACTGTATACACTGCTCTGTCACAAACCTGTCCGGAAGAGGGGTAGGTCAGCATCATGGGAGTACGCTACCCATGACGACAGTCACAGTCAGAGGACAATGATGCTTCTGCTGCTGGGAGACATGGGGAGTGGTTGAGGAGGGGCTTCAGGATGTGTGCCAGGGCTGTCTGCCCATCAAAGAAGAGTCCTTCCTTGTTGAGGGGATACCAACCAGTCTGAAATGTCCCAGCACCAAGCATAAGAGGGCCTGAAATGAAGATAGGACAGGGCACAGAGAAGGGACAGGGAAATGCAGGTGATGGTGTTGCGAGACTCTGTATTTCACCCCACATCTCTGGATTAAGTACACCCAGGGTCCCTCTTTTACAGATAAGCAAACTGGAGTGTGAACAAAAGTCTACTGTCTGTCCTGGCTTCACAACGTGGTCAGGAATGCAGTTAGGAGAGGAGACATTGTCAGGAAAAAAGGGCCTTGGGTGGCTTCTCCTCCTCATGGGTTAGGAACATGGTGTAGGCTTCTCCAGAGCCATAGGGGATGGCCCTATGATCTTCAGGGGTGACCTAAATCACACAGGAGCCACGTGAAGAGGTAACATGTGGGAAGGATTGGTAGGGATCTTGGATGAATCATCACAGCCCAGCTCAACAGTATACATTTTGTTTTTCAGACAACACTAGATAACAAATGTTAGACTTTGGCCAAGATCCTCTGATGAGCTTAGTGGCAGAATGCCCTTCCATTTTTGTTCCCCCCGCCCCAAAGCTTCTTGTTTGGTGTAGCACCTCACGCCCGTCTGTGCTCTATGTGCTACCATACAGTTTGTGAACAGGACAAGGGGCTGGAGATTTAAACACACAAAGACACACAGAGACATGGGTCATCCTTGAAACAAGAATGCCCCCTTTATTGTGTACCAGAGCCGCTTATATAGGGATCCTTAACTGATAGCCATGCCCCAGCCAAACCCACCAGAAACCACTCGCCTGCCATCAGGAACTCCTGAGGGTTTCATGCTCAGAGCAGCTGCAAACATTACAAGTTGTTTACAAGAAATTCAGGATCTGAGGCATTCAAAGCTCCCAACAGTTTGGTACTCAGGACTCTGTTTAGACAGAGCTTCTGTTGAAGACCAGGCAGGGCTGAGTGACCCTCTGGGGTTTGCATATGATGGTATTCCCCTTCAAAAGGGGTGGAGTATAGGAGAAAATAGTGATTCTGGTGACTGTATGAGTTGCCCGAAACACACGAGTCTCTTCCCAGATCCTGGACATTTACCAAGCACCCGAGGATGTCTGAAAACCTCAGCTACTCACCTGTAGCCTAGGAATCCTGTCCCCAAGCCACAGGCCAGGGACGCCAACCCACAAATGGCCCAGACCACAGAGCTTGACCAGCGCAGACAGACCCTTGACCACTGGGGCACACGCTCTTCAAAACCACTGCTGGGAGCTAAGGAAGAGCAAGATAGAGACCACTGGGTTAGCAGACCTTGTCATCCTCACCTACAATGCTATGGGAGTTTGTCACTATGGTTGGGCCACAGGGTACCGGATATAATGTTAGACAGTATCTGCGTTCTCTCTGCGAGGATGATCCAGAAAATAACCTTTGAGTCAGTGGGCCAAACAAAGCAGATAGGCCTCACCATGTGGGTGGGGCCTCAATCAATCAGTTCAGGGTCTAAATAGAACAAATGGACAAAGGGAGGTCCTCTTGCCTGACTATGATCCTTGAACTGGGACATCAGTCTTTGCCTGAAGGGCAGGGGTAGCAGTGGGAAATAAGGAATTTGGAGTTGGCCGCTATAGCTGGGTCATCTTGAGCTGTCCTTTCTCTACATGCTCCACAGTGAACTCACTTTTGATCTCTGGCTTTGCAGCCCATCTATCTGCCCAGCAATATTTAGCTAGGATTCTTGGGACAGCCTGCCAATGCTGGTACTATTATTATAAGATGGCCGAGCTGAGTGCTTATTTGCACCTAAACATGACTTTTTCCTTCTCCCCCAGTGTGTTCTGTGCGCACCAGGCACGGCCTTGGTCATTTGAGCACATAGACCCTGCTGACCACTCTCTACAGTCCAGTTGCTGCCCAAAGCCTCTCCTGACCATTTGTCCATACATTTTGCAGCCCAAGAACCCTGCAGTTACACACTGACACCCTTGTCCTCCATTCCTACGAGGCCAGGTTCAGCAGGCCCTTCAATCCCAATGACCAGACCAGATGAAGCTAGTTCCTGGACCCTGGTTCCAGCAGGACTCACTGACTCCACTAGCACAGCTTCCCCTCCTCTTCCGGTTCAGTGAGCATCTGACCTAATCCGAGGATGGGACTGTTACTCTAATTTGCACAGAAAAAAGTAGAGCTTTGACCTAAAGAATATTTCAAGTGTAAGGTCTCACACTGACTTTTAAAAGCACTGGATCAAGCTTGTAAGCCAGACTCACCAGGACTGGACTGAAGTCAGATGTCATGGCTTCAAATCGGCCTGGACTCAGACCCAGGCTTGGATTTTTGAGGGGATTAGGATGTTTAGTGACATTTGGACCAAGTTCATTCTGCTTGTTCTACCTCTCTGAATGGGCACAGACCCCTGTTTTGTCAGCAGGAATGGGGGCTACTCAATACAGCCGTGGGGTGCCATTACCTTGTGAACTGGGAGGAGGGTGTTGGCTCTTCTCTCTCGGAGCAAGAAAAGGTGAACAGGTCACACCACTGCTATTGGCTGCCATCCTCCAAGCTCTGTCAGTCCCCGGGAGAATGTCTGATGCAGGGTGCTGGAATTGTGACAGGGTCAGGCCCAGTCAGTGCCACTTTTGCAACATTAGTGCCCTTTGCAGCCAAGTCTGAACACAGAGCCAGATGCGGGCCTGGTGAAGCAGGGGCCTCAGATGGCTTTTGAAGGATGTCTTCTCTGTCTGAGTCAGCCCATTTGTACCTAAACTCCAATTTCCACTTCCTACCGTGGGGCCAATGCTGGTGGCCTCCAGGCAGTTCCAGTCAGCCAGGTTGATAGATTTCAAAACCCACCCAATGGAAAAGGTTGGAGGATGAGGGCCAAAACTCTAGCAAGTTGGTGGTGGTGGTGGTTGGGGGTTCATGTGACACACAGAACAAGTGGGGCTTGAGAGCACCTTGCATAGATAGGTACAGGGGGTGTGGAACTGTGAAACAGACTGACCCACTGCCTGGAAAGTGTGGGAATCAGGTAAGCCCTGATGCACCACCACAGAGAACCCCCTAAGAGCACCAGCACCACAAGGGCACCACTACCCGAGTGATGGGTCATATTATTTTAAGGTGTGTTACTTTTGTTTATGTTGTATTTATTTAACTCTGTGAAGCTGTGTTACTAGATCTGTCTAAAACACCTGCTGGTCTAATAAAGAGCTGAACAGCCAATAGCAAGGCAAGGGAGAAAAATAGGCAGAGCTGGCAGAGAGTATACATAGAAGGAGAAACGAGCAAGAGGAGGAGCAACGAGAGAACAAGGGGAAGAGGACGTCAGGGACCAGTCAACCAGCCTGGGAAAAGCCCAGAGGCACAAGGTAGATGGGATAATATAAGTTAAGAAAAGCTGACTAGAAACAAGCTAAGCTAAGGCCGGGTGATCATAACTAAGAATCATTTATTTGGGAACTGAGTTGCAGGCTGCCCCCAAAGACCTAAAGAGTAAAGAGTAAGAAACATACAACACCCAAGAGTGCCAGAACCCCAAAAGCACCAATACCCAAGGACATCAGAAATCAGGAGCACTAATACCCCAAGGGCACCAATACCCAAGGGCACCAGCACACAGATACCCAAAGCAAAATCCCAGCGCAATGCAACCACAGTAACATTAGAAATTGTCCTTCATTTGCATAGAGTTCTGGGTCCACAGAGACTTGGTTCCCAAGTTCTGTCTACAGAAAGGGCAGCAAAGACCACAGTCTCAGAATGTCACAATCTCTCCTCCTTCTCTCCCACAGGATATCAGGATCTCACTGGACACACCCATGGGACTTTCCAGATGTTGCCCTTCCCTGGCCCTACCTGCTTGCCACTCCCACTCCTTGACCTGGGACATGGCCTACACTCTCTGGAGGACCAGCCCCAGCTGTCCTCCAGATCCAAGCACAGCTAGCCCACAGCTGCAAAAAGATGGCAGAGAAATCCAGTTTTTAGCATCTTACTCTGTAGAATTAGGGACTGCATGCCATGTCAACTTACCTGGGATGGCTGCCTCAAACCTGGTCTCCCATTGCGATCAGGGCCTGTTGGGGTTGGGGAACAAATGTGTGACTCTGACCGAGGCACAACCATAGTACTTTGGGAGCTGCTTCTCCCTCTTGTTCCCCCTCCCCCAGAGAGAGTCTGAGAGACGAGGCAGAGCTGAGAGGAGAACTTTTGATGTCTCCATCCTGGTACAGGCCTTGACAAGTCCTCAGCCACCCAGAGCTACTCTCTGGAAGCCACAGTGCAGGAGAAAAGTGTGCCGTTAAAAGCTTAAAGATCCTTAAGAAGAAAGAATGATCAGTGTGGCTATACAAAGTTTTCAAACGGTAATTATTGAAAAGTGAGATCCTGAAGAAAGGGTTTGCTCCCCACACACACTTTTCTGCCATGGGGTGGCTGGCTATCGTTCCTATGATTCTGGAAAATGGTGGTTACAAGATTATTGTCTACAAGGGACAGTGGTCCAAGAAAAAAGTGGCTTTAAGTACATCCGATGATGTTTATTTTCAATGAAGCAGACAAACAGAAAGCAGGGCTGTGCCACCTACTTAAGAGACTGGCCCCTGAGGACCAGCTGTCAGGGAAGCTTCTGATTTTAGTTTACCATACCCTGAGGTACCTCTGACTTCACTCCTCTTAGAGGCCCTGCACCCGGAAGATGCTCTGTGGCTTCCTGTGGAGTAAAGAGGTTGGTTGGTAAGGGCACCCCACATCACGGGTCTCCCCAGAAGCACAGGGCCACATACCTTGCTGAACCTGAAGAGCAGCGACAATAGCTGGGCAGCTGGACAGGCCAGAAAGGTGCACAGGAGACCCAGGCAGAAGGATTCCAGAGTGGGACCCACATCCAGCGGGCACTGCAGCAGTTCAATTACAGGGCAATTAGGAGTTCCAAATGTATTCAATGTGAGTGTGACTCCTGTTTCAGCTAAACCCCTTTATCCCAGCCTTGCCTCCGCCCCAAGGGTTGAACAAGACAAAATGTGCTTTTCCTCGTAGACACATCCTTGTGAGCCGAAGAAGTGCTTACTGAGCACCCACAAGACCTGTGCTCAGCTGATCAAGTCTTGACTAGAGTCCTATAATACGGTGCCAGGAGCTTCATTATGCCCCCACCAGAGGATGAGGTGCCATCCTGGATCACACACTGGAGGTCGCCAGGGAAGCCCACCTTCCCAAAGAGCTTAGCAGATGTCTCCTTGCCGCTTGATGACATCCTTCATCATCTTTTGCATATTGTCACAAGTTCTACCAACATATTATAGTTTAAAATTCTGTGTATCTTTAAGTGTGATCATATCTGCTGCCACATAAAGACTCATCACACCCTTTGATCTATGACAGCTGGCTGTCACAGGACAGTCTTGACCCAGCTACTATCCGTGTATTCTCCAGCTGACTGGAGGACCGTGTGAACCTAGGGGCTGGTCCCATGAATGATCCTGCATTTATCATAGACAACAACCTTGGGCTGGAGCGATGGCTCAGCGGTTAAGAACACGCATGGCTCTTGCAGCGAGTCCTAGTTTGGCTCCTAGCACCCACACCAGGCAGCTCACAAACAACCTGTCACTCTGGCCTCAAGAAGTCCAACCTCTCCTCTGAACTCTAACGGTACTCTCTCTTTTCCTCCTTGTTACACATGTACTACTACTACTACTACTACTACTACTACTACTACTAATAATAGATAAAAATAAGCCTTCAAAAAGATTAGCTTCTTTCCCCTCACCCCGAATGCCATGTTGTCTGGAACCCAGGTTGTGACTTCTCCCAGGGCCCCTGTGTTGACTTGCAGGCTCTCTCTAGGCTCTGATTCTGGTCATGTCACCTGCAGGCCCACCCAGCACATCTCTAGATTGCGCCCCCTAGCGTACGCCTGTCTCCGGGAGCTCTTAGTATCGCACGTTACAAAAAGGACAAACTGACTGCCTGAGAGTTGGAAGTTACTGTGGGAAAATCTGCTGCCTCCCACCTGTTCATGGACTCCCACAGTGACCAGGGCAGTGAGGCACGAATAGACACACAGGAGACAGAAGGCCACGGCAAGCCGCTGTGTGTGCAGGTAGCTGCTGGATGGGGGCTGGCTGTACAGTGAGAGCCAAATGTGGAAATCCTCCAGGTACTCTGTGAACTTGGCATAGAAAAGCTGAAACAGAAAAGCACGGGTGTTTCCCCAGACAGGGACACACGTGTGAGCGGAGTGAAATCCTGACTGATAACCTGCAGCTTTTAGAGTGGGACTCCAAAATTGCTTGGCTTTTCTCTCTTAGCTGATAGCTGGATCCCTCCTGGCTACTGGGTTGGTGCAGGTGAATGCCTCTTTTAAGACGGTCACTTGTTCTGCCTCCTTCCTCCACTCCCCACAACCTCTTTAGCAGCACCTCACTGGACATTGCTTTCACCACCTGGACTCTGACCCAGTTCAGCCTCCTACTGAAGCTTCCAAAGGTTTAGTCCTGACTAGTTCTCAGCTTCGTTTGTGCTAGCTCATGGAGACCTCCTTTCTTGGCCCTCCCACCATTTCTGTCCTTTCTGATCTCCAAAAGACTTTCTAAAACTCCCCACTCTTAGCACTTCGTACAGAAACACCGTCTCATTGTAGCTGGGCACCAGTTCTGGGTTCACCGAGAGCTGGAACTGACCTGCCTTCTGCTCGGTAGCTTTACAAGGTCTACTGCCCAGAAGTTGGTAATACCTTGTGGAATTTCTCCGAACTATAAAACTCTCAATGCAACTTAAATAATTTTTGGTGATAAACGTTCTAGAAAAGAACCATTTATACACAGACCTGATGTTACAAACACAATCAGAACAATCAGCAAACACTGTCGAAACAGGTTTGCTAGATGAAGGGTGTATCCTTTGCATGTAAATTCTTAAGGGACCACTGATTCCAGAGACCCAGCCATATGGGTTCACAGATGACTAAATCAGTAAAGTTAGGTTTCTCACCTAAAGGTCTCAAGACCATCAGCTGGAGGGGGAAACATGGCGATTATTGTCCAAGGGATGTCACAGTTAAGCAAGGGCCTTTAGTTTAAAGGGCTAAAATTTTCCTAGGGACCATGGCTGTTTGGAAACAATTGTTTCAAATTCATATTGGCCATGTTTTGTGCTAAACTGGCAATGCCAAGTGACAACGGAAAGAACAAGACCCAGTGGCCAGGAAATGTCAGTTTGGCAGGCTAGTTCAAAGGGTAAAGGCACTTGCTGCCAAGCCTGGTGACCTGAGCCCAATCCCAGGACCCACATGGTGGGAAGGAGAAAACCAGCTCCTGTAAGTGTTCTCTCACCTCAACACGTGGATGGTGACATGAACACACACCCGTGCATGAAGCAAATAATTAAAAATGCTGTAAGATTTTTTTAAAAAAGAAACCATTCTTTAGAAACACAACTTACAGAGAAGGGTCTCTTGTGACATTTGCTGTTATGGAGATAAAGGAAAATTGTGGCTGTAGCCTAGGCAAATAGCAGTGCACAGTGGGCTGTTGTATGGCCTGTAAATTAGTTAAAGGGAAATTCATGAAGAGGCTTATTCTAAAACATTGAATATAAAATGTGAATGTTTCCCAGTGAGCCATTAGCGGGGAGTAAATGGGAATATTCAGAACCCAAAATTTCATACTTCGTCTGCGAGGTAATGACAAGTCTGTCACCTACTGGCACTCATGGGCCCTCTGACATTGCAGCCATGACCTGTTTGCACTCCATGACAGTGAACTTGTTTATGGTACATGAGTTAATAATAAATCTCTAATTTGGGCCCTCTCAGACACTGCAGATCACCAGCCTGCAGCAGCTCGAGAAATTTATTAATGCTGCAACTCAG
Organism: Neodon shergylaensis; assembly: GCA_025134845.1. NCBI lineage: Eukaryota > Metazoa > Chordata > Mammalia > Rodentia > Cricetidae > Neodon > Neodon shergylaensis. Next base: position 5,924,648 of record JABTXL010006405.1, read on the forward strand.
AGACTGCAGAACTGCATCCCTGTAAAGATTGCTAAGTGGCAGAGGCATTGCTTGCATGCTAGCTGGAGAGGTGATTCAAGTGTCAGGTCACCAGAGGTGTGGTGGGCTGCAGCTGTCTCCTCTGAGCTAAAGCAACCCTTCCCGGAGGAGGAGGGAGGGGCTAAGACCCTGGATACAAGAGAGTCATAGATATCCACTCCAAGGTTAGAGAAACAGTAAGTCACCGCTGTGGAAAGGATTTACTGCAAGTAGTGCAGAATCCCAGGGGGGCCACCTTAGTGCCACCGCCCATGCTGGGGTTGGCTTTTTAGTGGTGTAGCCTCTGGCGAGTCACCCGAACCCTTGTAAGTAATCCATAAACCAAGTGTCTAACCAAGAGAGACTTGGAAGGAGCCATTTCTTTTGTGTGCCATCAGTCCCTATCTGGGATGAGTAAGCTCTTGCTTGCGTCTTTCCAGGAGAAGCCACATGACGTGGATATCTTATCTTGACAGTTGGCTACATAACTTTGGGAAAGATCAAATAGCATTTTTGGAAAGAGAAGCAGAAGAACTCACCAAATATGTCACAGGTCACCCGCATGGGGCCTACCTTCCAGAAGCCAAGACCACGGCGCAGGCAGAAAAGCTCTCTCTGCACACGGCCATCGCATAGGCTCACAGCCAGCCAGCACTGGGCAGAGAAGAACCAGCCTTGGCCTGAGTATAGCTCCTTCACCATCACGTGGCTGACGAACCAGTTTGGGGACGGTCCACTACTGTCGTGCCACAGGTGGATTTTCTGGAGTGGACCCAGCTGGTTAGGGGTGCTAATGACGCAAAGACATGTCTCATGGGTCATGTGTGTTCAGCACCTGTAAAAGCCTCACCAGCTCTGATCTGGCCCTTCAGCACCGTGGGCTCCAATGAGCACTGTGACTGGTAGGGGCAAACAGGCCTTTGGGATCTACTGTAATGTCCCTTTATCATCAGCAAGTAAGCTGATGGTTTTTGATATTCACCAAAAGCACACGCGCGCGCGCGCACACACACACACACACACACACACACACAAAACAAATGGAAGATTCTAGAAATAAATGATCCCTAGGTTTTAAAGTTTCATCGCACTGTGGTGTTCCAGCCATTCTACTTTGTTATGATTAATTGATTATCTTGTGCTGTGCCTCATTAATAATTCACACTTTATCTCATGCTTGGTTGCCAAAGAACAACCAAGGTTCAGGGCTTGGTTCAGGGTTCAGGGCTCTCTGCTGACTCTGGGACCACTCTGTGACCTGGAACACATCTCTTGAAAATGCAATGGCTATAGCTTCCTTAAACCAAGTCACTGGATCTCCCTCCATCTGTCTGTTCTAATGTGAGTTAGTCTGACATTAACCTGTACTTTCCTCATGAAAACAGTGCCCCAAAATAATAAATATAAGTAAGTTATAATAGACATTATACATTTTTTCCATGAGAAAAAAAGACTTCATTATTTTCATGTTTTCTAAATGTTTGATAAATGACCTCTTCCCCTGACTCCATTATTGGGATGCCATGTAGCATTGCTCTTCCAGGTTTGGGTGGTGGCACTAATTAGTTTAATCAGAATTTGTGACATAAAGAACACTTATTTTAATACATAAGCTTAGTAAGCCTCCATTTTTTTTCTGCCTTCATCCCTCCCCTCACCCCACTCCACCCCATGTAAACAAGCCGTGTTAATCTATCCCATATGTCATACATGCTTGTAATTGCAGCCTCCATGCAGCAGAGCCAGGAGGGCAGTTGCAAGTCCAAGGCCAGACTGCTACATAGTGAATTTCAGGACTGCGGTGGCTACGTAGTAAGACCCTACCTTAAAAAAACAAAAGCAAAACCAGAACCTTCCTAAAATTGTAGGTATGTGAGCCAAGTTCATTGCTCTCTGTGCTTCATCAGCAAGCATTCTCCTAGGCCTGATGTTCTGAAAGCCGGTGTTCTCTATGCAGCAACTTTGTGGTACCCCATTCTGACCAGCCCCTTTCCCAAAACATGTGGTTGGCAGTGTCAGGAGTACCTCAGTATAAAGGTGTGCCTGGAATTCCTTCCAAATAAGGACATCTCTGGGCAGCAGAGTTCTTTGGTTTCTGAGAGTCCATTTTCACCACATAAAACAATGAAAACCTTAAAACAGACACAGAAATGAGAGCTGAGGCTATGTCACTGAGGGTGTGGAGTTCTGTAGACAGTGTTTCCTTGCCCTGTCCCAGCCTTGAGCTCAGGGACTGTGGGGGACTTGCACGGCTTGCAGAGTCCTCACAGACTGGGGCTGACATCCTGCAGTGTAAAGGCTCCTTCACGAGCCAGTTCGTCACAAACTTATCTAGAAAAGCAGGAGGAGCCCCTTTGGAATTCCTCAGCCTTTCTCTTCAGCAGGGCAGGATGTCACAGAGGGCAGCATCTCCTACCCTTGGCCATGGAGGCTGGACTGGGCCTGCAGGACACCAGAGTGGGTCCAGGGCTGGTGGGTGGGGTACCCACGTCCACAAGGAGCGCCCTAGGGAATCACATCCACTGCACAGATCACTCTCTCAGCATCTGCCACTCAGAGAGCTTCAGTTTTGCTGTGGTGTAATTTTAATCTTTCATTAAAATAATATTAATTTCTTGTCTTTTTTGTTGTTTTGTTGAGTTTCTCTGTGTAACAGTGCTGGCTGTTCGGAACTCCTCTGTGTAGACCAGGCTGGCCTCAAACTTACAGATATTATCCTACTTCATCTCCCAAGTGCTGGGATTAAAGGCGTGCGCCACCACAGCCTGGCCCGTCTCTTGTATTTTAAATCCTTTTCTAGTCCAAAATAATCTTTTGCTTTAAATAGTTACTATTTTTATTATTATTATCTTTCTTTTTTTAGACTTCTGAAATTCATTCATTTAGTGTATGTGTGTGTGTGTGTATACAACGTCAATTAAAGATTTTACATTGTTTTCTTTTGTAGGGATTGTGATTGCTGCAGACATTTTTCTGAGCAGTTTCTCTGGTCAATAAGACTTTGACACATACCTGGGTCATTTTGGGGGTGTCTAGCTGTCCCATAAGTCTACTGGTCAACCCCAGAAGACATTACACTGTGATGGTTCCTCCCTGGCTTTCTGGTGGGAAGTCATACCCTGTTCTCTTTCAGATTGCTGCCTATGCTTATTCTCTGTGTGCTTATGCTCCCTTCCATATGAATTTTAGAATCAATAGTTTCTGTTCCACAAGGCATTTTTCTGACATCGCAGTTGATTTCATTGGCTTTAATCTCTTTATATGTAAGGTTTTTTTTTCAGTAAAATGGATAGTGTGTCTGGGTGTAGTAACACACCTTTAACCCCAGCCTTTGGAAAAAAGAAGCAACTGGATTTCTGAATTTGAGGCCAGCCTAGTCTACACAGCAAGTTCCAGTACAGCCGGGGTTATGTGGTGAGATCCTGTCTGAACAAACCAGCGAACACACGCAAACAAAACAAAAGCTCAAATAAAACAAGTAATGTGGGCATAGGAACAGATCAATTCACACTGTCATCATTATCATTGGTTCTATTGATTTATAACAGTGAGAAATTAGTTGTCTCAGCTGCTGCATAGAGATAGCTATGACTTATTTAGGTCTTTTATGAATATTAAGCAAATTCTTTCCATGGTGCTCCTGTGGGTGTTAGGTGCAATCACCTTAGGTAATCATCGTTTGGGGACTGGGAGGAGGATCCTGCCTCCAGTCACGTGCACTGGAAGCCACTGACTCCATGTGGATGAGTGGATCCCACCTGACGAGCTGATCTAACTCAGCAGGTCTAATTGTTTTACATTGCTTTTGGACAAGCATGTCAAGAATACACGGCTCTATCTTCTGGCTTCTAGGGGAGGCCACACTCACTCCCCATGCCCCCAGTTCTGTGGGTTCCATAAAGCAGACATGTTTTTAGAAGAAGGTGTATCAAGCACGCCTCGAGAATTCCTGGTGCATTTGTAGCACACATTGCTAACCCACGCCTCTGAATGAATTTGTTCCTGCCTTTGCCGACTTCTCTTCCACAGCCCACCTTGGCCTAGGCATTTCCCTGGGCTGCTAGGCTAGACTCCACCTTGACCCTCCAACCATTTCCTCTTCCTTCCCACGTACAATCTCATCTTCATCTGATTCTCCTGCGAACTCTCTACCCTATCTCCCAACTCAGCCCTATTCCTACCTTGCCTGAAAACTAGCCTGGGAAATTCTTACCCCTTTCTCACTAGATCCTTCCCTGAGGTGGGCCATGGATTCAGTGTTAACTCACGGGAGTACAACCCAGTTCTCAGGATCTCAGAGACCCACTATCTTTGAAGCCGTTTTTCACCGTGGAGGCTGAAAGGGGCTGGGGAGTCCAGGGGCACGAGGTACGGGTCCTGTCTTAACAAATATGCAGGGGGACAGTGGAAAGGGTAGATAAGCGTCACCTTGACATTTCAATGGGACAGTGGTCACGGGTGATTGGCAGGGCAACCAAATCATCTCGTTATCCCTTCTTTGCCCATCAGGCTCATCTACTCTCCTAGACCTCACTAAAAGCCTGTTAGGAGTCCATGTTACCTTTGATGTAAATTGGGCTGGTGACCGGAAGCCAGTGTCAACAATGACTGCATACAGCTGGTGGCCAGGCGCAGTGTCTCCTTCCAGAAAAATACAGCCAGGTTTCCTTTTCTTGTGACAACCTATACATCTGCTTTTAGCCACCAGAATTCCGTAAAGAACCAAGAGAAACGCACTGAAAATCCCAGGAAGCAAATTATGTGGGTCACTGGAAACAAAGAGAGAAAAATACAGGGGATTTCTCATGGGAACGGGCATTCGGGAAGACGCATTAGCTCATCACAAATTCCCAAATTCTCATTGGTCTTCATGGACATGTCTCTCAAACATCGGATGCTGGCTGAGTGGAAGGGGACTCTGAAAATACAGGGCTGCCTGTGGCCAATGCCAGGCATCCCACAGCCTACAGTGAAGCCCCAGGGGGCCTGTGATGATCCAGCTGAGGTGCCAGAAAGCTGCACCCTGCGGTCTGAGGAACTTGTACTGGGAAATTGAAAAAGAATGACAGGTACTTGCCTAACATATGTGAGGCTCTGGGTTTAATCTTTAGTAACAATGAAAAAAATGGAAGAGAGACAGAAAGCCTTCATGATACTGACATGCCTCATGATACTGATGTGACATTCTGTTCCCTTCCTGCCTCTCCAGCAGGACAAGACAGGAGATGCTCCAGAGGCTTCCGTGTGCCTCATTGCATACCCCTGCCCACGGGAGTGAGGCTACTCTAGTCTACCCGCAGCTTACACTCAACTCGTCCCTGGTACTCAAGCACCAGTTCTGCCTGGAGAGCAATCATCCAGCCCCCTCCTCTGCAGATCCACAGGGAGTCCTCCCTGTAAAATCCTTCCAGCTGGACCTTAACGTACCTTGATTTGGGCTCTATGGCTATTTGACAGAATTGCAGCGGGCCCATGCTGTGTGGGGATGCTACCTTCCTAGTCTCCTGCCTCATGCCTCTGACTCCATCTAAGGACTGATAGACACTCTAGGTCCCCGACCTGGTGTCCCCTTTCTGTTTCCAGACCAGAATCAGACCCAGGTCACACTTGCTCTCAGGCCCACTTCATGAACTCGTGATTCCTGGCTTTAGTTCATCCTTCTTATTCCTACATTTCTTCCTGGAACAACTCAGATGTCACCAATGCTTTGGGGCGACTTCAGGTGCCATTTTCTATCTATAGTAACTCCACTGTCCCACTCCTCCTTGTTTACCCACAAATAATATTGGTGTTGTAGAAAACCAGGACTGGAATTTCTGTCCGGTAAGTCCCGAGAATTGGTTGACTGGGAACCTTCCCTGGGGCAGCATTGGTTGTTAGTAACTAATGACTACTTGCTACCTATCGGGCCCACCAGCAAATCTACCAAGTACCATTCATAAGGGAAGAACAGTTTCATATTCCACCAATATAAATGCAAAAAAATATTCAAAGAAGTTTGCCATCAATGCACTCATATTCCAAACTCTAAATAAAGTTTTTTATTATGAAACTGGCTATGGTAACTTTTAAACTTACTTAAAATATGGCAGAAGTTCATGGTCGTTTGAATGGGAATGGCCCCCATTGACGCTGAATGCTTGGCCACAGAGAGTGGCACTATTAGGAGGTGTGGCCTTTTTAGAGGAGGTGTGGCCTTGTTGGAGGAGGTGTGTCACTAGGAGGTTGGCTTTGAGGTCTCAGAAGCTCAAGCCAAGCCCAGTGTTGCAGTCTCTGCCTGCTGCCAGTTGATCAAAATGTAGAACCCTCAGTTCCTTCTCCAGCACCATGTCTGCCTGCATGTTGCTATCTTTCCACCATGACAATAATGGATTAAATCTCTGAAACTGTTTTTCCTTTATAAGAGTTGGCATGGTCATGGTGTCTCTTCACAGCAATAGAAACCCTAATTAACAAAATTGATATTAGAAATGAGGCTACAATATTCAGTATAAACCAAGAAAAGCAATGCGAGTATTATTTTTGATTGCTGTAAATATTAAATAAATCAATAAAAATTGACCCAGTCTCCACTGAAATATAGCTGAGGTTAAAAGTAGAAAGATACCGGATTCCTGGTGTTTATAAAGCTCCTGTCAGTGGACATAAAGTATAAACAGTATAAACAATAATATGACATAGAAGACAATCATCACTCACATCTGTGCCCCAGAAAGCAAATACGTTAAGTAAGTGTTGCACATAACCTCAGTGGATCATGTGTGTCTCTTAAGCGGACACTAGAACATGAAATGAAGCTCTGCTTTGGAGAATGGCACTCACCTCCGGAACTCAGAAATGCTGCTCACTTCGAAAGTGGCATTCAGCTTTCTTCTGAGGACAGAGAAAGGCGCCAGGCGATGGTAGCTAGAAGGGGAAAACAGAGCAGAGTAACTGATGTAGGATAAGTCCAGCTGTCTGTGACGGGACAAAGAGAAGCTGGGGAAAAGGAAGCAGCAGCCATTCCGTTGTTATGATGTGGGCCAGTTTGCCATGTCTTCATGTGTATCTCTCTGATGTATCATGGATCCCCAAGCCTGAGTACCAGGAGTCAGCTGCTTTGGAGACCGTGCTGAGCTGTCTTGCATCAGGAAACACTGCCACCTACAGGCAGGCGTGACAACTACGGTAAATGCTATTCTTGTGAAACAAAACTGCCTCCCCTTTATCATCCTGCAGGTAGTTCCTTTGTGTTCTTCCTTTGTGCCCCCTGGCTCTTGGGGAAGAAGTACTATGTAACAGAAAACAAAAGATTGCTTTCATGTAAAAGCAAAGAACACTGGAACACTGAAACTTTACCAGTAACTTCCCATGGCACCACATGCTTGCAAAAGGTTACTCCAAAACAACATCGTATTGGCACAAACAAGAGACATGGAGACCAGTGGGTTGAAATAGAGAATCTGGATATAGGTCCGCATAACTTTGGCCACTGTTTTTTAGACGAAGATACCAAAAGTGTACATTGAAGAAAAAACAGAATCTTCAAAAAACAGTGCTGAAAAAATCAAGCACCTACATGTAGAAGAATGAAACTAGGTTCTAATCTACCCGCGTCCTCCATGAAAATCAACTCCAAGTAGATTCAAGATTTAAATATAAACTCAGAGATTATAAAGCCAATAGACAGAAAGGTAGAAAGTATTCTATAAGACACAGGCATTTCTGAGGGCTTTTAAATGGAACTCTAGCTCCTTAGGAAATAAGACCAACAATTGACAAAGCGAACCTCATGAAACGAAAAACCTGCACAGCAAACGAAACTGCCAGTTGATTGACAAGACAGCCTACAGATTAGAGGACAATCTTTGCCAGCTATTATCTGGAAGGGGATTACTGTCTAGATAATACTTTTCTGGGACTCCTGGCTGTGAGAATGAGGGTCTCTGACTCTTGTGCCTGCCCTTAGGACTCTTTCCCTTCTGTTGGGTTGGCACTTCCAAGTTTGATATGATAACTTTTGCTTCATTTTAGTATATTTTATTTTGTCATTTATTATTATTATCTCTTAGAAGTCTGTTCTTTTCAAGTAAGAGATAAAAAGGGAATAGATCATGAAAGGGGGAGACTTGGGGAATAACTGAGAGGAATAGAGGGAAAGGAAGCTATTATCAGAATATATTGCATGCGATAATAATCTATTTCAGTAAAAGAAAAATGAAATAAAAGGTTAGTCAGAAAAAATCTAGCTATATGAAGAACTAAAAAAAACCCTAAACATTAAGAAAACAAACAATGCAATTGCAGATAGGTTATGTGTCCGAACAGAGACTTCTTAAAAGAATAAAAGCAAGTGAACATTTGAAACAGCATTCAAGACCCTTAGCCAGCAGGGAAGTTTACATTAGAATTGGAATTCTATCTCCCCTAATCAGAATGGCTGCTATCAAGAACTCAAGAGACAACAAATGCTGGTGAGCTGTGGGGAGAAGGGAGCCCTTATTACTGTTGGTAAGATGGAGTTGGTGCAGTTACTCTGGCTAAAAGGAGAACTACCGTATGACCCAGCCATGCCACTCTGAGCACAGACCCAAAGGACAGCACAAATGAATGGACTAAACTGATCATTAATTGATAAATAACGTTCACTTTAGTGATATGACCCAGATATCCCAAGAAGGCTGCTTGTGTCCATGCAGAGACTTCTCTTTCCAAGTGAAGTTACTTTTCAGTCCCAGTCCCCTCATCTGCTCACAAAGTCAGGGACTGTAGCAGTAAAGAATCCGCCTGCCTGACTACAAAGCACGTAGTCACAGCATGCCTGCATCTATCTACAGTAAGGATGGGACGGACTCATAGGCCACTCATCTGAGGACTCACTTCCCAGTGGGCACCAGCAACTACCTGCAACATGCCCGTCATGACAGGTGGCTCAGATGGGATGCCCAGCAGACAGCCCCTGTCCTTGGGAGCCACAAGACTGACATGCAGACAGGTGTAGCAGGCACGGTCTGTTAAGGAGCGTCAAGACTGCCCAGCTTTCATGAGAAGACACTACTCATGGAAGGTCCCAGGGACAGACACAAATGCAGGCGAAAAATGGAACCAGTTGTTAAAATCCCCAGGCTTTTCCCCAGCAGGAGACTCGTACCTACAGTTGACTCTCTCAGGAGAAGTTCCGGGCTGTGGACAGGGACCTTCGGATCTCCACTCTGTCTTGTCCCAAAACACACACTGGATCCACTGGAATTGCACTGTGTAGTTTACTGCACCAGCACGGTATTTGTTTGGAGGTCTCCTGTCATAATCAGCATCTAGCAGGGACAAATACCCCACATCGGCTCCTAGAAAAGGGGGGTAAAACATATCAATAAAGCATGTGAACTATGCAAGGAACATGCTCCATCCCAAATGCAGGTAGAAGGGCCACTGGGGATAGACAAAGAGGAAGGACTAAAAGGTGCACCAGGTTCTGTTTTTTTTTTTTTCCTGCTTTGGGGGATTTACAGTGAATTAAACACACCAAGACTTTTGTTTGTAAGCATTAGAGTGCAGAAGAATGGAAAGACAGTAAGAGCTAGATGACCAGGAAATCTATGACACTGTGCCTCATAGAGACGTTAGGGAAGACAGACGTCAAAGGTTTAGCATGCACGCACTGACCTTTCCACGGAAGAGCAGGTACATAAATTTGCACAGTCTGCTCATCCCAGAAGTACACCTGCTTCACAAGAAAATCCGAAGGCGTGGCCTTCTTGGAGAACCTAGGGGCAAACGAGAGGTAGTGAAACAGCTTGTCCCATCTGTGTAGACTTTACTTACTCACTTTGTGATGATCGTACTTATACCTAGAAATGGATAGTTGGGGATAGTCAGGACTAAAAAGAACCAATGTTCTTCAGCCCCTGATATACTTAGCACCTTAACTCCAATCCTCCCCCCCCATACACAAACATAACACTTTCCCTTATATCTGTAAAGAACAAGCCAAAACCAAAACCAAACAAAAGCTACTTATGAAAAAGTAAGAATAATGCCCAGCACAGAGCATATTTGTGGCATAAGAGCAAAGACCTGGCTGTGTGCTAAGGCGCAGGGCACATGTGAGCTTATCTAATGCTTCACATGATACCAGGAAGTGGGGGGCTGGAAAGTAGAGATCAGAGTCTCTAACTACTCAGGTAAAGAAAGTTCCAAGCACCTCCCTTTTGTATGTGACTTTGAAGGATTAAGTAAAAAAAAAATTAGATTCTTTAAGCAAATAGATGCCCAATGGCTCAGCTCCCTTGGCAGATAGAGTCGAGCGAGTGAAGGAAGACTCAGCTGTGTGTGGAGCCCAGCAGAGCCATGACAGACACACCACTGCTGCCAAGTCCCCTCCAGCCAGCCAAGGACTTACATGGTTAAACAGATGATATAGTATAGTTAACATCTGCCTAAACACAGGGGACTCCTGGGACAGAAGGACACAGAGCTGCTTCTTCCAGAAGGCAATGCTCCTCCCCACCTGCCACTCAGTCACTACGGTGGCTTCTAGCAGTCTTTTCTGCCTGAGAGTCCAAAGAATCTCCAATAGCCTCTCCATATAGTCTAGCCGCTGCCTTAAACCAATCTAATCTCACATGCTCAACAGCACCAAGAGAGAGAATTAACCGATCAAGTCTTTTGGAAAATATAAATTTGAATACATTTTTCTCCTAGGGGGGAAAAAGAGAGAAAAGAAGCAAGGGAGGGAGGGAACAATAAAATTATTCCTGTCCAGGTCTGTACTGTTGCGTTATCAGACTTCTAAATGGTGTCATACTATGTATGACTGAAACTAGGGTGTTTCACAGTTTAGTTAACAGGCGGGAATCTAACTTTTAAAAAAGCATGGAAGCTCATTTTCTAAATAGATTACATACTTATATACATGTTGGCATATATATAATTTCTTTGACAATGACCCTCATTATTCCTTCAGAACCAATCCACCCATCTGTTCCCCTTCACACACCTTACTAGCAGCATGACGGGGAAGGCTCTTCTTCTGGGCTTCAAGAATTTGATGCGTATCTGTAAGGTTTCCTGGGGTTTTTCAGAAAGCCCAGTGAATCGGTGGAGATTCACCTCATCCCGAAGCAAGGTGAACACGGTTGGATGTCTCTGGTGCTGCTGATAGGAAAGAGAGCAAGTCAGGCGGTTTGTCATGGGGAAGGCAAATGCATTAGAAAGCAGCCAGCCCAGCCTAAAGGCGGCAGAGGCAGTGGGTCAGCTGTCTTTACCAGGTGGGCTTCCTCCCCAAACTCCACGGTCACAGGTGTCTCCAGCCGTCCTCTGAGAATGGGACTTCTGCTCCTGCAGCTGTAGAGTCTAGGGCTCACCACGCCGTCCACCTTGGGGAACAAAGAAAATGAAGCCAACAGTTGGCCCAAAGGAGAAAAGCAAATAGAAAAGCAGTTGGGGATGGTGGCGCACACCTTTGATCCCAGCACTCCCTGGAGGCAGAGGCAGAGGCAGAGGCAGATGGATCGCTGTGAGTTAGAAGCTAGCCTGGTCTATGTAGTGAGTTCCAGGATGGCTGGGTTGTGTGGGAAGACCCTGTCTCAACAAACCAACCAAAACAAAGCAATGAAAAGCAGGAAGTAATTGTAGTCACACTGTCCAGTTCTGATCAAACAAAATGAGTTTAATGAGATAGGCAGGCAGAATTTGTGTGGATGGGGGGAGGCACTGCTAATGCTCCTTGCATGTTTTCCTTGCTGAAATGATAGCTTTTTAAGTTAAAAAAAATTGTTAAGAGCTCTTATAAAAAGAAGTATCTGGGATGGATGTGGTGGTCCCAGCACTCAGGAGGCAGAGTCAGGTAGGTCTCTGTGACTCCAACGGCTGCATAGTGAGACTCTGTCTTATTTTAAAAAAAGGAGGGCAAGGAGGAAAAGGAAGAGAAGGTGGAGAAGGAGCTGGAGTAGGGGGAAGAGGAAGAGGAGAGGCCCCGCTGAGTTGAGCTGGCTGGGGAGGCAGAGGGTGGAATTGATCACTGCACTCGCTATTGCTCTCTGTCTGTCCTGCCCCACGTGATTCACAGACCCAGGAGCCCCTGTGGATTCTGAAAGAAGATGCTCACGCCAAAGTGCAAAGACCTGGGAAGTCCCTCCACACCTCCTGACCTCCACACCCCTAATGTGGGACAGACCACATGTACCTCTCTGTTAGCGTGGAGGAAGAGAACACTCGTGGCTCTTCAGAAGCCCCTTCTCAAGTTTTGTTCTGTATTGGTTTTAGGAACAGTGAAACCTGTCTGAGCCATGACCACTCTACCACGTGTTCTGGCCCTAGACTCCCTGACACAGATTAGAAGATCCACGGTAAATATTGCATGGATCCACCTATGGAGACCAAGGAGCCCTAGTTCTGTGAAGATTTTTCTGGAGAAATTTGTAAAGACAGAAGACCAAGACTAAAAACAGAAATCCTGATATTTGAACAATCAGGCCATGATCTCCAGGAGCCTGACTTCAGACACCTGGGACATCTTAGGTAAACAACTAGAGTTTAACTCTTAATGACCTATGACACCTTCGCCCAAATGGCCAGTGTCAAAAAGGAGGACTTGTGCTGGAAGCTGTACTAATTAAGAAGATGGTGAGAAGCCCGCCCACCTATTCACCCAGCTCATGACCCCACATAAGGCTAAGTAAGCACTTGCCCACAGTGCCTTCTGTGGTATTGTCTAATAACTCTTTCCTTTCTCTCTCTGGCCTTGTCTCTGGAAAATACATTCTTGCCACCAGTCTTCTACAGACCACCTCGGACACAGCAAAAGTGATCTTTAGCCACTTCAAAGTGGCTTCTCTTTGGAAACAAGGACAATGGGCGAACGTGCCAACCTTCTCTCCTTATGGAAGTCGGGTGACTGAGCATTTGAAGCCGCCATTAGACGTGGCAGAGGCCTCATGCCATACCTGTCCAGGAGCTCGTCCCTCTGGGTAAGGGCTGGTCATGAAGAGCATGAGCAGGCTGATGTAGCATGGGCTTTGGGATGCCTCTTGAGCAGGATGGTGCAAGGCCAGCTCGCCAGGGAAATGGACCCAGATGAAGCCCAGGTTATGACTAGATTTCTGAAAGCTGTGATGGAGAAGGGTCCAGAACTCCATCTTCCCAGTGCGTATGTGAAGCTGAGGCTGGTGGCTCAAGGAGAGACAGGTCTGCAAAGACAGGAGGGTGAGGAGAACTCTTGCAAGATGAATGAGCAAATGGGTACAAAACACCAAAGGCAGTAACACTAAAGGCACAAATGGCTTCTTCCTCTTTGGATGCATCTCACTGATATTTTGTTAATTTCTTAAAAATTGCTATGCTTCTTGGTTCTTCTTAGTTCATAAGAAGAGTTTTGACGGTATGATGGCTTTTCAAAACCTTTTGGTGGGTTGGTATGTACACAAACCTAAGCTTTAGTACACGTTCAGATGGAAGACATTTTCACATCTGCATGTGAACAATGATGACAAACGGCCAGATTCAAGCATAGGATTATTTCATCTACAATTTTCAAATTTTCACATCTGCATGCGAACAATGATGACAAACGGCCAGATTCAAGCATAGGATTATTTCATCTACAATTTTCAAAGCACTGTGATAGCTATTAGTTAAATAAACCAGCAAGCTCGGGTGGATAGGATGGCCAGGAAAGAAGAGCAAGCTCGGGTGGAAGGGAAGGCAAACAAAGGGAAAGAAGAGCAAAGAACTTCTACTACTAACTGACTGCTTCTTCAGAACACTGCCATTTCATCAGAATAAAATAGCCGAGACAAGGTCTCAAAACTGTTGCAGCAGAAATAGATACAATAGACATCTTTTTTTAAACAGTCATAGCTCAGCAGGGACACTTTTAAAGCTAATGTCTCCAAGCAATCTTTTGTGTGACTTCATGCCATTCTGCAGAAAACAAAGTATGCCCCCAATTCCCAAATGAAGATCTATCCTAACACCAGACACACAAGACTGCTGCCACATAAGACTTAGCATTCCAGATGAACACTCCCAAGTGCTGAGCTGCCACCCAGAACCGTGGCTCAGCTCTCAGGAACCAACTCTAAATTGTCAATGGGAAAAGGGACATATGTATGTATGCATGTGTGTATGCATGTATGTGTATATACTGGTTAGTGTGTGAAGGGAGCAGCTGTTTATTTTGTTTGGTGTGTGTGTGTGTGTGTGTGTGTGTGCGCGTGTGTCTGTGTCTGTGTCCATGTCTGTGTGTCTGCTGGGGATGGAACCAAGCACACACTCTCCCACTGAACTACTCCCTGGCCTGTGGCTGCATGTCTGTGGGTGGATAGAACATCTTACTAGTAACATGTCAGAGATGATCTTCATGCCTTCTTCCTGAAGAGAGTCCTCCTTTCTCCCGTCTTCCTTGGCAGCTTCCCAGACTCCAGAGATGAGAAGGATAAGCTCAACTCCCAGATTTTTGTTGACCAGCAACTTCCTGGAGAACGGACCTTGGGCTAGGAGTATCTGTGTATATTCAAGGATGTGCACGGCACTCATTGAGCTCAACTGCAGGAAAGAGGGGATGGGGTCAGATGCTCCCTGGCACACGTGAGTAGACTTTTGCTTCTTTCTCTGTTACTAGGTATCAAAATGATTCAACATGGCATCAAGGCAACAGAATCCAGTTCATGTTTGGTGTTAGGTGATGAGTGGACACCATTCCCAGCAACCATTTTGTTCTAGGATGCTCAGCTTCTTCATTCACACAATGACCAAGGAAAAGCAAAAGGTCCCTTAGAGCCCTTTGTGCTTTAGTATGGCAGCATGCCATAAATCCTGTGACGTATTGGCCCCAGCATCATTCCATATCCTCCATTCTCTCCATTACCCACACATAGTCTGTGCTTAAGATGCACTGGACTTTTATCAACCGCCAATAACTAAGACTTCTTCCCGATACCAAGCATATTCCTCTACTGGTAATACCTTTGCCCTCTGTTTGCCTAGCAAACCCCTCCTTCTCGGCTTCCTTCTTTATAAACCTTCACCATGCAACATTTCCAAGTGGTTGTGTCACCACACCCTTGCCCACCTTAAACAGTTACCCTTCACTAGCAGCGTTTAAGAAATTAGTGCCCATTTATTAATTCTTTGAGAATTTTATACATAGATACTATGTATTTTGATCCTATCTCCCATCCACCCTTTCACCTAATTCATCTGAGATGTACTCACAACTTCCTGATGTCCTCCCAGTTCTATGTATGCCGCCCAGATATTAATGGGTGAGGGGTCACCCAAGAGAGCGTGATCAATCCACCAAGGGGCATGCACTTAAAGAAATCTGACTCTTTCCCAGAAGCCATCAGCTTTCCACAGGGCTGTGCATACTCATGAGCCCCTTTTCTCCTCCAAGCAACATTTGTTCTTGCATTCCCCCTTTAGGTTTTTTTTTATAATGGAATTTCTCAGATATTAGTTTTACCTCTGAATACTTCACTCTGTGAACTGATAGAGAAGGACTCATTCTGAAAACGTGTTCCCTATGCTACAGCAAAGAGCTGCAATTCTATCGTCCTCATTTTGCAAGCTAACAGCTCTTAACATCTACTGGGGTTAACTGAACAGTTGTCTGTGCTGCAGAGGGCTTGTGCCCCTTTCCAAATGACAGGGTTGTTAGCAGAGCTTTTTGATTTTGAGACACAGTTTCTCTGTGTAGCCTTGGCTGCCCTGAAACTTGCTCTGTCGACCAGGTTGGTTTCGAGCTCACAGAGGTTTACCTGCCTCTGCCTCCGAGTGCTGGAAGTAAAGGCCACCATGCCAAGCTAACATAGTTCTTTTATTTTTTTTTAAAGGATGTCTTTCTACATTAATTTTATTGATCGGTGTCTACAAGACAAGGATTAAACATTTCCTTCTTTGGTCTCAGCAGCTTCTAGCAACTGTAATAGAAATGTGTGTGGGGGATGAGCAGACTCTGTTTTCTGGAAGTCACACTTATTTAACCAATAGTGAGCAGGGGCTTAGAAATAGCTTCGAAAATGAAATTCTCCCCCATTCTCCCCCAGACTGCAAAAGTACGCTAGTCTGGAAGTGAATTTATTTTTGAAATTTATTTGTGTTTATGTGCACAAATACATGTTTTTTATTTTGGTGTGTGTGTGTATACATGCATATGGAAGAACTCTGGATATCAATGATAGGTGTCTTTCTCAGTCACTTTCCATCCATGTATGTATGTATGTATTTATTTATTTATTTATTGAGATAAGGTCTCTCCCTGAACGTGGAACTTGCCAGTTTGCTAGACTAGCTGACCAGCGAGGTCCAGGCCTCTCCTGGTTTCTGTATCACTAGTTCTGGGATTATAGGTATGAGCTACTGTGCTGAGCTTTTTACACAATTGTTGGGGATATAAACTCGGGTTCCATGCCTGTGCAGGAAGCACTTGACTAGTTGAGACATTTCCTCAGCCCTGGACGAGCATTTAAACTACTTCCAGAGCTAAATCAAAATAGGGTTTTAAATAAAGAACTGTCATCCATTTAAACATATAAGAGCGTTATGCCCAATTTTGCGCTGCACGATTTATAAACAAACAAGCAAAAATATCAGGAATAGTTACTTCAGAAATGGCAGTCGTGTTCAGCTTCATTTCTGGGAGACGCATGACAGGATTGTGGAGAGGCATGGGTTAATCTCTACCATGTCACCCTCCTGAGCCTTCTGAGAAGTCATGTCTGGGCAAAAACTCCATACTCCAGGCCCTGGAGTCCAGCTGAGGCCACGTGTGCAACAATCAAGAAAATGTGTGGGATTAGGCTTGTCACTTCCAGAGTGACATCAATGACACGTGGCACACCTTAACTGTATTCTTCTTCCCTGAACTGGGGAGCCATAGAGTGGAGATGTCAGATGCATGAGAATAAAGAGGGTGTGATTGTGTCTCCATGAAAGGATCACTCAGAAAACACCTTCTCTGTGTTCAGTCACTCGGACACCAGGGCTTTTTGTTATAGCAGCTAACATTACTTTAGCACAGCTTGCACCCTGGGAGAAGGAGTTTAGAAGGCAGATGTGGCCCCAAATGCCAGTTCAAGTGCTATGTTTATGTGGAGTCAGACGACTCTATGATCAGACCCCCCGAGGGCTTCATGGAGATTATTGCATTTGAAACCATCTTTGATAAGAAACGAGTTTTTTGAAGGAGCAGCAGGAAAAAACCTGTTCCAGGTTAAGAGAAAACTTATTACTTCAGGAACATGAGAAAAACCTAAAGTGACAGAGCATAGAAGAGATGGCTTGCAAAGGAGACACAGGGATACTGAGCGAGGCCAGGTGAGGTCTTTGTGTGCCATGTGGAGAATCTCAACACTTTCTACAATGTAGAGAGCCATCAGGCATATTGAGTAGTGGGTGACATGAGCGGATGTGTTTTATGAAGGCAGATCTGCAAGCGAAGAGGAGTGTGTGGTCAGCCTTACGAACTAGCCTCTGCATTAAAGATGAAGAAGATGCATAGGAGGAAGAATAGGAAAGAGACGGCAGGGCCACAGGGTCTCTCACTCATTCTACTTCTGCCTCTCTGTTGTCATGGCACCCACTCTCCAGTGAGAGAAAGAAGAGCCCTAAAGAAACGTGCAAGACAGCTGCTAAGTACAAAACTACCAAAGGAAGGAGCCCAGCAAGAAGGAGAGAGGGTGCAAGGAAAGCACTTGGGCTGAGTGCCCATGGATTGTTCTCAGTTCTCCGCTGAGCCAAAGGAAGGGCATGATAGGACAAGACCAACTACCATAGTTATGGGCCAGAATAAACAAGCATGTGATTGGTTGAAGGACTCACGTGAAAAAAGTGCAGATCAGAAGCAGCCAAAGCATGCAGGCTATGGTGAGCTGTTCGTGTGTCCCTGAATGTGAACACACAGCGTAGAATGGTATTAAGAGAGGGGACGTGACTAAGTGCTTTAGGCTTTTCCACAATAATGCTCAGACTACTGATTGTGGCAAATGTTATAAAGGTGTCAGAAAGGAAGCAGAGAGCATGATGAGCAAGACACACAGCCTAAATAAAAGATGGTCAGCATGTAGGTTAGTGCGGTGCAGTAGAGATGGAAGAGACAGGGAGATTCTAGTTGCATCCTTTTAAAAGAACTGACTAGTTTAGTTACACTTGATGGACTCAGAAATCAAAGAATGCTCAGGTGACCGTGCGTGTTTTTACTTGACTCTGGGTAGCAGACTCTGGGTCCCACCTTGAGCCAAAGGAAGCAGGAAGAAAATGGAGTGGCTCTGAACTTGGAAATGTGACACTGATTTACAGCACACGAGAGAAGGCTGGGCAGAGGATGTGAAATGCACAGTCTGATATAGTCACATTGATTTAAGACTAATAGACTAGAAGAGGTCATCTGGAGAGAGTATCGGAGAAGAGGTCCCAGGGACTCCCTGCTGAAATGCTTATGATGTCAGCATGACAGGGAGGAAGGAACTGGAGAACCAGGGATGGCAACCAAAACCTGAGTCATGAGGCCATGGAATGAACCGCACCCTCATGCATCTCCTATGAAGGAAAAAAGGCTGAAGAGCTTTCTGGCAGAGTTGAGGGATCTTTTAGCTTCAGTACTAACAACTACGCCAAGCCACTGCTACAGGTAAAGCTGCAGGGCAGACAGCAGGCATGGACGCTGCAAACCCAGGCGCTACCTTAACTCTCTACTGGAAAGAAGTGCCTAGAAACAAGAGCTGCTGGAAGAGGGTGGACATCCACATATGGGTATTTAAAGAATTAAGTGGGAGTCATGACATTCCTTGGCATCATCTAGAAGAGGAATAAAGGAAGTAGCCGAGCATGGGCAACCTAAAGACAAACCCTGGAGGACAGTATGACAGAGATGGAACAGCCGCTTAGGCTGAACATGCTCCAACCCCAGGGACAGCAGTCATACAGGCTGAACTGAGGCCACACGGGGTGATGATAGGTAGGTTTCTGAGCACAGAAGGAGGGAGGATATTTGCTGGGAGCCTGGGTTTTTGTTTCCTAGCGACAGGGCGTGAAGACAGATGTAACTGCAGTGAGATTTGCTGACCAGTGACAATGAGGGACTCCCATGAGTTATTCTGTCATTTCTCGAAGAAAAGCAGAGTGAAAACACCTATTGAGGGACTCTGGGGAAGGCTGAAGATTTGAGAAAACAAGTAGGCATGGCCATGAGAAAATTCAATACCACACGTTAGTAATAAAGAATAATCTGCCCACCAACGTGATTCATACTATGGAAGGCACTTGTTACTCCTTTGAACTACTAATTCTGCATGAAGAAAGGATTCTCAGGCATGGCTTGAGATGGATAATGTTAGGAGAAATATTTAGGAGAAAGTTCTGTCTCTAATCTCAATGTCAAAATAAAATTTTGAATCATATATTTATCAAGTCTTGATCATGGCCTTTATAACTGAAAATTCCAGAAAAATATACCAAGAAAGAAATAATGCTCATTTCTGAGTAAACTGGGAGCATGGCACCTTTGGGGAGGGTTGAAGCGGGAAGGGAAGAGGCAGGGAGGGGAGCAGAGAAAAATGTAGAGCTCAATAAAAATCAATAAAAAAATAGTGCTTACCTTATTAGGGAAGCTTATGAGGTCTCTCAGTATACGAATAGAGTCAACCATTGCTTCCTAAACAGCAGAAACAAGTCAACAAACTATAGAGAAATCATATTATTTCCAATGTAGCTTGCTTATTGATTCTTTGTATTGTTTTCTTTGTTTCTACTTTCTTGATTTGGGCTCTCAATTTGATTATTTCCTGCCTTCTAGTCCTCCTGAGACAAAAACAGTGATGACAACTTATTCTGGAGAGGGTGTGGGTTAAAGGGAACACTACTGCATTGCTAGTGGGAGTGCAAACTGGTACAGACACTTTGAATATCAGTATGGCAATTTCTCAGAAAATTAGGGAACAACCTACCTCAAGACCAGCAATATCACTTTTGGGCATATACCCAGAGGATGCTGAATTATACCACAAGGATATGTGCTCAACTATGTTCATAGCAGTATTGTTTGTAGTCACCAGAACTTGGAAACAACCTAAATGCCCCTCAACTGAAGAATGGATAAGGAAAATGTGGTCCATTTACACAATGAAATAGTATACAATAGAAAAAAATGACATCTTGAAATTTGCAGGCAAATGGATGTATCTAGAAAACATCATATTGATTGAAGTAACCCAGACCCAGAAAGATAAATATAATATGTGCTCACTTATAAGTGGCTTTTAGACATAAAACAAAGAAAATCTACCTACAATTCTCAATCCCAGAGGACCTAGACAACAAAGAGGACCCTAAGAGACACATACATGGATCTAATTTACATGGGAAGTAGAAAAAGACAAGATCTCCTGAAAAAATTGGGAGCATGGGGATCATGGGAGAAGGTAGAAGTTGAAGAGGGAGGGAGGGCAAGGAGCAGAGAAAAATATATAGCTCAATAAAAACAATTAAAAAATCAAACGTAGCTTGCTTATGAAGAAATGGAGCATATATTGTGTTTTTCTATGAAAATCCTTCCTAGAGGCCAGCCCTTTTGTAGTGAGATTATGATTTTGGCCTCAATGTTTCCTTCTAGTCCAACATGACTCTGATGTGTCCCTGGCCAGCATCACCAGTAGGAAACCAACACAATAGAAGCTGAAATAAAGGGACAGGACTAAAAGGAGCTTAGAGGAAGGGGCAGGGAAATGTCAGCATAAGGAAAATGATCAGGCCTAGCAGAGTATCCTGTAATTCTAATGAAGCAAGGCCTGCTGTGTGTAAGCATGAATGTTCCTGCGTGGCCATTGTAAAGCAGAGGTGCAGAAATGTCGGAGGGGCAGTAGTTTTTGAGCCACAGTCATTCATTGAGAAACTCTACTTGGGGCAGGAAAGATGGCTCAGTGGTTAGTGTACTGGCTGCTTTTCTAGAGGACCTAGCTTTAATCCCATGCGCCCAAATAGTGGCTTACAGCCATCTGTAACTCCAGTTCCAGGGGCTCCAAGGCTTGCTTCTGGCTTCCATGAGTACCAGGTACACAGATATATACATATGCAAGATAACCATATGCATGAAATAAATCTTTACAAACTTTAAAAACATTGATGTTTACAAAATAGAAATTGCATACAATTTTGACCTTATCCCTAGACTGATGGTGTCCAGGTTTACAGACACTGCACTACCCTGCTCAGGGATATACCTGGTCCGTTAAAGGTACTCTGCATGCTGAAGAAATCAATATGTCCTGTATCTGTGACCATAGGCCACAGGTAGATGTGTTTCTGCTCTCCACATACAAACGGCTCAGGATCACAGTGGTCATGGCGATGTAGTTCCTGACTTCCGTGTAACTTCCCACCATCTGGAGAGAAGACAGGGTGTCCCTGGTGGAGTCGTATCTGAAGGAACAGAACGGTGGCGATGGTTTGACGGCATTGTAAAACTTTACTCTGCCAAAGGGGGAATGGAGTTTGTACTTGAGTGGGTCTGAACCCAAAGAGAATGACATGAAGGGGAGATGGTTTGTATCGGGGAAACTTGAAACACAATTAGACACAATGCCAAAATACTAGTAGCACCTCTTCGATTAGAACTGAAAAAAACACCAGACGTCAAACAGATACCAATATACGATCATTATGATAAATAAAGGAATGTGGCCTAGAGCCAAAGACACAGTGACTAGAGCAAGCTGAAATAGTACAGGCAGTCTAACCACTGAGAGCTCATTGTGCGCAGAACCAGATTAGAGGGGAAACGCACGGCATATTTGCAGCTCCGTGTAAGATCGCCAAGTCTATGACTTCAGATTTTAGCAATTTGGCATTCAATTATTTATGAATGGAATAATAAAGTTATTTATGAATGGAAAAATAAACCAGGAAAGGCAACATCATGTCTTAGACAGAGCTTCGTGCATGGAACCATCACTTTTTTCAGCTCTTGCTCTACACTGTCTTTGTCATATGACTGCAAAACACCATTTACTTGAATAACTCAGCCCAAATGTTCAAAGGTAAAACAATGTCGAACTAAATAAAATGCTTGGTGAGCAATGAATCACATACCAAACCGTGTGACATGTTGACTAAAGACTGCAAAAAGCCAGGCGAAACAGAAAACACAGAAATGAGTCTGAGAAGAAACAGCACAGATTGCACAATTAGGGAAAATCTGTTTCACAGATTTACCTACAGTCAATAAACGCACAAATAAAACATCAAGGAAACAAAAGCAGTCATAGGAAGCCTTGGAAAACTGAGCCCATACCCAGAGAGGCAGAATATATCAGACAAAAGGTCCAGTTTTCAATGAAATCTTTTTAGACAGTCAAACAAGCTTTAAAGTCCAACCCAAACTCAGGAGAGATAATAGACAATAGGAACTTCCTGTGAGAAAATCCAAATGATGGGTTGATCAAAGACTTCAAAGCAGGAATCATCGTAAATATGTTCAAAGAACTAAAGAAAACTAATCTTGAAGATTAAATAAAAGTATTATAGTGACTAATCAATTGTAGACTAGCAATGAAGAAAAGCTATAAATTAAATGGAATTTCTGGAGCTATGTGTATATTAACAATAATGGAAATTCACTGCAGAGTTTGAAAAGCAAATTTTGAGAAAAGCAGCTGTGAATTTTGGGACCAAACAATAGAGATAATGAACAACAAGCAGAAAAGAATAGGAAGAAAATGAAGATAGATTTGTAGACATGCTGGATAGCAAGTTCACAAATAATACATTCCTTAACAACAAATCCATTGCAGGAGGTGATGTCTATAAGTGCTATGGTTGAATCTATAACAGCTAGGCATCCATTCAGACAGATACCTGAAGCATACTCAGCACTGAGGAAAATCACTCTCCTCTACCAAGTGGTGCAGCCTGTCTGGAGAGGTGCTAAGAAAGAGGTATCATAGGACCCAGCAGTTCTTCCCTGTAGAAATGAAGATGTTCACCCACACCAAAGCTTGCGAAGGAATTTTCAGCATAACCTGACTTACAGACAAAACTAGGCAATGTCAACGAGTAAAGAAATTGAGGCGATACAATAAATATTATTGAGTCATTAAAAAATGAGGTACTGATTTGTGCTGAATCATGGATGAAATTCAGCAATATTCATACGTGAAATGAAGAGGAACACTCAAGAGCTTATTCTCATTATTCTGTTGCCACAAAATTTCTAGAATCTGCAAAGTTTTAGACATAAAGATTTTGGCTTTGGGGATTTGGAGGTAGGCGTTGGGGTTGATGATTCAGGAGTTACTACTGTTTGGTACAAAGATGTTATGACGAACAAATGTTCCCAAACTAGACCATGCTAAAGGCCACAGTGCTCTGTGAGTGCGAGGAATTTCCATCGGACAGCTATGATACCTCAGTTAAACTGTTTAAGGGGCTGGAGAGATGGCTCAGTGGTTAAGACCGCTTGCTACTCTTCCAGACGATCCAAATTCACTTTCCAGAATCTATGTAGAGTGACTCATACTGACCTCTATCCCAGCTTCAAGGGGGTTCGATGCCTTATTTGGGGCTCTTCAGGTACCCACACACATGTGAGAAACCCCAACCTCCACTACCCTCCAAAAGATGCATACATAAAATAAATCTTAAAAACATTTTAGAGGGGCTGGAGAGATGGCTCAGAGGTTAAGAGCATTGCCTGCTCTTCCAAAGGTCCTGAGTTCAATTCCCAGCAACCACATGGTGGCTCACAACCATCTATCTATAATGGGGTCTGGTGCCCTCTGATGGCCTGCAGGCATACACACAGACAGAATATTGTATACATAATAAATAAATAACTATTTAAAAAAACATTTTAGAAAAAAAAGAAAGAGCATCATGGACTCTGAAGCAGCAGCACAGGGCCGTGCAAGAGGTATTAAACAGGCCGTGACCAGGAAACCCTGTTTTTTGCCCAGCAAGAGAAGAGCAATTACTATTGTTCTGTTAGCAGTTCTTTATCACCTCCCCGGGGAATATAAGCTCTGCTGTCCAGTGTCTTTGTTGCACCCTCTTACTTACAGGTCCTTGTCAGGGCAGTCATTTCCATGGTAACGGGGTAGCACAGTCACTTCCACACTGCACGGCTGTACCTTGGAGCCTTGGCCATCTGTGATCTCAGTAGAAACAATGACTGTGAAGGAATATGGCAGAGGAGGGTCATCCCAGCCGCTAGCTGTGGGGAAGTGTCTTCAAACACCATCAGCAGCTGAATAGCATAGGTAATGGTGACAGGGTGGGGGATGCTGGCAAAACTCAGGCAAACTGTCTTCCTTCCCACATCATTCACACCGAGGATACCAACAAAGCTGTAAATAGAATCTTTGTCAAGCAAAACTATGAGCTATAGGAGCAATGGCTTTTAAATATTTATTTTTGTTGAAAATAGATTTTTTAGATAATGTATTCTAATTACAGTTGCCCTCTGACCCCTCTTATATCCTGTCCACCTCCCCATTCACCCAAATTCACACCCTTTCTTGCTTTCTCTCATTGGAAAACAAACAGGCATCTAAAAAAAATAAAGAAAGAAAGAAAAGAATAAGAAAACACAAAAACAAAAAAACTTGAATAGAACAGAACAAACATAAAAAAGGAGCTAATGAAAAAGCACAAGAAACATCTATAGATTCAGAGACAGAAACATACACATTCTAACACACAGCCATCCCAAAATTATATAATATGTAACTAAAAGACATATAAGGTTGAAGAAAAGGCAAAAGAAAGAAAGGAAGGAAGAAAGGAAGAAGGAAAGGAGGGAAGGAAGGAAGGAAGGAAGGAAGGAAGGAAGGAAGGAAGGAAGGAAGGAAGGAAGAGAAAAAAATCAGACCAAGCTATATCCAATGATCAATTTCTTGCTCAACCATACAGAGATGTGTCCTCCTGCAGTAGAGGGAAACAATTACAGAGAACCACAATAAAACAATGTGCAGAGAGTGAGAGACTGTGGAACTACATGGGATGTCTGCATCGAATCCCTCCCCTCAGGGCTCAGGGAATCCTATGGAGGAGGAGGCAGAAAGAATGTAAGAGCCAAAGGGGATGGAAGACACCAAAAGAACAAGGCCTTCTAGACACAATAAAATTGTTGCACATGTGAGCTCATGATCATTGTGGAAGCATGCACAAGGCTTGCACAGGTCTAAGCCAGATGCATTACAACCTTGAGTGGACGCGAGCCCCCATCCCGAACCCAGAAGCTATTGCCGATTGATAACTGCTTGCAAAGGAAAAATCAGTTCGACAGAGTCTCACTGGGTATATGAACCACACTTAGGTCATACCCAGGAGTGGGCAGCCAACACAAAACAAACTTGATCACAATTTTCAGATTTTTGTCTTATAAAGATTTATTTTTGATTTTGTGTGTGTCAGTGTCAGGGTGTGTACATGTGAGAGCAGGTGCTCTTGGAGGCTAGAAGAGTATGCTGGATTTCCTGGACCTAGGGCTACAGGCACCCACCCAACCTGGTCCTGAGAATCACATTCAGGTCTTCTTCAAGAGTAGTACATGCTCCTAACCACTGAGACATCAGTGCTGCCCCCATGGTAATGGCCTGTTTACCAGGGATTCAAAAATAAGGCACGGTATGAGAAAAGGCCTCAAGATTCTTCTGTCCTTC
Organism: Neodon shergylaensis; assembly: GCA_025134845.1. NCBI lineage: Eukaryota > Metazoa > Chordata > Mammalia > Rodentia > Cricetidae > Neodon > Neodon shergylaensis. Next base: position 5,950,297 of record JABTXL010006405.1, read on the forward strand.
TGGGGAGACCTCACAGCCCAACCCAAGATCTGAACACCAAAGTAAGGTCAGTGAATGCTTGTCAGGCAGGGGACAGATGGTGTCACGGAGGGCAGACAGGCAGAGCCTATCACTGTGTGGTGCAGGAGGGGATGGGTAAGTCATCATCCATTCATAAGACCATGGTAGGTAGGACTATTTCTGCCCTCTGAAGTATCGCTGTTCATCAAAAACATAAGGAGTGCTGAAATGGGGTAAGGGTCACAGAGAGTGTAATCCTGACCACAATATATGGTCTGGTGTTAGTGTCAAATTTTAACTAGTTTCTAGTTAAAATGATGGAGGCAGATTTAAAAGGCAAATTTAAAGAAGAATTCTGAGGGGAGACTTGCATAAAAACATCTGTATGTATCTAGCGAGAAATGGCAATCTGATGGACAGAGGAATCCTTTCACGTAACAAAGACTCAAATGTGTGATAAGAATGGCTGGTGAAGGTGGGGTTTAGATGATGGCCACGGGTATAGTCATGTGTACCACACAGGAAGACCAGCTTGTATGTGAACCTTGGGTATCTGCATAGTAGACCCAAATTGGAAAGGAGACTTCACTTGGATATCAGTCCTTCTTAGGACATAAGTATCTTAATCACTGAGAGGCCCAGATTCTGGGCTCTAACTTTCCCCAAGATTGTGAACAAGTCAACCTCCACTACAGAGCAACAGTACTGAAAACAGCATTGTGTTGGCATAAAAACAGACAGGAGGATCAATGGAACAGAATTGAAGACCCAGATATCAATCCACACATCTATAAACACCTGATTCTTGACAAAGAAACAAAAAAATATAAAATAGAAAAAAGAAAGCATATTTAACAAATGGTACTGGCAGAACTGGATATCAACATGTAGAAGAATGTAAATAAATCCATATCTATCACCATGTATAAAACTCAAGTCCAAATGGATCAAAGATCTCAACATAAAGTCAGGCACACTGAACCTTATAGAAGAGAAAGTGAGAAGTATACTTGAACGCATTGGCACAGGAGACCACTTCCTAAATATAACCTCAGCAGCACAGACACAGAGAGAAACAGTTAATAAATGGGACCTCCTGAAACTGAAAAGCTTCTGCAAAGCAAAGGACACAGTCAACAAGACAAAACGGCAGCCTACAGAATGGGAAAAGATCTTCACTAACCCCATATCTCACAGAGGACTGATCTCAAAAATATACAAAGAACTCAAGTAACTTGACTACAAAAGAACAAATAATTCAATAAAAAATGGGGTACAGACCTAAATGGAGAACTCTCAACAGACAAACCTCAAATGGCTGAAAGACACTTAAGGACATGTTCAACATCCTTAGCCATCAGAGAAATGTAAATTAAAATAACTCTCAGATTCCATCTTATACCTATAAAAATGGCCAAGAACAAAAATACCAATGACAGCTTATGCTGGAGAGAATGTTGAGATAAGGGGAACACTCCTCCATTGTTGGTGGGAGTGCAAACTGGTACAGCCCCTTTGAAAATCAGTATGGTAGTTTCTCAGAAAATTAGGAAACAACTTATCTCAAGACCTAGTAATACCACTTTTCGAGATTTTATGATGCTCAATTGTACCATAAGGACATGTGCTCAACTATGTTCATAGCAGCATTGTGTTTGTCATAGCCAGAATCTGGAAACAATCTAAATGCCCCTCGACTAAAGAATATGCCCCTCAACTGAAGAATGGATAAGGAAAATGTGGTACATTTACACAACAGAGTACTACTCAGCAGTATAAAAAAACAAAAAGACAATGACATCTTGAAATTTGCAGGCAAATGGGTGGATCTAGAAAACATCATATTTTGTGAGGTAACCCAGACCCAGAAAGACAAATATAGTATGTTCTCATTCATAAGTGGCTTTTAGACATAAAGCAAAGAAAAACCAGCCTACAATCTACAACCTCAGAGGACCTAGACAACAAAAAGTATCCCAAGAGAGACATACATGGATCTACGTAGAAAGGAGAAAAAGACAAGATCTCCTGAGTCAATTGAGAGTGTGTGGGGCTCACCAGAGAGGGTAGAAGGGGAAAGGTAAGGAAGGGAGGGGAGTAGAGAAAAATGTATAGTGCAATAAAAGCAATAAAAAATGATAAAAAAGAATAAAAGAAATTAAAGTTAAATACCTAAAAATAATATATTGTAACCACCTAATGTATTCCACTAACTACTATCATTTTAAATTAAATTTAAATTAAAAAATACAGGTAAAGGGCCTAAATTGACTGAGGTGAATAAATGATTTTAATTTCTAGGCCCCTCTAATAATCCGTAGTTTTCAGAAGGCAGGAGACAGTGTTTGGAGGGATAAGTAGGCATACCGAGTCACATGGTTGACACTGTGGCTTACCTTTGTAATTGTCTGAGGTCTCACCAGCTGGCAATAGGAAGTAGTACTGGGTATCTCGTCCGCTGTACAGGGTGTGTGGAGAAGTGTTTCCTACCCAGTAGCGAAATTCATAATGGAAGTCCTATGATCCAATCCGTGGGAGCAAAAATAAACAGGAAACTGAGCGCAGTGTGGATGGAATCACGAATCAAAGCCACACACCTCTGCCCTCATGGCCACTGGTGGTCGTGTTTTCAGCCTAGACCAGGGGACCGACATCATCCTCAGTACACGCAGGTGAGAGAGTCCTCCTAGCACTGTGGGGCTCATCGGTTCTTAAGCTGAAGGGCTTCTCATATTCTGCCCTTGGGTCAGCTAGCTCTCCTGTCTTTGGATCCCCTAACCCAGCGGTTTGCAACCTGTGGGTCGCAACCTCGTCTCTATGCATGAGGGCAGGTTTCTGAGAAGGAACATGGGCAGAACAGGATCGGGTCAGATGGTGTCCAGAGCCAGAGGACTCTGACTGAAAACTCACAGCCTTATGCTGTGCCGCCATCTGACTTCAAAGGGAGCCTTAGTCAAAGTGGCAAGTGTGGGTCAGACATGTCTTGGTGATGGAGTTAGGCCTCAGGTTGATCCCCCACCCCGTTTGTGTGGCCATAGTTAACAGAAGTCTCCTGACTTTGCTACAATGCCTTGCAAGGATCCTCTCCTTCTAAGGAGGAGGCTGCTTTTAATGAGAAGTCCCCCATTCAGGCAGGAACGACTTTCTCACAATGCAAGGCAGGCCCAGCCCTGCAGCCTGCCAGACAAAGAATTCCTATGCTTTCCAAGAGCCGTGGTTGCCTGCATCCCTCAGGACAGACAAGGGTTCTCACATACCGGTTTCCCTGACATGCAGAAGACACTGAAGACGGTATGGGCCTCCATACCACTGTGGGGTCGCACCTGACAGGACATGTCCTGGGGAACCTGGTTGACCGTTACGTAGAGCTGAGCTTTGCCTAGTAAGGCCTTCTTTGAAGCTAAGAGAAAGACAGAATGGGGATTTCAGCCAGCATAGAGAAGTAGAGTGGAGAATATATATACATACACACACACACACACACACACACACACGACACACACATTCCCCATGCACTCAGCTTGTGTCTAGAATCTGATGCAGACATCTGCTAAGAATTCTCTGGGCAGATATACCCCAACAGGCACAGTTATTGCTCCCCAGTGATTAAACACCATGCTATATCCCTTCGGCTTTATTAATTACCCTACAATAATTTATTAGCATTCACATTTTTTTTAAAAAAAAATGTATATTCTTAGGATAAACTATGGGCTGGAGCTTTCTTTGTCACATTGTCAAAAGCCCTCATCCGGTCCTGGGGGGACTGTTTGAGTGGCCTCTGGAAGGCTGAACACTGCCTATGCATCCTATTTAACAACGGTGTGACAACACTGACAGCAGAGAATGGGCTTCAACACAAGTGACATCCAAGAGGATGCGGTGACTAGTTCTGCCTTGCTGACCAGTCAGATCCCTGCAGAAGAAGCATTTAGAGCTAACAACCCTGGGGTAGGAATAGCATACTGGCCTAAGAAAGAGACATAGGGGCAAGCGTGTTCCCCTGAAATAACACAAGTAAGAACAGCCACACAGGGCCATGTGCGATGGAGAACACAGGAGACTGAAGCTGTTAGGGAGGCTGTGTGTGGGCTAAGTGGTGGCCAGCCGAGCAGGACACCTGGAGCCTGAGCTCAGCTCTCCCAGGAGGCAGAGGACACTGAACAGGATCTGGGGACCATGGGAAGACTCGCAGGCATCTTCTGTACATGGCCTAAGAGAACGGCTTTTAGTTTGTTCATTGGTGGATTTAAAAACAGGGGTGGGAGTGTGGCACGTGAGCTACTGAGAAGCAATGGTATCCATTATTACAGAAGCAAGCATCGTCTCTGGGGGCAGCAGCAGCGTCTCAGGCCTTAGTGTCTAGACTGGCCAAGCAGAGATTCACAGCAGTGGTGAGAATCCAGAAGGGCCAGTCTCTGAAATATCAGAAGACAAACAACCTTGGGCTGCCTCCTTGGGCGATGTATATATAAACCCAGGAGGCAAAACTGCAAGTGCACAGTAAGTTTTGCTTCTCTGTTTTTGCTCTGAGGTATGGTCTGACCTTGAACTTGCAATGCTCTTCCCTCAGCCTCCCAAGTGCTGTGATTACAGATGAACCACTAGGACTGGTTCATGGTGGGCTCTAACGAATGCAAAATTGTGGGTGAAGAATCAATCATGCATATCAGTGGAACCTTCAGTGCTTGTTAAATGGGACCTTCGTCTCCAGAAGTGGGGGAATGTTTAAAAGTTACCCAAAAGAATGCTTTCAGATTGAGTCATGAAAATGCAGGAAGAGTTGCTGGACACTAAGCAGGGTAAGCCTGTGGTAAAATCCAGCCCATGCTGAACACTTAAAAAAAACGGCACTACGGGGAGAAATTTTGGGATCTTGGGGGGGGGGGGATGGGAGTATCGGGGGAAGGGGAGAGAAAAGTGAGAAGGGGAGGATGAGGGAAACTTGGGGAAACAGGAGGATTGGGATAAAGGAAGGTTGGATAGGGGAGCACGGAAGCACAATTTTTAGTTAAGGGAGTCACCTTAGGGTTGGCAAGAGACTTTGTTGTAAATAGGAGCGGCGGGGCTGTGTCCCCTGCATCCCGCCGCCTGCACGGCTAGCTTATGTCCCGAAATAATTACACAGAAACTGTATTCATTTTAATACTGCCTGGCCCATTAGTTTTAGCCTCTTAACCCATTTCTAATAATCTATGCAGCACCACGAGGTGCGCTTACCAGGGAGGATCTTAACCTGCGTCTGGCTGGCTTGGGAGCATCATGGCGACTCTCTGACTCAGCTTCTTTCTCCCCCAATCCTGTTCTGTTTACTCCACCCATCTAAGGGTTGGCCTATCAAATGGGCCTAGGCAGTTTCTTTATTAGTTAACCAATGAAAGCAACAGATAAGATACAAGACCCACCTCCATCAAGACTTGAACCTAGAGTGGCTCCCAGGAGCCCAAGGCGAGGTCCCCAGTTAGTTCCTTGGGCAGCTGAGGATAGGGAACCTGAAATGACTCTATCCTATAGCCATACTGATGATTATCTTGCATATCACCATAGAACCTTCATCAGGTGATGGATGGAGATAGTCACAGAGACCCACACAGGAGCACCGGACTGAGCTCCCAAGTTCCCAATGAGGAGCGGAAGGAGGGAGAACATGAGCAAGGAAGTCAGGACCACGAGGGGTGCACCCAACCACTGAGACTGTGTGGCTGATCTATTGGGAGCTCACCAAGGCCAGGTGGACTGTGACAGAAGAAGCATGGGATAAAACAGGACTCTCTGAACATGGCGAACAATGGGGGCTGATGAGAAGCCAAGGACAATGGCCCTGGGTTTTGATCCTACTTCAAGTTCTGGCTTTGTGGGAGCCTAGCCAGTTTGGATGTTCACCTTCCTAGACATGGACGGAGGGGGGAGGACCTTGGACTTTCCACAGGGAAGGGAACCCTGACTAATCTTTGGACTGGAGAGGGAGGGTGAGAGGAATGGGGGGAGGGGGAGAAGGGTGGGAGGAGGGGGAGGGAAATGGGAGGCTGGGGGGAGGCGGAAACTTTTTTCTTTTTCTCAATAAAAAAAAAAACAGAAAAAAAAAAACGGCACTAACACATGGTTGGGATTAAATATATGCAGAGCAGGTGGCCCAGTCAGGTGTGGTAGTTTGAATACAATGGCCCCCATAATCCCACAGGGAGTGGTGCTATTAGGAGCTGTGTCTTTGTTGCGGTGGGTATAACCTTGTTGGAAGAAGTGTGTGGCTGTGGGGGCGGGGCGGGCTTTGAGGTTTCCTATCCTCAGGATACTGCCCAGTGTGTCAGTAAGCTTCCTGTTGCCTGCAAGATGTAGGACTCTCAGCTACTCCAGCACCATGTCTGCCTGCACGCTGCCATGCTCCTGCCATGATGTTAATTGACTGAACCTCTGAACTGTAAGCGAGCCACCCTGATTAAATGTTTTCTTATAAGAGTTGCTGTAGCCATGGTGTCTCTTCACAGCAATGAAAACCCTAAGACATGAGGCATCTAGCAAAAAACTAAAACAAAGACAAAAACAAAACAAAAACAAACAAACAAACAAACAAAACCCAAAACACACACACAAACAAATATATCAGAAGGACAGTAAGTGGTCATTTAACCTGTTCTAAACACGCACCTGATGTCATAAGAAGACCATCACAACAACTAATGCGGGTAACACACAATGGGGTGGTCGTAGGAGAAGAGAAGGAAGGGTAGGGCCCAGGGCAAAGAGTTTCAGGAAAGAGTCACTGCAATTTCTAGGAAAAAGTATGATTAGACCAAAGTGTTCATGGTTCCCCACACTAGCTATAACTTGTACGTTGACATACCTACAGAAGCCTGAAAGACATACATCTCGCCACTGTTCAGTGAGAATGGTCTTATTGTCACATCCGGTCCCATGATACCTACAGAAGAGAAAGTGTCCACGTGAAAGTGGCAGTCAGTGGGCTCTCAGGAATGAGCCCCACTTTTGCTCCAAGGGTACAGGTCAATAATACATGTTGTGGTTTGAATAGGTATGGCCCCCATAGATGTATGTGTTTCAATACTTGGCCCATAGGAAGTGGCACTATTAGAAGGTATGGCCTTGTTAAAGTGGGTGTGGCCTTGTTGGAGGAAGTATGTCACTGTGTAAGGGGGGGGGGGGTAGACTTTGAGGTGTCATATGCTCAGGCTATACCCAGTGAGGGACACAGTTTCTTTCTGCTGCCTGTGAATCCAGATGTAGAACTCTCAGCTCCTTCTCCAGCACCATATCTGCCTGCATGTGGCCTTGTTTCCCACCATGACAATAATAGACTAAATCTCTGAAACTGTAAGCCAGTCTCAATTAAATACTTTCCTTTATAAGACTTGCTGTGGTTATGGTGTCTCTTCACAGGAATAGAAACCCTGAGACACATGTTCTAATGATACTTGGGAAGGACACTAGTCTGTGTGTTACTAGCCTTCTTTGAGGAGCCCAAATTTCTATGTTCAGGCCAGTCTCACCCGACAGAAACAGTATTGAAGTGGATCAGTTCGCCTCAGCTCAGATGAGGTAGATTTCCCTAGCAACAAGAGAATGCTGATAAGATCTCATCTTGTGCACTTACAGCAAGCTTGGTATTTGAGTTTTTATTTTATAAATTTGGCCTATCTGATATAGTATGATTGGACATTTGCATTTTTGTAGAATTTTGGCGATGAAAAATTTTTAACTCTTTCCCTGCAAGAGTAAGCTATCCTATCCTGCTTAGCCTTCCTCAAATTTGAGATACAAGATACAAGACAGGTGATTGGAGAGAGCAAGGGGAAAAATCCCTTAAAAATAGCATGGAATCCATAGTTTCCCCAAAGGGCATGGGGTGACCGTACTCACATGCAGTACCCAAAAAGGCAGTGATCCACGAGAGCAGACAAACCAACATGCCTATGCTGGGGGAGAGAATTTCAAAAATTCCTTTCCCCGCAAGGCCAGCTTTACCTAATCCGTCCATGGAAATGGAACATATACTCTATGCAAGGTCTTATGGACAGTGGATACCATGTGCTGAGGTTCCACCCAGAACCAAAGCTCTCTGCTGCTCTGCAGCTGGGGACTCCTAAGGGACAGCTGCAGCCTGCTTCATCCTTAGAGAAAAAGTCACGGGATGGGCTTTGGTACACAAAAGGACAAGCATAAACAGGGAAGGCTGGGTGGTTCCTCTCATCCATTAAGACAAAAGACTCAGGAGAACCTGAGGGCCGAGTCTTAAACGCTTCTGAAATGGTTGTGAATGCGGGGTATGAAGAGCATGTTCATACCTAAGGAGGTGTAGCTGTGGAAGACAGCTCGGCTGACCAGGGCCTTGGGCCAGTCAATCATGAGAGCCGGCTTTGCTCTGCCTGTGTGGAGGAAAGGGCCCAGCAGGTTGTCCCCATCACTGGCACTCTCCTCAGCATTCATGCTTGGTCCCGATTCCTGGAAGTTGGTACTGGTCCCTAGGATGACAAACCATGCCACAGGAGAGAAAGGGAAAGGTCCAGTCTTGTGAAGCATGAATGTCAAGGTTGATGCTAATACTGATTTCTGTGGTTGCTGGATAGGGTATATCTAAAGCCGTGCCTTTAGTAAGTGTGCGTATTCAAGAGATGTCCCTTAGTGACTTACAACCAACCTTTCATTAGATCCTTTCTTTACCTTCCCTCCCTCCCTCCTTATTCTTTCCCTCCTCACTCCCTCACTCATCTTCCTTCCTTCCTTCCTTCCTTCCTTCCTTCCTTCCTTCCTTCCTT
>JABTXL010006405.1:5980590-5996971 GCA_025134845.1 Neodon shergylaensis
ATGCACAGCAGAGATCTCGATGCACAGCAGAGATCTCGATGCACAGCAGAGATCTCGATGCACAGGTCTCACCTTTCTGCTGTGGGAGGGAGTCGGCCAAGGAGAGGGCTTCACCCTCGTGGATAGAGCTGGAGTTCATGAATACAGACACGTTCTCATGGCCAATGTTCACATAGTACGGCCCCAGTTCCACATCAGATCCGTGAACGTCATGGACAACAGCCCTGAGCTTGTAGACTCCTTCTGGAAAAAGAAGACAAAGTGGACGTTTGATGGCCTATCAAACAGACATGAGAACTAACACCTCAGGATAGGCACAGTGGGGTGGTTAGTCTGAAGACTGATAGTGTAAATAAGATTTTTTTAAAAAATATTCCTAGCAACAGCAGGGACATTTCATGAGCATGCAGGCACACAGCACACTACAGCAAGGACATTTCATGGGCACGCAGCCACTTAACACACTGAATCCCACGTTCAACTTGCCTTGGAGTGTCTTAGCATTCTACTGTCTGGGAATTCTTCATCATATTAACAACTGGCATTTGTATTCTCCACTAGACCCTGAAAATGATGTAGCATATCTGTGCGTGAGCGTGAAAGCAGGTACTGGTCATTCCAGAATAGCTAGGTCAATATGTGTGTGTGTTTGCTAGACACGCTTGCTTGAATAACCATCCAAAGAGTTTAAATCAAAGGATTATGATAGACTAAAACATGGCCCCCAATCCTGACTGTTTTCTTGAAATTTCTATATCACTATAATATGACTTAGAATTTTTCTTTAACTGGTAGAAGCTATTCTTTCTCTCTTAGATTGGTGCCGATCTCATGGTCAATTGCCTAGTCCCTCCAACTCTCCTCTTCTTCCTTGTCTTTGGATTGGTCACCGTTATCATGGGAAGTATCTGGGTCTAGCTTGCTGAAGAAGACACAAAACTCAGTTGTCCCATGGGACCAGCCACGTCCACGAAAAGAGTCATCTAGCTGACTGGCAGCTGCCTACAGATCCACAATGAATCCTTTGAGGCCAGCCCAGATGCAAAGAATCCACTAAAAAAAAAAAAAACTGGTTGAACTCAGGAATGCTTTCTAGTTTGTTTTCAGTTCTTTGAGAATGTTGTATTTTGAGGCACTGATTTGCACTGTGCTAACACAGCTACAGCTGACTGATGTAGCTCTGTTTGTTGGTGGACTAGAGAGGCCTCTAGCAGGTTGCTAATCCCAACCTCCTACCCACTATTCTTAAATCATGCATTTAATCCTGCTTTGGCTGTAAAATGTTAGGTGAGCCCCAGTGTGTCACAGGTTATGTCCTCTGCGGGTCTCAGTCACCTATTCCCAGCTCTGTCCTGCACAGGCTTTATTTATATCCACATAGAACAAAGGTCCCCTTCCCAGCCTCCCTCAGTCATGTCCCCATTATGTAAGCTTCTCATCTCCTCCTGGCCAACTCACTCCTGCCATGACCCTTTTTAATCACTTAGGCAGAACAGGTGTCTTCATCTGGGGCACGCCCAAAGCTCTTGTGATGTGTTGCATTTTCAAGTTCACTGTATTCTGTCTCCTTTGCCCCCCAATCTCGTCACAGTGCACGCAGCACACGCATAATAAATGTTTATGAAATGATCAATGACATTATATGGAACGGAAAACTAAAGCCAAATAAATAAAACAATGTTCTCAAGGCCCAGTGCAGGCTGTTCCTTAGGAATTCATACAGCTTTATGAATTTATTGTCTAAGAGAGCAGTAGGTGGTGGCATAATATATTCAAAGCAGGAGAGATGAAGCAGGAAGGTGGCACAGGAGTTCATCCCCTAGAAGGTTCAGGAGCCACTTAAGCCTGGCTTGTCAGTATGGACCCAAGGTATAACTCGCCATAATCTCCTGAGCAGTCTTTTTTTTCTTTTCTTTTTTTTTTTTGGTTTTTCGAGACAGGGTTTCTCTGTGGCTTTGGAGCCTGTCCTGGAACTAGCTCTGTAGACCAGGCTGGTCTTGAACTCACAGAGATCCGCCTGCCTCTGCCTCCCGAGTGCTGGGATTAAAGGCGTGTGCCACCATCGCCCGGCAGCAGTCTTGAATTCTCATTTCTAACACTGACTGCATTTTAAACCACAAAGATGACCTCAAAACTTATGGTACACGGTGACTTGCAATTAACAATGAAACAATCAAACAAAGTCATAGGACATATGGACATGTTAGGGAAATAAGAAAAAACTAACTACAAAAACAACAAGAAGAAAAAAGATCAAAACAGAAATTAAGCAACTAGAAAAAATATAACAAACACAATCCATGTTGGTTCCTTAACTAAAGGAATGTACATCAGCCCTATCTGTTCAGAAGTAAGAAGAAAATTAAATAAAAATGATAAAAAAATAAGTCAATATTAGTGAAAATTTAAGAACCAGAGGGACCCACTTTGTTGAAGTCTATGTAATTAAACTTGAAGATTTGTATTAAAACATAATTTTGTAAGAAGCTAAAACTTAAAAAGAATTAACGACATGATCTCATGTCAAATGAATCTCAAATGTCAATAGAAAAAGGTGTCAACAAGTTAGCCAGAAGCAACAGGAGGGCTGTGTGCAGACTTATAAAGAGAACTGCGGTCTCTAATGCCACCTTTGCTGTTCCAGGATGAGAGAAAGATGAAGTTCTCCATGTATCACTGATAGGAAAATCTAAACCTAATGCCCCCAAACCAGCAACTAGACTCCAGTCCAGTTTATGAACATCAGCATAGAACCCTTGAGTAGGATTTAGAAAACTGAATTCAACAAAATGTTTAAAAATAATAAGGAAAAATCATATGGCTTCCCTCTTCCGGGAATTCAGGAAATGTCTTTATTGAGTAGTGTGACTTGAAACTTGTGTAGTTCCAAAGGGAACACCAATCATAACACCTCAGCAGACAGAATCTATAAGAAGCTGGTAAATCCAACAATTCCTTTACTTTTATTTTTATTTTCAGTCTTTAATAAAAGATGAAAACTTCTTTACCAGGATCAACTGAAGCATGAAGTTTGGAGAAAAAAAATAGGAGAAAAAGCTAAAGACAAAAACACCCAACATTGTCTGCTAATGTCACCCACAATACTCCGGAAATCCAGGCCAGGGCAATTAGACAAGAGAAAGGACTGTGGGGTGATCACTGGAGATGGGAAGTGATACATCAGCATTTGTAAACAGCATGTTTACACAGCTAAGAAAACACTGGTGAATGTGTGCAGAAGTCCCTGTCAAAGGTCAGCAAGATTGAAGGCAAAAGACAAAGGGTAACTTCCTCACCTTCCTAAGTGCCGTGGCAACCTGTCTGAAGATAATAGCTTATTTGTGACAGCACAAAAGATGAGGTGCCATGTAAGTTTCATATGGAAACAACTAAAACACATGTTGTGTGTGTGTGTGTGTGTGTGTGTGTGTAGTTTGTGGGAGTTATCTCTCTACTATGGAAAAAAAATTTAGTGTTTCCAAAGGTGTGGGGAAGGGTACAAAGGAACAGAGTACGTTTTATTAAAAAAAAGGGGGGGGGCTTGGGAGCATAAAGCTTCTACATAAATTAATTTTTAAGTTAAACACTATTCCGATAGAATTGCCAATCTCTTCATGTTAGTCAGTGTGGGTCTAAGGTTCAAAGTGGAAAAGTCATCAAGAAAATATGACCAAAATAATCCCAGAAAAGTCTAGGCATCAGGAGTGCTACCCACTCCTGATGGTGAAACCAGAGGAAAACGCAACAGTGGCTCACACCAGCAGGTGGGACTAAAGGGAACAAGAAGTCTGCAGGTGGCCTGGAACAAGAATCCAGCATGGAAGGGAGGGGGGGTTGGCGTGAGGGAGCTTTCCAGATGCTTCTGAAAAATGGATCATTCAAGCCACATGAGCAGGCATTTTGACCTCAGGAATGTGAAACATGCACCCGACTTTATGCCAATTATGTATTCAAAAATATTAGTTACTTAAATGTGCAAAACTCTATCGTGAAAACACTAAAAGACACGAAAGGATTGATTTATGAATTTGGAGTAAGGAAGATCTTTTTAACTAGAACATGTATCTCAGAAACTGGGCCTTAGGATATAGCTCAGGGGTAGAATACCTGCCTAGAATGCATGAAATTAGGTTCAGTCTCTAGTACCTCCATAAACAGATAACAAAATAAATAAACAGAATTTTCACACAAAAAAATCTAAAAGCAAAGCTGAAAGACAATAAATGAAGAAAAATATTTGCTACTTATTACCCTCACAATAAGAAGACTCATTTTCTCAGTAATGAAAATTACTCACAAAACCCCATGCTATATAGACCACAAAAGTGTTCTTTTTGGCTAAAGATGTTTGTTATTTTTTTAAAGGTCTTTTAGGGCTGGAGAGATGGTTCAGCTCAGCAGCACTGACGGCTCTTCCAGAGGTCCTGAGTTTAATTCCCAGCAACCATATGGTGGCTCACAACCATCTATAATGAGATCTGGTGCCCTCTTCTGGCATGCAGGGATATATGTAGGCAGAACACTGCATACATGATCAAAAAAAACTTTTTAAGAAATTAAAATAAAATAAAAGGTACTTTAATTTTGAATGAAGATAATAGCACACCAAGTTTCAGAAAGAGACCATTTCCATCTCTCAGACTGACATCTCTGTGTTCGTAGAGCACAGACCAGACAGCTCTAATTGAAAGCAATTTGGCAATAATTTGGCAAATTGCGACTGGACACAGCATTTGAGGAAAATGTCCTCTTCACTATGAGCTACCGTGAACTCACTTCGATGTTACTTTTAATATTGAAAGATAGAAATTATCTCAATGTCCGCCAGTAAAATCCAATTAAGCAGACGTGGCCTGTTGAATCAGTATACAGCAGCCTCCTAAAGGGGCAGGGAAGTCCTTCTGGTCTGGACGGTCTGGACTGAGGAGTTGTTCTAAGATAGATTCATCCCTGAGTGGGCAGAGAACAGGACATTGTGCTCAATGCACTTCCGTTTACAGGAAGCGGAACAAATCTGGTAGCGGCTTATACACACACTAGATGTAAGAAATAAAAGATGTGCTTGCCGGTGGGTTAGTGAGACTCTCTCTGTGCTTCTTATCGACTGTGGGGTCTGCACAGCAATTTTCAAAAGAGAACGGAAAAAATTAAATTCTTCCACGAGTCAGCAAAGTGAAGCTTTCGGCTCGCACCCCACACCTGCCTCCAAGGCTTTAGATTTACCTAACATCAAAGCGTCTATACAAACACTACCATTGCTTGTTGTTATTACTTTGATAAAACTTAAGTAGTGGAATTTTCAACTCTAAAGAAAGAGTATGCTCTATCACACGTGGGTCCTTGGTGAGCAACGTAAGGGATGTTTGGATGTCGCCATGTGTAGGAAGGAAACCTTGTACTGACTGTGTGACCCCAGGCTTCATTTCTCAGTCTCTTTCTCCTACTCTGCAGTCCTGAGGGGACTGTTAATGACTTGTCCACCGCCCTAAATGTGAGCCTCTGCCATATAGAACCCCCAGGTTGGTTCTAAAGGATCCAGAGGGTGGAATATGGCTTCCTCCCTGCCAGCGTCTGAACACGGTCACTCTGCCAGTGTCCTGGGATCCTCCTCCCCAGGCTTTCAGAGAAGGGCGCTCTGTACCATACCTTTCCTGTACCGGTGGCAGCTAGTCACTGCAGCTGCGCCTGTCATTGTACACAGTCTCATCTCAGCTCCGCAACCGTCCCCAAAGTCCACCAGCAGACGAAGACGTGTTCCAGAAGTAGGGTGGACACGGATTCCCAGAGCTGGAAGCGCCGGAGCACCTGTGTCTGAGAAGCAGTTGATGGCAAAATGCCCAGTGTTTTCAGGCTGCGTCGCTGGGATGGGCCCAGTAGGATGCTGAGTGAGGGGAGAGGGACTCTCGGGATGGTACCCGGATGTGGGGAGGCTGCAGGTGCAAGCGATGCCGGGAGGAGGCTCTGAGGAACTAAGAGAAAGAAGCAGTTTTCCGATTTCAGGGAATGCTACGGAGTCCGGGAATGGGGGGGTTTTGGGGGGGGGGGGGGGGGGCAGGTATGAGAAGACTGTCTAGGATACATCAGGGAACAGGGTGTGAGGACCCTGAAGAAGGACCCTGGTGATCCCTGGGCTCCCCTCCTGTAATACCAGAATCTCTGGTCACTTGTGAGACGGGCATCTATGACCACTGGCTGAGACTCTAAAATCAGGGCCAGAAAGTCCCTTAGAGACTGAGGACATCACTTTAGAGACTGGGGACAGCTCCCCAGAGACTGAGATCAACACTCTGGAGGATGAGGTCAGCTACCAGAGCGCAACTAATCTAGTTACAGAAAAAAAGGGTAACATACATTTTTTTCCCTATCACTGAAATCATGAGCCGAAAACCAGTCCTTCTATGAGTCAGTAGCTACTGGCTTTGTACAGTGCTGCCTTGACTCACGACCACCAGTTTCCCCATTTCCACATGTAGCTCTTTGTGTTGGGAGCTGGGGGCTGGGAGGAGTCTGGAATACCAAGCCCCTGGCTCCCTAGAATACAGGATTTCCATCACTGGCTTCCTAGGAACTGCTGCAGGAGGACACCGATGATGGGCATTAGCCAGTTAGCAGTCTGGTTAAGCGACAGAACCCTTCAAAGCAGAAGGAGACTGCTCTCACTGACACCGGAGGGTCTGAGTATTGGGAAATACTCCACATTTCCATCGTCTGCCCATGCTGTGTTTATCCCCCAGCAATGCAGACAGACAGCACTGAGGTCTGAATTTCTGACTTCTCTAAGAGACAAAGGGACCACATGACACAGGATGCAGGTGGCAAGGGGCAGCCAATCACGTCATCTGGAGCGCAGTGACAACACACTCGCAGCCATGGCTGTAGTAAAATCAAATGAGCAAGAGACCCAAATCAGCAAGTGACTGAGATAAGGGTGGCCTTCGCCACCTTCCTTCTGCCTTCTGGGAATGGTGGGAAAAGGGAAAGCCAGTTACAGAGAGCTGCCTGGGTGCTGGTCTGTGGGGCTGTGACCACCCTGGTGGGGACCTCCTGGTGACAGACCTCAGAAGCAGCTTCTTGGACAGGTCTTCCGCAGAGCTCAGTTCTTTGCAGCAAAAAACTCCCTTCTTTGGGCAGCAGAGGGCGCCCTGCAACATGAATGTGTATGGTCACAGGAGCTTCCCCAGCCGTTGCTAGGGCACGTGTTTTCCTTGTCAAAGTCAACTTAGCAAAACGCCCGGTGAGATTGTGGTCTCTGAGGACTGAGGACTGAGGACTCTGGTTTGGTTGGGGACATGTAAATCAACCTGTCCATGGCACTGTGTTCAGAATAAAATGGGGCCGTTCCCAGTAAAGAGAACACCCAGCCAGGAACCCCCCTAGAACAACACAGGAGGCTCCAGGAACTTCAGGGTGGCCTGTTATCACTTCGTGCGGTCAGCCTCTGCTAAGGTGATAGGTTAGCTATTTGTATGATCATGTATTCATGAGGCCGGCAGCCGAGAGATGACATTACCACAAGCAGGGAAGCAAGGACTCTTTTCTTTCTTATTGCAATTACACATTTCAATTCTGCACAACCGTGTAGCCTCTAACAGAGTTAGAAGGGCAAAGTAGAAGCTGCTGACCAGCTCAGAGGATATTTCTCCAGGGGCTGGGATCAGTCACCAACCTGCTGCAGACCAGAGAACGATGCATCTGCTCTTTCAGCCTGACACAGCCACTGGAGACAGAAGTGGGGACTGGCGCTGTTCCTGATGCTCCTGATCATGACAGAAGGCAGAGACATGCTGTCATATGCTTGCTGCATCTGACTGCTAAGTGTTCAGGCTTATGCAAAAGATCCTCCCTGTCACTCAAGTCTGTTGCTGGGAGCCCCACAGGCAGACCATCAGAGACTGGATGCCAGGGAGAAGTCTTTAGGGTGGAGGGGGAGCACAGTTAAAGCCATTTGCTAAGATCTGCACACATCTAGGTGCAAGTCACACCCCACACGTGCTGGGCCACCGATACATACTGTGGCTATGTCCTTGCGCTATAGCGCAGCCAACAGAGTTGGAGTCCTGGAAGGCAGGTCCTGGTTATAAGCCCTAGACAGTGAATCGCACCTCATGTCCTGTGCCTCGCTCTGACCACAACAGGCTCGAGGTCTGCAGAGGACAGGCTTGTCCTCATGGAGACAATGGTCAACTTCAGAATTCAGCTCTGGTCTCTGACTGCTGCCGTGTCCACCTCCCCGGTCTCTCTCATGGTGCAGGAAACATATACCTTCCCTGCCACTGGTGGAACCAGTTCCCTGATACTTTCGACAGCATGTCCTCCTGCGTTGTCCTCTGAGGCGGCATCCTAAGTGACTTTGTACATTCCTCATGGGTCGCATTTTCTCGATATTTGCTTTCTGGCTTTGTGTCTTGTTTTTTTATTTATAGCTGACTACTTCTTAGCACAGAATTGTTTTTGAAAACAAAAATCCAAGAGTTAGGGGTATAGCGCAGGCCCACTGCCTCCTTTTTTAGAAAACACAGGCGTTCCCTTCTGCCCAGACACATTCCCCAGAGCCTGCTCACCAGACTGCATGCTGGGGCAGGAGGAGAAAACAGGGCTCAGGGCTCCTGCCCAAGACAGCCCCACCTTGCTCTTGCTGACTGTTCACTGTGGCCACACACAGCGGAGATAAGAATGGCATTCCCTTGATGGCCCACAGGGAGTGCTAATTCCAGGGAGAATTTGAAGTTATACCTTGTCAAGTCCTAAATGATTTAAGATAAGCTCTAATTCTCCACCGCTTGATGCTCAGGTTCTGGTTCTTCTTCCCGAGCCAGAAAGAACATGTTTATTGACATGGGCTAGGGGAGTGGGCTGGGGGCCAGTCTGACCAGTAAAATCTGAGAGATGGCATTAAAATGCTGAGACGCCATGGAATAAAGCATGTGGCACAGACAACGGCAACCAAAAGGCCTGAAGCTGTCACATTCTGCCCCTAACAGGAAGTCCGTGTTTGTAAAGTGGAAGCTGGGAAGACCATATCGGTCAGCACCCCCTTCCAGAGATCTGGGTCACAAACCCTGCAGCGTGGGGGTGGGTATCCTATGCTCTCCAGGATTTCCCCCCCCCCAAACATCAAATTTTTGGTTGTATAATATTGTTTTGATTTTTTAGATATACAAGGATATGAAAAAAAGAAAACAAAAATATACAAGCTGAGTCATGCGTGGTCAATGTGTTTAAGGTGGAGTTAAACAATCACAGTATATTCTCAGTGCCGTGCCTCCAGTGTCCAGGAGTTTTACTTCCTGGAGAACCCTGAAAGTCCTGAACCCCCCTTGGCCACTCCTAGTCTACTTTTGCACCCATGGCTTAGACATCTCCAGTAGGAACTGCACAGTAAGGTTTGCCTTTTTCAACTGACTCGTTTCACAAAGCACCATGTCCCCATGGCTGGAAACAGTTTTTGTTTCCAACTCCAGGAGCTGCACCCACATATCCCCCCTAAGGCTTGCCAACTCCGTTCCTGGTGTTGCGATCATGCTGGGCCTCGTTCTAAACTACAGCATAGTATATACTGCAGGAGCGTTCAGGAAGGGCTTACCCCAAGTGACTCCATTTTAAAAGCAGCATCTGGCTCCTCTTTGAGTGAAAATACAAACACAAAACGATTCTGCACCTCACTGTGCATGAAGACACCACCACTTCTCTGGTGCCACCATGGCTGATACCTAACTTATTCCTACAGAATATCATTGGGAAATTTATCAAAGCGGCATGGCAGCAGATGGGTGCATGGATCAATCCCAACCACAACAGCAAAAGGCCCAAGAAGTGGTTCCACAGCTAAGCTGGTATAAATGACTGTCATGCAAGCCCGATGACTTGGGTTCAAATCCCAGAACCTTCAAAAAAAACCAGACACAGTAGCTTCTATCTGTGACGCCAGCCCTCCTAGGGCAAGGATGGGAGGTGGAGGTGAAGAACCAGTGAAACCTACAGGCCAGCGAGCCTGGATACAGAGTGCCAGAAATAAGACAGATGCTGTGTCAATACGGTGAAAGGAAAGAACCCACTTCTGGACACGGTTACTTGATCTCCACACCTATACCAGGGCTTTCAAGTATCCATACTTACACAGACATACACACACACACAAATAGTAATAATAATGATAATAATAAAGAATTGGTCTCTGTGAGATATGCATAATTTATTTTTAAAAGTGTGTGTGGGAAGATAGAATAAACAGTATTACACAATGGAGAAAAATGATGACATCTTGAAATTTGCAGGCAAATGCATGGATCTAGAAAACATCATATTGAGTGAGATAACCCAGACCCAGAAAGACAAATAAAATATTTACTCACTCAAGTGACTTTTTGGCATAAAGCAAAGAAAACCACCTACCAATCACAACCCCAGAGAACCTAGACAACAAAGAGGACCCTAAGAGAGACATACATGGATCTAATCTACATGGGAAGTAGAAAAAGACAAGATCTCCTGAGTAAATTGGAAGCATGGGGATCATGGGAGTGGGTAGAAGTGGAGTGGGGAGGAAGGGGGGAGAGCTGAGAAAAATATATAGCTCGATAAAAACAATGAGAGTAAGAGAGAGAGAGAGAGAGAGAGAGAGAGAGAGAGAGAGAGAGAGAAATGAAAGAACAAACAAATGAACAAAAAAAGGAAGCCAGCCTAGAACTTGCAAAATACACTAGATGGAGCAAGTTTGCAACATTCTTACCTGGACTCCAGAAGGAAGAGGAAGCTAACACTGCAATGGGGACACATTCCCTGACATCTGACTACCCAGTGTAACCTTTAAGGGACCAACAGGCAGAGAGCTGCTGACTGTCCTGAGGGCTTTAGTCTAGATCGATCTCCACCACAGCTGCAGCAAGCTTCCATCTCTCTGGATCCCACTCCACCCCTTGCCCATAGCTTCCATGGCCCTGAGCCCTGCAGCTGGACTCAGTTCTGAGGTCTGACAGCCTCGAGGCCCTGCAGCCTCCGGTGGTAGTGTCACCAGCGGCTGTCCATCTGGTCTCATGCTCTAATCCCCACAGTAATTCTGCATTCCCAACAGCCCTCTGCCTGCCTCCAGGAAGTCCTCCCTGAGAAGTCCTTGATTCCCACTGGAGCCCTTTTGACCATCTGCAGTCATTCTATGACCCACCTGTGTGTATGCATATACAATTATGATGCGACGTGCCACACATGATCAGAGAGTTAATATTAGTAATGAGACTGGAGTCAAAGAACTGCCTTTGCCTCAGCCAGCTTTCAAGGCAAATCAGGACTTCTTAGCAGACTGCAGCCAACGAAACCAACTCAGCTCATAAATTTATTATTGCTTAGGGAATTTTAGTATTGTGGGAAGGTGCAATGTGTCTGTCCATCTGTGTTTCTAGCATGGAGTGCTCATGAGGACTTGTAGCTGGCACCATCCAATATTTGGGGTTAAGTTAACTATACAACCTTGTGTAATAATAATTAATACTATATATACATATATGTACATATGTATATGCACACACATATACACATGTATACATATATACACATACACGTACACACATAAACACACATATATGTATATAGATACACACACACACACACATATTCTTTTTCCCCTCAGTGCTGAGAGGCCCAAATCTACTTTGGGGTGGGAGAACAAACTCTGACATTGGCATCTGAGCTGGTCCCCATGATTCCCATGCCATCTGTATTCTCAGAAATGCCTGACTGTCTGGGCTTCTCTGACCTACCTGTCAGTACCGCCGTCCCAGTGTGCAGGAGCTTGTGTTTCTCTGTGACTAGCACTTAGCCTCCCCTCACAACTCGCATTCAAAATGTTCTGTAAGGAAAACAAAGGAAAGCTGTGAGAGCTTTATTCATTATAAAACAGCAGCCTCCATCCCTGCGTACCAGGTGCCGTCCTCCCTGGGGAGAGCAGTGAGGAAGACAGACTGATGGACTCTGCTCCTGGGGTGCGGAGGGAGGCTCAGAGCTAACTAGAAAGCTGGCTATGGGAAGCTGTGGTGAGGGCAGGGAGCCCACCTGGATGGGAGAAGAGTGTCCTCCCTTCCCTATAACTTCGGACTCCAGTTCTGTTTGCCCTCAGTAAACAGATAGTAAAGATAGTAGTTCTTTAGTAGACACCTTCAAAGAGCTCGCATGCCCCATGTGTGAAATGTTGCTCACAGCCTCACTTACACTGGAACTATGGTGGGAGGTAACCCCCCACATACATGTGGGACAGCATCACCCCCAGACTGAGGGGCAGGACCACTCCTCACTTTAGGAAACCATACCCCTCCTGAGGGCAGTCTTATCCCCACTCCTGAGGCGTGCTTTCATTCCCCTGCCCGAGGGCCCCTCTCATCCTCCAACTGAGGAGCAGCCCACACCCTACCACTACCTAAAGGATGGCCCCACCCAATCCTAGCTGGAAGGACAGCCCCATCTCCATCTGAAGAAAAGCCCCATCCTCTTACACCTGAAAGACAACCCCAGTCCCCATTTGAGGGGTAACCCTCCCCCCACCATCACCATTTGCCTGGGCAGAGGCACAGGCTCCTCTGCCTTATTGTTATTCCCATGACAAGGCCACAACAAGTTTGCACCTCCCCTGCTCAAGCATCTATGTTGTGACAGTGCAGGGGCATTTGGAGCTGTAAGCCCCTACATACACACATGTACACACACACGCACACACGCACGCGCAGATGTTCTCAGAAGGAAAGGCCTAAGTGGCCCAGTGTAAGGTGCACCTTGTCCCAGGGAGCTGGTGAAGATGGCTTCTGTGTCTGTTTGTCTCCTGCTGTCACATATGGAGGCCAGCTGCCATGCTCATCATTCACACAGGGTTCTGGCTTTGTCTGGATCTCTGGAGAAGGAGAAACATACATCCCGAGGTTGGCCACTCGCTGGGGATGAGAGCAGAGACAGAGGAGCCATGGCCGGAGCACAAGGCCTAAGGCCTCTTAAGGAGCCCTTATGAGGAAACCCATCCTCAGGATGCTTTCTGTCTATGTTCTCGCTGTCTAAGAGGGCTTGGGTGTGGAGTCACTGGGACAGTGCAGTAAGCAATGCACAGCCTGGCCATGCTGGAGGAGGGACGATGATGGATGGGAGCACGGTGCTGCTCTGTGTGAAGAGGGATACTCTGTCTTAGCGCCCTTTACTGCAGCTTCTATTTGGGCTTCATAGGAGGAGGTTGAGGCGTGAGAGCTGAAGGCTGCTGTAGGCAGAGCAGTAGGTTTCAAAGCCAAATCAGAGGAGGAGGATGCCATCCCAGCAGGCACTAACTTCAAAGCCAGTAGTTATCACAGCACCTCTGGGCAAGGGCGCAGGTAGTCAGTGTCCCCTCATGTTTTCAACTTTCTAGGGCAATGTTAATCAAGAGTCCAGTGTGTTAATATGAACTGCTGCCAACTATGCAGGCAACTCAGGTCTGAAAGAATTGTGTGTGTATGTGTGTGTGTGTTGTGTGTTTATATGGGTTTTTTTTGCTTGCACATATTTCTATGTACCACTTTTCTTTTTTAAGATTTATTGATTATGTACACAGTGTTCTGCCCAGAACAGTGCACCAGATCTCATTATAGATGGTTGTGAACCACCATGTGGTTGCTAGGAATTGAACTCAGGACCTCTGAAAGAGCAGTCAGTGTTCCTAACCTCTGAGGCATCTCTTTGGTCTCTCCAGTCCTAGTCTGAAAGAGTTTCATGCACTGTTCACATCTACAGGGAAAATATTTATAAAACTGGACTGAGCCAGAAGAGTAAAATGCCTCGTTTCTCTGATCTGTCACCAAGTTACTGTGCTCCAGCAGGTGAAGAATTGACTGCCCTGTTCTGGGTGGCAGCCATGCAATTCACTGACATGAAGAACTAAGGACAATGGTTTTTACATGTTTAGAGGAAATGCCCCAGACAAGTCAGCTCTTCTCGTCAGCCATTTGTAGAGGCCCAGGTGATAATGCCGTTTCTTAACAAATGCCAGTAATGAAGTTTTGAGCAGCCAGCTTAGAGGATGCTCACTGGTAGAGTGCTTGCCCTGCATGCCCAGGCCCTGGGTTCAGTCCTAAACAATAACATACACAACCATTTAGGGTGGCGGCACATGCTTGTAACTCTAGCACTTAGAAAGCTGAGGAAGGAAGATCACGCATTTGAGGCCAGTCTGTGATTCACAGCAAGAAGCAAGACCCTGCATCAAAACACTATATTACTGCTCTACTACTGCAATGGTGATAATGATGTGCGTGTGTATGTATGTATTTTGTTTTTCAAGACAGGGTTTTTCTGTGTGGCTTTGGCGCCTGTCCTGGAGCTAGCTCTTGTAGACCAGGCTGGCCTCACACTTACAGAGATCTACCTGCCTCTGCCTTCCAAGTGCTGGGATTGAAGATGTTCACCACTATTGCCTGGCAATGATGATGCTATTGATGATAATGATGGTGATAATATAAGATTGGGGGGTGTGGGTTTGACTCAGGGACACAGATCTTGCCTGGAAAACTCGGGGTTCCATCTGGACCACCTACATAATGGCAATAGTAACAGTGGAACAAGCATCTGCGTGAAGGAGACCTGGAGCCACGGTCCTGGCACCTCTGTGGATTTCATGGTAGACTCAGGGTTTCTCTGGGTGTGGTCCCTGCAGTTCTCCTAAGCAGAAGTATGGAGTGGGGCCCGGTGAAGAGATTAAAAGTATAGGACCGGGGCTGGAGAGGTGGCTCAGAGGTTAAGAGCACTGGCTGCTCTTCCAGAGGTCCTGAGTTCAATTCCCAGCAACCACATGGTGGCTCACAACCATCTGTACTGAGATCTGGCGCCCTTTTCTGGCGTGCGGGCATACATCGAGGCAGAATGTTGTATACATAATAAATAAATCTTTAAAAAAAAAGTATAGGACCCTAGCCTAGTGACCATTTCAAGAGCAAAATCTCTGTCCTTCTTCTGTTTCTTGGAAGTACACAATGGAATTCACAGTGACCGTCTTTCTTGTAAGATCAGTGCATAATTCTTATCAAGGACAGGAAGTTGAAGCCTGAGGAATTCATTGTTAAACCAACACTTATCTTTCTAGCTGCTTCTCTGCCTGATAAACTTGTACAGCCCAGGCCTTCACCTATCCCATATCACAGCTTACCGTGGTCTAACTTAGGACCTAAGAGGTAGTGTCTTCATTTCCATTCCTCAGAAAAGCTTCTGAGCCTCAAAACTTGTACTTGATCTGCATGCTTCCCCTCCATTCATCTATCATATGCTATTTTATCTGTGGATCCATCAGAAACTGTAATGATCTGTTCTGTCTCTTTAAGAGACAAGCCACATCCACCCACCCCCCAGGCAGGCAGATCTTCCTTCCTGCTTGCAGCCTGAGTCTCTTCCTTTTCTATCTCCCACTCGAAGAGGCAGCTTCTGTCTCTCCCTTCTCTCTCTCTCTCTCTCTCTCTCTCCTCTTCTCCTTCTCCCACTTCCCTTCCCTACTTCCATAACCCACTAAATTAATATCCAACCTCATTCTGCATGGCATGCCTATCTGTCTGTCTTTCACTTGCTGCTGCCACGTGGCTCACCGCCAGGGACCAGCCACCGTCGGAGACCTGCAGCATGGTCTTGTATGCATCCTTGCCAGGACCTGCTGCCTGCTACCACTTGGGGGTCCGCAGCATTTTATTTTTACCATTTCAGAGAGCCTTTGAGGACAGACATGAAGTTGGTTACTTACTATGCTTTTAACCTGTATTTGTTAATGGGGTAAAAACAAAGGCTGGGGATCCAACTGGAGCTCCAAACCACAAGGCTGTCTCCCACTAGATAGGATGCTGGACAGATGGCGTGTGGAGTAAGACACTGTCAACACGCAGACACCTGGTGCCTGGTTGTGGTGGCTTTGCCCTTTCCAAGGCCTTACCGACTGGCACTCCACTGCAGAAGCTTCTGGGGCTGCAGTCACAAAGCTGAAGACACCCCCTCTCCCCAGCACCAGTTGGGGTCTTGTCCCTTGAGGAAAGAGAGCAAACCAGTGGGCAACACCTGCACATGGGAATAATGGACAACTGGAGAAGTTAGCGCAGTGCTGCCCTGTAGCATGGCCACGCTGTGCTGCCCCTCCTTGGTGTCCATAGTTTTGTCGCAGATCCAGCAGGCCCAGCGTGACTGTCATACGAACAAAGAGTGGCTCACTTCTGTAGCTTTTGCACTTTGGTTTCAAACGTGCTGGCTGTTTCTAGTTAATTAAATTCAACTCCTACGAGGCTCTTATAGAAGCCGGGGTTGTCTTTCTGCTCAGATGGAAGGAGCTGCCACTCAAATTCTGGGCTCTGGGACTCTCCCACACTGACCCTGCATTCACACCAACCCTGCATTCACACTGACCCAG
>JABTXL010006405.1:5996981-6031736 GCA_025134845.1 Neodon shergylaensis
TGCACACTGACTCAGCAGTCACACTGACCCAGCATTCATACCGACCCAGCATTCACCCTGACCCAGCATTCACATTGGTTCTGGGGGCACTAAAAGCTGCCACCCAGCTCCACTTCAAAGACCTTCCCCTATCGTTCCTAATGACTGCTCCAGACTCAAATAAATCCTGTGGTCAGCCTTTGGCCTTAGGCCTTGCCCTTCAGACATGGCTTCTCAATACCTAAGCTAATATGACTGGCACTCAGTTGATGGTCATAAACAATCCAAGAACAGTAGATGAATTGACCTGGAACTAGAATATGGGTTCCAGTTTGACTGTGACACTTGATGATGTTATTTAAATTTCATGTCCACGCTGGCTGCTAGCCACGGGATGGAGCTGCAGTAGAGCAATGGACATTGTCATCCACCTCCCAGTCCTGCGAAATGTGGTGCCTCTTCCCAGAGAGCAGTGCCTCCTCTTCCTCCCCTCCCCTCCCCTTCCTTCTTTTTCCCCTCCCCCTCCATCTTCCTCTATCGATGGAGAAGAAAGGAGCCTATATCCCAAGGCTTGTTCTAGGGCTGCCGTACCATCCAGGGCCTCTCGTGGTGTTCCATTATAGTTAAGGGCTTTAGTCTGACTGATCCTTTGGTGCTGGATTCTACCTTTTTGTGAAAATGCATTCAACTCTTTTAATCCATTTAAATCTGTAGCTTTCTTTCTAGGTTTGATGTGTGCTGATGGCATGAGGAGGATGTGTGTGTGTGTGTGTGTGTGTGTGTGTTTTAATTTCAGTAAGGCTATGTAAAGACAAAAAAAAAAAAAAAAAAACCTGGGTAGTTTTATCTGATTTTCGTGAGCTTGGTTCTTGGTGCAATAACCAAGATACCACCAGCAGAGGGCAGGTGAGGACATTATGTAGATGAAAAGAAGTGGAGACGCCCCAAAGAGGTCAATCAGCCTAAACTTGAAGATAAAAAGAGGAAGCAGGTGCGAGGGTCTCTGTTAAATGACGAGTAATTCCAGAGGTAGCGCTGTCTAGCCCCCACTGTGCTTGTCTTTTGATGGCCATAAAAGGGGGCGTGATCAAGGAGACAGCCTTGGGACCAGCACACCTCACTGCATGCTCAAAGGTCTGCTGCACCCTGGAGGTCAGGGGACTGTGGAAAAGAGCTCCTAATGTCTGTCCGTTGTGTGGACCCCACAGTGCATGCTGGAGGGGCAGTCTACTTGCTACTCTCAGCAAAGCAGTCATTTCTTATAACTCCTGAGTGACGGTATCAAATATTTTAACACCAAGGATTTGCAAGTCGGCGGGAGAAGAGCTTCGGAACAAAAGGGCAGGTGATTTTAAAGAGGCATGGGTCAGAATAAACCACCAAATTGAACCAATCTTTGGCAGCAGTGACACTGAACAAAGGTATTTCCAAGCAGCAATAAAGACAGCCCAATTGTTGTCGCCCGCCTCTTGGTGTCTTTAGTGAAAGAATGGCCAGGTCACAGGAGCAGACAGTGAGCTAAAAGGCAGGCATGCAAACATTCTTCTGAATACTCCCTCACCTCTTGTCTGCAGAAACTTGATGGGGTAGACAGATGGGACAGCAAGGGTACTCAGATTTGGCAATGAGGAGAAGTGTCCCACACTGAAATTTGGGACACGTTCAATCTGACTCAGAGGAGCAGCCGAGTCTCAGCCACCTACACCAAGCCTGCATGGCAGCTGCCCCGCATGCCATGCCAGAGCACAGATGTGTTCCAAGGCTGAGCTAGATTGACTGGTTCAGGCCTTGGAAGGGGGGCATGGAAGATGTTTGTGCCACATCTTGCCACCAGCAGCCTGCTGACAACGGAGTTTAAGGTGACACACATCCTCAGAGCAACACGAATATGCTACACTAGAGAGAGTAGGGAAGAGTGATGGGAAATAGGATGCGCTGTGCCCTTTGACGGATGGCTTATGGCTAGTTTCTCCAGAGGAGCTGCCAGGCAACCTTTGTCCTCTGCCAACAGCTGGCAACCCTGTTGGGTTGGCAGGAAGGGTGATGGGCATTGTTCGGGGATGAAGGCAGAGAGTCCTTGGAGATCTCTCAAATGCCTTCCTGGCAATGCATTCTCAGTAGCATCTACTGCTACGGTTGAAAGGGCAAGAGTAGCTTCTCCGTGTGAGCAGGCGCAGAGCCTCCTCCAGGGTAGGGCACTGCATAGGGAAAGCCTGGGTTATGAGTGACTGGGGTGCTACAGCAGAGCTTGGCTCTTCTGAAGCAGAGTGCCGGGAAAGGTAGACAGATTCTGGACTTTTCTAAATTTATGCACAGCTGTTTTGAGCCAGACTTTGGGACATCATGGGCCAGGCTAGTCTTTGGGACATCACAGGCACACGTAATCAATTATGGAGACAGCAGTCTGGTTAAAACAGTTCTGAGTACGAACAATTATTTAATCTGGGCAGCTTCTTCAAAATCATCCTGCTTTCCCTCCTGTGAACTAAGAGTGGACCATAGCCACCGTCTTACATTTCCTCCAGTGAACTAAAAGTAGAACATTGTCACTGTCTTATGTTTCCTCCAGTGAACTAAGAGTGGACCATCGCCACCATCCTGCTCGTGTTTTGTTACTCTGACAAAATGTCTAACACAAGCAATTTTAAAAACGAACACTATTTGTAAGGATGAGATACAGAGCCCCGGGAATGTGCTCCCAGTGACCTGTTTCCTCCAGCCAGGTCCCACCTCTTCACGAGCTCCCCAAATAAGGCCACCAGCTGGGAGCAAGTGTTCAACTTCCCAGCCTTTGTAGGGTTGGTGGCAGTTCATGTCCAAGCTATAACCATTCATTGTGTGAGGCTGGGGACATGGCTCAGAGGTTAGGAGCACTGGGCTCTTGCGGAGGACAGGATTCAATTTCCAGCAACCCCATGGTGGCTCACATGCATCTGTAATTCCAACTCAAGGGGACCTGAAGCCTTCTGCTGACCTCTGCAGACACCAGGAACATCCATACAAATGACATAGGCAAATCTAAACCAAACCCAATTTCTTTTGCAAGAAGCATTTCCAAGTACAAAGTTTGCAGTCCAGCTCATCACCCCCCACCCAAGCCTAGAACAGGGCCAGCTCACCTTTTCTGGTCCTCAATAATGTCCTCGGCCGTGTGCTGTGCTCGCCGGTGCTGGACACCACACTCAGTGCGCCAGCTTCCCCCCACACTCACTGCAAGACATAGGGCAATGGGACGCTTGAGGTTTCTGTTCTCTATACTGAGAACTCGTGTCAGAGTACCCGTCATGCACGGAGGAAAGGATGTACTGCTACAGTACTTTCCTGATCAGAAAACATGCTTCTCCACTCTCTCCTTAGGAGACAGGTTTGTTTAGGTTGGGGATCTTTATGTGACTGTCTGGAATAAATCAACCCCCCAAGCTACTGCAAGAGAAGCGAGTGAGATCTGGTAGCGAAAACAGCTTTATAAGCTGGTAAACCCAGGCACCCCAGGGGGCAGCAGAATCATTTCTGTCACACACAGACTTGGGGGGGGAGCACTCTAAGCTCCTCTGCATCATCTCTCAAGGTACCCCTTCTTCTGGAGACCCAAAGAACGAACTGTTGTGGCTACCTCTCATCTCGTTTCCCACTTTGCCATTCAGAGGCATGGACCAAGGGCTTTGTGGTTGTAAAGTAGCCCCTTACTGCTTTAGAAAGTGTTTGGTAGTTCTCCTAATTTACAGAAACTTCTCAACCTCCCCAGAGAGTCTACAAAACTCAGTCTTGTTTTGTCTTATTTGGGAAATTAGAAATTCCTTCCTTCTAGAGCTGTCTGTGGGTCTGCACCGAACTGCAGAGGAGAGTATTAATTGGCAGGGCAGGAATGCTTTTCCTGAACAAAGCTCCTTCCCAGGTGGGAAAGGGAAGGAACCGTGGGATACAGGGAAGAGCCTGCTGAAAGGCTAACCTGCCAACAGCCTGTGTTTGCTGGAAGCTGCTTCAGCTCCACGGGGTGAGTAAGCAGGACCTCTGTGCCCCATGGAGACTAAAGGGCCACTGTTGACTCAGTGTCCTGTCTTTTTAAGAACAGCCAGTCTTCTCTCTGTGTTAATCCCTGTGGTTTTCTCTCTTCTGTGCTTGTCGGGATAAGTGCAGGAACTTGGGGAAATGTGTACTTTGCAGCTTTATTAGTAACTCAAAGCGGATTTGTCCTTAAGGAATGAGTCGGTTTCAATTTGCAATTTGTTTGTAAGCAAACAGAGTTTCCTCTCTTAATGCCCTGCCCTGGATGCCATGTGTTAGATCTAACACCTCACCTTTAAAGTGAGCCCAAGAGTAAAGACACCTGCCACTGGGACTGCTGGGAGACAGCCACACCCAGCATCGGGACCTGATGGCCACCTTTGCCCTTCGTGAATGGAATTGGATGCAATGAAGATGACAAATTCAAAGTTTGTGGTGGTCACACTTGCTAACCAAAGGCTCCAGGAAGTGGCAGGACTGAAGAAAGTGAAATACACCGTCAGTCTGAGCTAGGAGGGTGTAAATGAAGTGAGATAAAGAATTAGCTTCACCATCATTAGATAACGATGCTATGGCTCAACCACAGGGAGAAAGAAATGCCTCAGAACACCCTAGTAGCCTGTGGCTGGGGTCTGTCTTTTTTAATCATGTGGGTGCTGTCTTCTTAAACTGCCCTATCCAGCCAACAAATGGGATCACTGGCTATCCGCACTCTCAGCCTGACTCCCCGTGGCCTGGGATCTGCTGAGCACTTTGCTAGAACGATAGGGAGCACGGCCTAGAGGAAGGCCTACAGCTGAGGCTAGAGGCATGCTCCACCTATGGTGAGAACCAGATACATTAGCCAGCTGGAGAAGGGCAGGTGACACCCTGTAGATTACTCCAGGCACAAACATTCTGGAGAGGGTTAATGCAGTGGCTTCTAAAAATGATCAGTTTTAAAACCACCACCTCTGGGCTTCACTTAGGAGCCATCAGAGACTTGACAGGATCCCTTGTTAAGGGGAAAAAGAAGGGATGGCATGAAATTAATACCTAAGGACAGAAATCCCTCTGGAATGGGCCTCAAGAGAATCTTCTAGAAGGCAAAGAATGAAAGCAACTACCCAACTCCTACTGGTCTTTTCTTAGCTTTGAACAAAAGCCATGTCTTTTGGAAGCATTTGAAACCGCAAATTCTCCATTCAGATTTAATACACAACTTTGAGACTTAGATAACTGTTTAAGGAGTCCGTCTTACTACAGAAAAGGAGCGAGACATTTAAACTGTATGCAATGAAAAGGATAGATAGATACTTGCATGCAAGTAGCATCTCCTGAAGAATTCAAATGGTCTAAACAAAATGGCAAACATTTATCTATACAATTCACAGTAAAGAAAGCAGTTCATCTGACCAAAGGCATGGGTGCGTCCCAAGACATGTACTTGTATGCTAGGGTGCTGTGGATGGCATCCGACATTCCGTTTAGTTCTGGGCAGCTACACATTTGCAGCAATGATAGATGCATAGCAAAAGATACGGGGAAGATAACTCTAGGATGTTTGTAGGAAGTCAGCTTTGCCTTCCAGTTCTCCAGCCCAGATTCCGATTAGTATTATTTCACAGCTAACATTCACTTTCAAACCACACTTGCTAGAAAACCACCCAAGAGCAGGCCACCATCACTCCACCTTTCAGTAATAAGCAATGCACAGGCTACTGTGTTCTTAAGCAGCAAGACTGTAGATGTCTCCTATTGCCTATCTTTGGATACTCAGCATCTTTTACAGCAACATTCTCCAGACCCAGCTACCCTCAGGGTCCCAGCACTCATAGAGCATCAGATACAGCATCTGGACAATTTGAGTAAATCGTGGTGGTGCAGCATGGGGTGAGAGTAGATTACTGAGATTGTGGCTGAACTGAAACTTACCATTGGTTGAGCTGGTTCCTGGAGCGGAATGTTCTAAAAAGAACAGGGACCAGGCTGTGACAAGCACCCTCCAGCACATCAGGCAGCCTGCTCCCATGGGGTCTTCTGCTCAGCAGAAAGATCACAACTGCCTCTGCTGGGTGAGTGCAGAATGTCCCCAGAAGGGTCCTGATCCAGCCAGGCCTGGCCTGCCCTCCCTAGGAGCTTGAGCAGAGAACTTGCCCTGCTCTCATTAGCATATGAAGGGCAATGAACCAATGACAGGTCGTGTGTCCCCCGCCCCCACTGGTGAAATGTCCTGCACAGAGCACAGAGGAGCGCTGGGCAGCTAGGAGGCTATTTCCTCAAAGGATGCCCTGAAAGGACAGAGATCAACAGTGGGTGACCTGTCATCTGTAATGCCAGGACAGTGCTCACATTTAACGTCATCTTTAAGTGACAGGAAAACGGCTTTGCTACATCTGATACCAATTGTGGGAACTTTAGGGATGGAGCTGTAGTTAGGTGACAGAGCATGTATGAAGCCTTAAGCTCAGTTCCCCAGTAGAGAGACGGGAGTTGATGAAGGAAAGGAGAGAAGAGAGATGAGGTTATTGGCCACATAACTGAAATACAAATGTTGTCTATGTCTGTTATAATCTTCCATGATTATCATTTACTTCAAAGTAAAAATATCTAGAACAAGGGCCTTTGCTCCTTTGACCACTGGGTATTTGGGCAAACACCATCCCCTAACTGTTCCTTGTGTGCACAGCATCAGTAAGCATAGTAGAGATGATGACGATGCTGTAGGTTTTGGAGACCACTGTGATTTCTTTCTCTTAATAGCTTTTGTGAGAACAGGGAATCAACATCACCACATTTTTAAAAATCTAACCTGTTTCAACACTCTTTAAAAGAAAATCACAAATACATATAATATGTTCTCTGAGGAAATTTATTGGTTCAATTTTTTAAAAAAGATTTATTTATTTATTTATTTATTTATTTATTTATTTATTTATTTATTTATTACATACACAGCATTCTCCCTGAATGGTGAAAGGGCTTAGGGTGTTCACACATGGAGCCTCTGAAACCTTAAGCTTATAATAACGCTGGGTTAGAAACAGGCTACCTGGGTGGAGGGCCCTTTGGTAACCGAGTGGTGTCACGTGTACCCGACACACTGACCGAAGCTCTGAACTGCAGAGTAGCAGATGTCACTGGAGTCCTTTGTCTATACTACACTCATAGGCAAAGCACCTATGCACCCTGTGCTGTTGGGAGCTCGTGGCCATCAGTCCCTTGGAAACAAGGCCAATTGCTAGGTTTCATTGGGTTGTAAAACCTACAAGTGGTGCCATATGCCTTCTAATTGAGAAATGCACCAGAGTGCTGCATTTTCTTTAGCTCCAACCACCCACTGGTGGCTCCTTAGTGGCCACTGATTGTCCAAGACTGGGTGCTGAGAAGAGGCAGGTCTCACCGCAGGGTGCTAGAGTGTAGAGTCCAGCATCGTTTGGAGTGCTGCTGGCAACAGCACTGCTCTGTGAAACGGACAGTGGACGCATAGGCACGTGTCATTTCTCTTTGTCCCCCGTCCCTGTGCTTCTACTGATTGCCCAGTTGTTTGTGAGGAACCCTGGCTTAGCTGCTCTCTCCCAGAATGCTTGGATTAAGAAACATTAATAACGTGCTCAGGTTCCTCTGCAGACAGTGTTAGGCACTGTGCCTCAGTTATGACCCAGGTTAGAGCTCGGATGCCCCCACGAGTCCACATGTAGACTTGATCTCCAGTTGCCTGGACATGGAGGGACCTCCAAGATGTGGGGCCTGGTGGAAGGAGGCTAATTACTGGGAGTGTGCCCTTGAAAGGAATATCTGCCTCAACCTACTCTCTGCTTTTTGTCTAATAGAAAGTAAATTACATTTATTTGTATATGTGTGTCTTTGTGCACATGCATGCATGCCATTGCAAACATACATATGGAGATAAGAGGACAATTTACTGAGAAGTTGGTTTTCCCCTTCCACAGTGTGTGTCATGGGTTCAAACTCAAGACAGTCAGGCTTGGCAGCAAGCACCCTTAGCCACTGAGCCATCTTATCAGCCCCAACCTTTCTTCTTTAGAAGCTGATTATCTCTGATATGTTGTCACAATGAAGGAAAGCTAACTGACTTGTCCATGTAGGGCCTATTCATGTTGGTCCCATGATAAGAAGAAATTTTTTTTCTGTAAAATGGTCTTATCAATCCAGGCTCCAGTACTCTGAACCCAGTATAACTTCAACATGGTAAAAAAAAAAATAAAATGTTACTTCCCACTGTAGAAAATAAGGATATGCTGTGAAAATGAAGCCTAAATTATAACATTCAGGAAATTAAAGTTGCCAGATGAATATGTGTGTTAATAAATACATTTCAAGTAATAGTCAAATAATAAATATTTATTTAAGTCTATAAAAATATTTTCATTACAAAGTTGGTTACGAAATTGCCAGAAAACATACACATATAAAAACAATGAAATAAAAACCACCCAGAGCTAGCTGGGTTTAGATGTACACTCCCTGGTCTTCTTTGCCACACTGAACACCAACATCCCACTGGCTTTGTTACCATACATATAGTGCTTTGTCCTGTAGCATTAGGAAATGACATTGCATCACACAGATCACCTGCCAATTCCCCAGTCATTCAAGTTAAGAAATCCTTAATTTATAACAGTGCTCAGCTTTGACTATAACCTGTGTAAGTCTAACGAGTATAAGTATTAATCAAAGGGAGCAGTTTCAAGTTTTCCCACAGATAGTAGACAGCAAACTGCATGCACACTCCCTAATGTGCAAGTGACCCTAATTTATCACCTCCTAGTTGAACACTGCTTAGAGAAAAACCACAAGCCCAGGCTCCCTTTAAGATTCCCCATCAGAATGCACACAGAAGCACAGAGTTGGAGTGTGGCATTAGTAAAATGGTGGAGCAGAAATCTAGGACTTCTCCATGTTGTCACATAATCCAACTAGAGCAAGGTCATCACCCTGAATCCCCTGAATGCCAAAGTGAAGTTGTGGTACCCACTGGGCCACAGAGAAATGCAAAACCATGAGCAGAAAGACAGTCAGGGTAACTCTAAGACTGCTCTACCAAGGTCACAGGACCACACATAGAGAAAGTCCCTGTATTTGATTCTACAATGGAAAAAATAGGTGGGAGCTGGGCATTTTGCTCCCCCACATTCTGAGACTTTGTAGGAGACTTGCTTGGATCTGGTATCTTCACATGGGACAGTGTGAGCACAGCAGAGCTAGACCTGGCGAGGAGTTTAGAAAGCTGTCCAGAACCAGTAAGTATGGAAACAGAGAGGAGAGAATAAGTAGTCCAGGAGGAAAGCAGAGTGAAAGGTGGGGTGACTACGTGACTGAACCATCAAGGAAGAACCTCTAGGCTATGCACTTTGATATCCCAACGTCTTTAAAATAAAAAAGTACAGAATTTTGTCTCTTAAAAACAACAGACACTTGACCAACTGGGTGACATTTATCGATATGTCATCGGCCACTGCATCTGGTAGAAGAACCAGTATTCCTGCCTCAAGTCAAAACTAATGTTGAACTGCCTTTCAGGCTTCCAAGAGCAGGTTTCTTTGTAGCAGGATGCAGGGCAGGACACACTCAGTCTGGAGACCTGATGGGTAGGAAGGTCCTTGCTGGACCAGGGGATGCCCACAGGATTAAAAAGGCTGCTTAGACATTGGCAAAAATGGCTACATTAAGAATTCTGCATTTTTGACCCATTGTTAGGATGGTCTTAAATCTCAGTTCAAGGCATGGTTATCAGGGATGTGGGTTCTGAGCTCTGACAGGCAAGGTCAGGGGTACCTCACTGGTTCTAACATTCAGGAAAGCATTCTTAGGCAATCAGAGTAAGGGGAAATGCCTCCAAGCCTCAGTTACCATGCTTCTTCTATACATAGCAAAACTCTGCTCTCACCTCAGGACGAGGCTCCACAAAGTAGCTCCAAATTCCCATAACCCCACTCTGAGCTCCCTGCTTTGACTTCAGATCTGTGAGATACAGCTATGAACACTATGCAGAAAGTTGTGACAAGAACCAGAAAGATCACAGCCCCTGACTGCCAGTGAGGGCTTCTCACCCATGTTAAGTTACTAAGCAAAGTCATCACCAACAGCATGTGGCACAGTGGGGGACCTCAGAGACAAGTGAGCACTGACACTTAGACAGAAAAAGAAGCTTCATAGGGAACTTCCTGAAATTTCATTTGCATCATGATTTTGAGGCTATATCATGGCACTTGGACTGCCTCTCATTATGAACCAAAGAAATGCTTTAACAATGTAAAAAAAAATCCCTAATTTTAAAATGTTAGTTTAACTAAATCTATCTTATTAAATATCAGTAGAGCTAGAGGCATGGCGGCTCATATCTGTCATCTAAACACCTGGGGAGTAGGAGGCTCAGCAGTTCAAGGCCAATATTAGCTCCAGCTCATCTAAGGCCACCTTAAACTACACGAGAACCTGTCTAATAAAAACTGAAACAGCAACAAATATATTATCCTAGCAGCGCTTAAGAAACAATACTTTCCCTAAATACCCCGCATGCCTTTTTAAAATCTTATCCTAGCAACTTAGATCTTAACTCTGACATGGAAACAGTTTCTGATGCCACTTCATGGGACACCTGACACCTAGTTAAATCAGGAAGCCTACTAGGGTGTTTTTGGAGGAAGTACAAATCCAGGGTGAGCCAGCTCCAAAACAGGAGCAGAACACAGCCTTGCCTATGATGGCCAAGCTTCAGCTGCTTTATGCAAAACACAATGTGCTTAAGAGAAAGGTGACTCTGAAACTGTGGAAGAATTATACAAAATTATGATTTAGATGACTAGGGATATAGTTTGGCATAGAGGGCTTGCCTGTCTAACATGTTTCCATTCCTGGATTTGATCCTGAGCACTACAAAAAAGTAAAATAAGTTATAACTTAAAATCAAAGTGGGCTCAAGAGAAAAGTATACAGAAGGAGAAGTTCAAGATGGAAACTGGTTGCTAGTCTTCAGGATCTCAGGCTCCCTAGCGGCAGGTTCCCCAGGCTGAGAGGAGAGGCTCTGCAGGTTCCCCAGCTGAGAGGAGAGGCTCTGCAGGTTCCCCAGCTGAGAGGAGAGGCTCTGCAGGTTCCCCAGGCTGAGAGGTTCTGCAGGTTCCCCAGGCTGAGAGGTTCTGCAGGTTCCCCAGGCTGTGAGGTTCTGCAGGTTCCCCAGGCTGAGAGGTTCTGCAGGTTCCCCAGGCTGTGAGGTTCTGCAGGTTCCCCAGGTTGAGAGGAGAGGTTCTTCAGGTTCCCCAGGCTGTGAGGCTCTACAGGTTCCCCAGGCTGTGAGGCTCTACAGGTTCCCCAGGCTGTGAAATTCTGCAGGTTCCCCAGGCTGAGAGGTTCTTCAGGCAGTGAGAAGGAAGTGAACTTGAACCTTCAGTAGTTGTAGCTGCATTGGTGAGAAACCAGGCATGCTGCCAGGGACAGAGGGGTTGCATGGTTTGCACTGAGCTCCCAGACATGGCGGTTGGGAGAGATGAGCATGCTGAAAACCTGAAAGCAGACAACTGCAGCATTTCAGGGACTAAGCTGGGAACTAGCTGAGTAGTACTGCTGTGAATTCTGACTGCAACACCAATGCTATACACACGATGAGCTTGAAACATCAGTGACAAACTGCTACTCACACTTTAGATAGGCTAGGGAGCAACTCAGTGGCAGAGCACATGCTAAGCACAGAGAAGGCCCTGATCTCATCTCTAACACCAAAGGAAAACAAAACAACAAAAGACCCTAGAAAAAAAATTCCGTCTTTTCTTCTTCATGTCTTAGATCCACGGGATAAGGGGACAAGTGCTGGTCTTGAGAAATATGAAGGAATGATTATCTAACTGTGCTTCATTAATTCCACTTGTACCTACGCCAGCATGGAGAGAAAGAGCGGAGTGCAAGCCTGTGGTGTTGTGAGGACTGAGGACAGGCAGCTGCCCTGCACACCATCCAGGGCTTCTCTAATCACGACAGAGGTCTCTGTGCTCCTAAGTCTGCTGAGATGGTGCTAGGACAAGGCTGGGATGAAATACTGAAGGGAGATGTCGTCCAGAAGCAAATCGAAATGAACAATCCTGTTACTCACAATATCTAGGAGAAAAAGACCCAGGCGTTAAAGACAGATTTTCATCCTCCCTGTCACATGTCTGCCACGGACATTTCCTATGCTTGGTGTCTGTTCCCTTTGAGGGCTTGTGAGGGGCCACAGCACATGCTACTGCCACACACTGGGAACAATGTGAGAGATGGAAGAAAGAAGCTACCTAGGCTTTAGGGGGAAAACCAGGTTGATTTCACCAAATTAGCTTTCCTGGTAAAAGCAGGTACCCAAAGTGAGGTGACCAGAGTACATGGTCTAAGTGCTTGAGGTCCTGTGCACTGTGATAGGCTGTGCTACACACCACCAAACTCCTCCCTGTGCGCCACAGCCTCTCACACAGTCTCTCTGTGCTTTCTCATCCCGTGCTGCTAGTTTTATGTGAACTTGACACAAGCTAGTCACCAGCTGAGAAAATGCCTCCGTAAGACTGAGCTGTAGGGAAGCTTATAAGGAGCATTTTCCTAATTAGTGGATTGATGGACAGCCCGGTCCATTGTGGGTGGGGCCATCCCTGGACTGGTGGCAAAGGGTTCTATAAGAAGGCATGCTGAGCAAGCCATGAGAAACAAGCCAGGAAGCAGCATCCCTCCATGGCCTCTGCATCAGCTTCTGTCTCCAGGTTCTTGCAGTGCTTGAGTTCCTATACTGACTTCCTTTGATGATGAACAGTGAGTGATGTAGAAATGTAAGCCAAATAAATCTTTTCCTCTCTAAGCTGCTTTTTGGTCACGGTGTTTCATCAGAGCAATAGTAACCCTAACTAGGACACGTCCCTTTTCTCTTTCAGAAAGGCTGGTCATTGACAGAACTACCCAGAACTTTCTGTTCTATTACTATAGGATTGAGTCCCAGGTCATCTCCCTCAACTTCATGGATGAGAGGTCATCCCAGGCACTTTCCACTAAGAGAGGGATGTCACATCTAGGCCATTTGCTATGCCCTTTTCAAAACAAAACAAAACACACAAGGAGACAAAGAGCCTTGAGAAGCTCTTGATGAATTTCCTAGCTCAGTAGGGGAGAGCAGGGGAAGAGAACAGGGCAGTGTGGAACTAGAGCCAGGATGGGGTCCAAGCCATTAATAACCAAGAACGGAGGAGACTTTGGTAGTGAGCACAGGTCAGGTAGGCAATGAAAGGACAGGCAATGGGCTCAAGCTGAAACTCAGATCTAGGCAAAAGCATATACAGGGCTCTCATTATGCGAAATCTGAAGAACTCTGCTGCTGTGGGAAAGCTTGCGCTGACTGTGCAGACAGTATCACTGCCAGTCCAGCATGGCTGCTGGCTTTCTGGTACCACACTGCTCACCATCACTCTTCAGCATCTCTAGATACTTCTAGCTCAAGGAAACTTTACAACCTGACTGCCCAGGGAGCTTTAGTTCCTGGAACTGGGCGTATTTGCATTTAGAGGACCGTATGCATATCAGACTAGAGGTGGGTAAGGAAAAAGCAAACTTACTGCACACAGCCTTGGTGGGAGTCACTTGCTGTCCTGCAAGGAACTGGAGGAGTTTCCTTATGTCGATGTGCACCTCGACCATGTCTTCTGGGTGTCTGTTTTGAGAGACGCTCTCAGAGGCTGAAATGACATTTTTCTTTTTAATCCAATATCTCTGGACATAACAAGGAACTCATGATCTGATCAACCATACAGCTCTTTTTAGCAACCCAGTAGACTACAACTTGTAAAAGTGATGAAGGCATCTTATCTGCTTGACAATACATGTATATCAGAAATTGGCTCTCCCACATTCCAGACACTTTTTCTCTGCCCCCCTGGCTGCTTCCCTATTTGAGGAGAGGAGTCTAATTTAGGCTTACTGCTCACCAAGCTGCACAACCACCCCTTCTGTCAAGGTGCATTGAACTGATTTCACATTCCTTCCTGACCTTTATAAGATGTAAAGTGACCAAGTTCATCTGCATCACATTCGTATTTGCCAATCTAACTTCACAGGTACTGAATTGACTAGAGGAGAAAATGAGAAAGACAGCTGTTGACTCCAGTCCAAACGAGAATCTTAACCTCCAGAGCACAGTGGCAAATGAAGAGCTGTTGTGGAATGTCTACTTAACTATGCAAAGATGTGGTGCTTTTTTTCCCTGCCTGCCTAAGGTACCTGATTGGTCTAATACAAAGATGAATGGCCAACAGCAAGGGAGGAGGTATAAGCAGACTTCCAGGTAGGGAGAATGATGGAGGTGGGTCTTGTATCTATCTGTTGCTTAGGAGGAATTAGGCTTAGGGAAAAAAGAGATGCCAGAGGCCAGCCCGAAAGACATGGAGGAAGCAGGAAAGTAGGACATACAGAATGAAAGAAAGGTAAAAAAAGGCCCAAAGATGAATAGAAACAGGTTGAATTAAGTTAAAAGAGTTAGTGGGACAAGCCTAAGGTGAGGCTGAGCATTCACAGTTAATAATAAGGCTGAGCATTCACAATTAATAATAAATCTGTGTCTTTATTTGGGAGCTGGTTGGCAATCCAAAGAAAATGCCAGCTACAAAGAGCTATTGAGTTCTTGGAAGTCACTGTTTGTGACCTGAATTCCAGGGGAGGGAAGCATCATTCTTAATGCCTGGTGGCCTGACCCCTTGCCTAGTGCCATTATGTCATAAGGACAGGAAATTTTATCTCAGACCCTTCTCAAGTGTGAAACAAAAAAAAAAAAAAAACAACAAATTTCAATGTTTTCATTAAAAGAACTCAATATATATTCAAACAATTCATTAGAATCAAAATATAACCCACAAGAAAACTCACGTAATATAGGGTTTCCAAGATCCTTAAAATGAGTTGTCACACATACCAACTCAGTTTCTATCTTTAGGTTCAGATCTCCGTTTAGGTTTGCTTCAATAACCTGCAAATTGATGAAAATCCAATGTTGAAAAGAGGAAAAAGAACAGCACATGGGTACCAGCTTCCACAAAAGCAGTGTCACAAACCTAACACCTCACAGGGCACTGAAGCCCCTTCCCCAACAACCACAGAGAGGTTTATGAAAGCCCAGAACTCAAATATCCCCTAAAATCAATAAGGTATCCCCCTGGTGGAGAAGACAGCAGGGGGAAGAGGGAGGGGCCTTGCTGGGACACTCTGTCAAGGATCAAGGTTCTGGAGGGACCAGCAAAGTGATAAGGGTGGAGTGGAGGTAAGAGCTCCCTTATAGCAGGCATGGAGTGAAAGGATCCTAACTTGTCAGGACAGATGCTCTGCCAGGTAAGAGGAAGAACATTATATGGGAGGAAAGATCAGAAAGGATGGATCAAACCGCCTTAACTATGTACCCTTCAGAAATGCCCATTTCCTTTTTTTTCACTGAATGCAAGAAGCATGGTAGGCTGTGGCTGTGGCTCTTGCAACAAGAGCTCTCCTCCCCCACATCATCACACTTCTGTGCAGGAGAATCCCTGAGGTCTGGTTAAGATGGGCCCAGGCTCTAGACTTCCAACCAGTTTCCAGGGCATGCTAACGTTGCTTGTTTTCTGACCATGTCCAGTAGCAATGCCTAACAATGCGTACTCTGCTGGAGGTGAGCTCAGATGTGATGCTGGAAGAAGCAGCTCTGTAGGAGCAGCTTACTGAAGAGCTGAGAAGGATTTAGGGTGAGAAGCACTGTGATTCAGGGAGAGGGGAGGCTTTGGAGTCAGACCTTTAGGTCACGTGAAACCTGCGGCTGGAGGCACAGTATCTATAATGGGGGCAGCAGTGCAGCTGTCATGCATTTTATGGCTCTGGTACACTCAGGTAGTTTACAGCAGGTACCAGTACTGCTGGCCAGGAGTCAACTAATGGCACTAAATGATCATTAAGGGAGTTGCAGGGAAAGTAAACTCTTATCCTGATGCTTAGGAAACTGAATGTCAATGTGCATGAGAGGACAGAAAACTGCATCTTAAATCAGCTCTGAGAGGCAGGTTCAGGGAGTTGGCTGCTGATAATTCTTTCACATACTGACTAAGTGCATCATGTGTCCAGCACTCTGGATCATGTGTGCGTTGAAATCTAATGCTCCATCACTCAGACTTTAAGAATTTGAAGATGGGCTGGAGAGATGGCTCAGAAGTTAAGGGCACTGATGGAGGTGGGTCTTGTATCTTATCTCTGTTGCTTTCATTGGTTAACTAATAAAGAAACTGCCTTGGCCCTCATAGGACATAAGAGGCTAGAATTAATGGGCCAAGCAGTGTTTAAAAGAATACAATTTTCCGTGTAATTATTTCGGGGCATTAGCTAGCCATGCGGGCAGCCGGGTGAGGGGGACGCAGCCCAGCCACCCCTACTACAACAGGGCACCCACTGGCTGCTCTTCTAAAGGTCCTGAGATCAATTCCAGCAACCACATGGTACCTCAGAAGTATCTATAGTGCGATCTAGTGCCCTCTTTTGGCCTGCAGGCATGCATACAGGCGGAATACTATACAAATAATAAATAGATAAATAAATCTTTTAAAAAAAGAATTTGAAGCATGGAAGTACAGTACACATGCCTGCAGTGAATTCAAAGCCAAGGCAAGCTGCCTTCTTAACAGATATTTGTTTCTAACACACTGTTTTTCAGAAGCAATCAAATCTACAGGTATTAGCACACAGTTGTTGGAAGTAAATGGTAACATATGAGCTTTGTGGAGCCCCAGTGAGTACCCCAGAACATTCACAAATATTGCTGTCTACATTTTGTTTTGGTCACTTATCATTCCGGATTATAGGACTGTGGGTTAAGAAATGAAAAGAAGAGCTCTGCTTACTGAAAATCTTAACATGAAAGCTTTTTACTCCAAGGAAGCGACTAGATTAGAAGGCTGTGAGCTTGGAAACACAGTGTATAATGTCAGAAGTTCAAAAACAAGAGCTCATCTGAGTTCAGAGAATCTACCTTGTTTTGTTTTTAGCACAAGAAGATTTGGAGTTCAGAAATTTTACGCAATAAGCATAGGAGACAGATATCATGTGCTGACCAGTTTCCAGGGCATGCTAATGCTGCATGTCCTAAACTACAGCATGACAACAGAGCTGTGCCAGCAGGGTGACATCCTTTCTTCCCCAGACCTGTGATCCTTTGCCTGCAATGCTCAGAGGATGGTCCTAGTGACACGGACGATGCCTCCCCTTTCCAGATTAGGCAGCATGTTTGTGCTACTGACTGGCAGAATGCTGACCGCAGACTGCACATGGGACTTTCTGCAGACTAGTTAGGCAGATACCAACAACCAAACCAGAAATGTAGAGTGTCATGCACAGGTTGATTGGCAAATCTCCTTCCAGATAAAAGAACCAATAGTATGGGCATGGTGAAAGATTAAAAACAGAGGAGACTCCTCTGGCCTATGGCAATAGTTCCAGGGCAGGTGTAGAAGCGGCGGACAGGCCTGCTTTTTGTCTCGCCCAGCTCCCACATGGTTAGCTTTACAGCCGAAATAACAACACACAAACTGCATTCATATAAACACTGCCTGGCCCATTGTATCTAGCCTCTTCTTGGCTAACTCTCATATCTTGCTTAATCCATATTTAGTAATCTGTGTAGCACCACGAGGTGGTGTCTTACCGAAAAAGATTCAGCATGTCTGACTTGGCGGCTTGCTCCATTGCATCTGACCAGAGAGGAGAGGCATGGTGTCTGGCTCACTTCCCTTCTTCCCAGCATTCTGTTCTGTTTACTCCACCTACCTAATTTTCTGACCTTATCAGACCAAGCAGTTTTCTTTATTGATCAACCAATGAAACAACAGATTGACAAATGACCTTCCCACATCAGGCAGGAGAACAGGAGTTGAAGAGAGGACCCCATGGGGAAAAAGTGAGTGTCGGAGCCCCACATTGTCTCCCCAAGCTGTTCTGTGAACACTGAGGCCAGGCCAGACACCAGCACAGATGCAGCTCTCTGTCCTGGTTAGGCAACAGCAGCCCCAGCCCCTTCTGAATCTGCAGTGTCTTTGTATGGGACTCACTCATGATCTTTACTGATGCTCTGTCGGTGCAGTTAGGAAGTTTTACTATAAATGTGGAAATGGACCAAGATAATTTCCCAACTGTCTCTATTGTACAAACTACTAAGACATGCAGCTTCCCCTGGAAGCATCTACTTAGTTCTTTAGATCTCTGGCTCCCAGTACCCAGAAAGATCTCGTATGCATCTGGCTGTCCTAGCTCGGTAACATCCCAGTTAGCATTTGTCGAGCACTCCAGAAGAGAAACAACTGCTACTGCGCTCACTAACCCCTTTGCTGACTCATTTCCACAGGACAGAAAGAACAAGCACATGATCCCTCAATTAAATGCCTGACTTTTCCCTCTGGGCCTCCTGAGTCTCCTAGAAGTCCCAGGGTACCTTAGAGGAAGCCAGGCTGACAAGTGGATCAACACCGTGGCAGAGGCGGTGAACAGCACTGCCAGCACAGTGTGTGCTATTTCAAGGGAGCCGGATTTTTGATTCAGAGGGCAGCACTGCTCTGAAGTGAGGACTTGTGAGAGAAACAACAACACTACCAAAACCCCACCACTTTCTACATTTCAAATCCTCTTGTGATGTAAAGATTCCCAGGAGCGAAATGTTACTCCCATCCATGCAACATAACAATTACGGACTACTGGGTGACGGCCCAGCCCTGGACTCTGACACAGAAGGTTAAGAAAGGATTTCCCTTCCTTGAAGCTGGCAGTTCTGGAGATTTCAAGATACCGATTTACGGGGGGCGGGGGAGGGGGGGGGGGGAGTTCAGCGCAGGGAGTTTCCTACAGGAGCTTGGGCTGAACACTGACAAAGGCTGAGCATTTCAAGGAGGTGAGAGACACAGCGACAGAGTAGGAAGGGTTACTAAGCAGGGAAATGACAGGGCCAGGCCAGTATGGATCTGCCGGGAGGACCTGGCTGACAGAGATGCGGCCTTGGAGGTTGGAAAAGTCACAGGTTTGTGTGTTAGGTAGGCAGTGGCTTTGAAACGATTTAGGAACATAATGGAATGTGGTCTTAAGGGGTGAATAAATGTGGAATTCAGGACATACTATGTGTAAATGATGACAGTCCATCAAGTTTGAGCTATTTTTGGACCTTCAAAAATATATAGAAAAATAAGGGAGTCCACCTATATGTCAGTGTCTAATGTGCCCACACATGCTAACATGTGAAAGGCACTGGGGCTTCGA
This sequence comes from Neodon shergylaensis, assembly GCA_025134845.1. Lineage (NCBI taxonomy): Eukaryota > Metazoa > Chordata > Mammalia > Rodentia > Cricetidae > Neodon > Neodon shergylaensis. The sequence continues at coordinate 6,016,218 of JABTXL010006405.1, forward strand.
CCATTCACTCAGCTCGGTGGTGGAATACGCTCTCAGTTTGCATGAAGCCTTCCATTTAATCCTCAGCACCAAATAGGAGACCATCAAAAACTGCAATGCTCTGTCCAAATTACCAGAACTGTTGGAACATGTTCGCGATATACTATAAACACGAGGGATTAAGGGCAAGTTTGAAAGTTTTCCCCAGTGAATGAGAGCTGAAAGGCATAAGAACAGGTCCCTAAAGGCCAGATGGCAATACCAAGCTCTGTCCTCCCAAGTGGGGCCTCTGTGGGAGAAACCCACTAGCAGAGACACCTTGTGGTGACGAGGGGGTACCTACACCTCCAGAAAATGCCACTCACACGGCAGGAGCTCACTCACAGCTCTTTTCTGAAGGCGTAATCAATCGCTTACCAGATGATTGCTGATATTTTTCATTTTCTCCACAACACTCTTCATTGTCTTCAAGGCTGGTAAATAAATACTGACCTAAAAACCAGTATGAGAAATCACACGGATCAGAAATCTTAACAGAGTCCATAACAGCAAGTACTCAACTAACAACGGATCAGAAATCTTAACAGAGTCCATAACAGCAGGTACTCAGCTAACAACAATGAAATGTACTTGTGTCAAAAACTCAGAATCACATTTTTAAATTTTCCAAATAAAGTCCCTTTGAAACTTTGAAAGTTTCACTAACTTATTCAAGCAAATAAAAATACCTGGATACCTGGCTCTGGTTACCATGGTGACCATACTCCCAAGAGCATTGTTCTGGTTCAAGAAGGAACACAGTACATCAGCTGATATACCTATATACAGGTCCAAGGGGAATACACCTCAAGTGCTGAGCAAGAAGCCTTCCTCTGGGAAATGTTTAAGGACCCAGGGGCCTTCTGTGTACTCTGTAAGAGTACAGCCAGCCATTATCATGAGTCATTTGATCTATGTTACCAACAGCACTGATGTAATGCTGGCTTTTTCCAAGCCTACATAGACACCTCTTAACAACTACACATTTCATCCGGTATCTGTTTGATTTCTTTTTATGTATACAAGAGACAAAAGACCATTTGGCATCCTCTTTCTTTGCAATGATGCAGAGGTTACTAGAGGGTCACTGTTAACCTAAGTTCCAAGTCAACAAAATGTGTTTTCTGGCTCTTTCGTTAGGCCTATGAAACATGAATTTGTACCTAAAGTCAAGAGCCATGGTAGACTGCCTTCCAAAGTATAACTTAGGCTCTATTTTCTTTTGTTACAAGCCATCACCAGTATGACATTTCTAAATGGGTATCAGCTCTTTAACAAGATTTACATACATAGCAAAAGGCACAGACTCACATCTGGAGTCTTGTTGATTGACTCAGTCTTTTCAGAAACTATACAAATTCAAATAACATACACAGCAAGACGACAACTAGCAATGGAGAATTCAATCCCCACCCTTTATTGTGTGTTGAAGAATAGGACTGCAGACAATACTTACATCAGAGTCTGGGACAGAGGGTTCTTGTAAGTCTTTCCACAATCTTCTAGGAATCACCTTTATGGGGATATCATGGGTCACAATTCTACTACTGCTGGATGAGGACAACTGCTAAGAAAAAAGTTAGATTATTTTATGCTGTCAACGCTAAAAGAAAACCAAAACACAAGAACTGTTGCTAAACCTTTCAATTCCAAACGGAATGTTCTTAATTCATCCCCTCAAAATCTATTCAAGTGATAATGTTGACGTGGTGTATCTGTTCTGCTTTGGGTCCCGCGGGTCTCTGAGAAGTGTGGTGAAGGAGACAACAAGGCCCCAGTGGAACCAACGGAGCAAGCAGAAAGCAAGTGCACAGAACTGGATTACATACCCGTCAGAGCCTGAAGAAAGCACAGTGGTGATGAGGATGAGGGAGGAAGGGCTGCTAGAGAGGAGAGAGGAAAACCCTCTGGGGTATGGCTTCAGAGACATTAGAACTAGAGAGGAGACAGCCTCTAGGAAGCTAAATTTGAGGGCACAGGGTTTCAGGCAGAGGGAAAGCATCAGCATTTGCAAACTTAGGAGACAGAGAGAGGCAAATCTGCCATGCCAAGGCAACCCAGACACCATTGTGTGTCACGCCCTGAGCATGCTGCCACTTCCACACCTCTGAAAGGATCGACCATGCTTACTTTTAGAAGCATCTCTAAAACTCAGAAACCACAGAACTGCTGGGAAGAGTGGCACACACAACATTCAGGAGGCAGAGGCAGGTGGATCTCTGTAAGTTCGAGGCCAGTGTGGTCTACATAGTGAATTCTAAGACTGCCAGACCCTGTCTCAAAACAGCAAAGAAAAAACCAAAGTATCTTACATTCTTACTTAGAAAAGTATTATATAGTATGATCTTGCTTTTCCTTAAGAAACTAAATAAACTCAAACCTATGGTTACATGGCATGCTCTAATTATCTCTAAGAAGACATAAAAGGTTTCAAAGCCATGAATAGACATCTATAGCCAGCTTGGAAACAAATGTAATAATACTCACCCACAGATGCCCAGAACATATAAGAAAAGGAAGTTGTAAAGATAATGGAGGCCCTGGGTGGGCTGGGCAGAGCACTAAAGAAAGGGAAAGTTTTGGAGAGAAACTTCAAGTGGAATGTCCAATTGATGTCCCCAGCCTGGGAGTGGGGAAAAACCCGACATATCCAGAGAACCACTCAGAGGGTATTAATTGGTGACTTGGCTATTTGTGAAAGGCTAGGGACACATTAGAAATCACAAACTCCATCTTGTCTGTGTGTTTCCGAGTGTTCTGAGAAGAGGCTGCTCGCTACTCATCTAGTAGTAGCATCGAAAACAAATGTGTTACTTAAGTCTGAGGACTATGTATTTAAGAATAGTACAGATGATGAAATTTTAAGATGGAAGTGGATAAAAACATCTAGACAAGGTGACAATATCCTAAAAGAAAGAGATTCTAGCTAGCAATTTGACTGTTTGGAAAAAGCAGTATCCTGTTGAACATTGTGCAATCAAACTTTGTTTTAAAATGACTAGGATAAGGTGCATTTCTCACATGTAAGTCAGGAACCAGATCTTATATTTTGAGACAGGGTCTCTATGCAGTCCTGGAACTCAGAGATCTTCCTGTCTCTGCTTCCCCAGTGCTGGGATTAAAGACATGGGCCACCATGCTGGACTAGATTTTATATTTAAATGAAACTAATTCACTTTCAAGAATATTGTTTGAAATCTCAGGCTTATAGCTACTTATACACCCTAGACCAAAACAAGACACTTATAAAAAAATTCAGAAATCCTTTTCCTCCTACTTACCAGCTCTACAGACACCGTAAGACAGGGAAAGTGTTTGTTAGTCAGCTTGATTTTCAAGGCTCTGGCGTTCTGGGCAGTCTTCAAGGCTCGAGATAAGTTTTCTGACGTTAATTCTAAATAAATCTCATTGTTTTCTGCAGAGACTCCTTCCATCTGAAATTCACTAAAAATGTTCTCCTGCGGGACAGAAGCAGGCATTTAAGGCCTTTTTTTCAGCACCCCTGGCTGGAGCCCAGGGACTCTGGGTGTTCCTGCTCACCTGTTCCAGCTCACACCACATGCTCACCCCACCACTGGCCAGCTTGTCCGAAAGGATGAAGTTCAGCTTCTCCGGGCTGATGCGGAGGGTACAGGTTTTGGCAAGTTTGGCTATCATGTTACTGACTCCTGTAGCGGGGAGGGAAAGAAAGTAGTTACTAAGCATGACATTGGATATCCTACAGGTCAGCTTGCAGAACTTGAAGTTCACGGATCACGCTCGGACTTCAACGCCGCTGACATTTTGCGAAGCACACAGCCCACAGCACCAATGTTCAATAATGAAACGGTCTCAGAGAACAACTGACAACCGGGAATCTGGCGTGCATTCCACGTAACCGTGGGGCAGCTGCTTACGGCCCGCGGACAGGGTTAGGCACATTCGCGGGCATAGGAAGAGCGAGGGAGGACTGCAAAGGGCAAGGTCCCCGGTAGCTATCCTTCCCCCTCAGGGCCGCCCTCCCAGCCTCCGGGTCCCAGCTGTGCCCTCCACCCCGCCCGTCCTCTCACAGGGCTGCAGCCGCACTCTCCGCTCGCTCCCCGCAGCCCTGCCAGCTCACGTGTGAAGTGATTCAGACAAGCCAGGTCCACGATCTTGGCGCGAAACTTCATGGCGGTTTCTTGGCCCGCAGCGGCTTCGGCCCGAGGCGCTCGAAAGTCCCTCCCGGAGCGTTCCGAGGGAAACGCGGGCGCGCGCACTGAGGTTCCGGTGCGGCCGGAGAGGTTCCGCCTGCCGCTCACCCGGGTCAAAGGCGGCGAAGGGCCGCCCCACCGTTGCCGTGGCGACCGAGACTCCACACGCCGGATGCGGGGAAGTCACGTCCTGGAACACACGCGGATACCTGGCAGAGCAGCGTTTTTAAAGTTTTGGAAATTCATAGAAACGTTTTAAAACTTTGAGCGCATTACTTGATAGGATATCTGAAGGCCGTGGATGTGAACTGATAATTCTGCACCTTTGTCTCAATAGAAACTCACCAGAGCCTATAAAATTCTTATTAATTAGCCCTAGCTAATGAGGGTGTTTAAGCCAGAAGTTGGAGACCTGCCTGGGCATCTTAGAGACATTATGTCAGCAAGCTTATTTAAAATGAAAGAAGGAAGGGAGGCGGGGAGGAAAGAAGGAGAAGGGAAGGAAAAGGAAAGAGAATAGGACAAACACACTCTCCTCCCTCCCCTCTCCTCCTTTTCCCTCCCTTCTCCTCCCCTCCTCTCCTTTCGCCCCTTCTCTCTCCTCCTCTCCTCCTCTGTCTCTTTCTCCCCTCCTCGTGTGTGTGTGTGTGTGTGTGTGTGTAGAACACTTGTCGAACACAATTGTGACCTTTGCATTCATCCCAGTACCACACACAAATACAAGCCCTCTTAGTATAATGTCCTTAGAATTGTTTTAAAAGAATTTTTAACCTAGAATAGAACACTGTTTTTTCAAGGATTATAGTTGTAAACATTTTCAGATAATATTGGGGATTAAAACCCAGGCCTCCCCACTTTCTAGGTAAGCACTCTTTCAATTCACCACATAATCAACCCCCCCAATATTCTTAAAGTGCTTTGAAAATAATATAAATCAAGATCTTTGCGGTTCTCGAGATGGCTCAGCAGATAAAAGTGTTTTCCATGAAGGCCTGCATTCAGGCCCTGGTGTAACGCCAAAAGTTGTCCTCTGACTCCCACGTGTGCACATTCACACATAGTAAAGTTTAATTTAAACATTTAGATATCTTTAACAGATTTAATGTTAAGATATTAATAAAACAGCTGATAGTGCAGACTACTGGTAAAGAATATATGATGTACATATAATATATAATAGACATATATTATATAATATACATATACACATATATATGTGTGTATATAATGTGTATATATATACATATATATATATATAAAACATGAAGCTAAATTCTAGTCTACACTGTCACATACAAGTGGTTGTCAAGCCAAATGTCAGATAACACTTTTGAATGTCAACAAAATTTGCCTTTTTATTTAGAACTTAATTTTGAAATACAGATGTCACATGAAATAAGGTTATCATTACATATATTTTGTGTTTAAAGGTTATATTGTCTGTGTGTACATGCATGTACCCAGGGTCATCCATGCATTGGAGTTCATGTGAAGGTCAGAGGACAATCTCTAGTCTCGTTGTTCAACTTCCACCTTGTTTGAGGCCGGGTGTATCTTTGCTGTCAGCTGGTGAATAGCCCAGGCCAGTTGGAGCATGAGTTCCTGGGGATTCGTCTGTCTCTGCCTCTTGTCTCACCAGAGGAGTGCTGATTACAAATGCTTGCTAACCCCATCTGGCTTCTCTTGTATGTTTAAAGCAAAGATTTGAACTTGGTGTCCTGTGATTTCAAGGCAAGAGCTTTACGGCTGAGCCATCTCACCAGTTCCTAAAGACTGCATTTAAATAAACTTTGTAAGCAGTGTGCCATTGTACCTGACCTCTATTTTGAAACTGATTGATATTATTATGCAATAAAATGGCAAAACAATTTTTAAATTCCTAAGAAGACGTGTACATAATAATGATGATTATATGTTCCTTATTGATGAATCTCAAATAATGTAAGAATTTTGCTCAAAAATATATAAGTAAGCCGACAGTTTTTCTTAGAAAAAAAATATTAATCTTCTATATTCTTGCAATTAAACTAAATAGGTTTAGCAAGCAAAGTCAATGATTTCAGAATTGATAGATATACTGATATTTCCATATTTTCTTTCCAAATGATTTCCTCAAGAAATCACTCTAGAGAATTCCAGAAGTCCTATGTGCCAGAGCATTTTCTAATGCAATGCCTGCTTGTTATTTTCCATCTAGGTGGTAAATGGATTTTTTATTTTATTAAGTCCAAACCTTCAGGGTGCCCCATTCAGTCACATGAAAAGCTGCAGAACAATGTTGATGTTATGTTTACTTATAGGAGTAAAACATCCTGCCTGATCTTGTTGTAGGAAAGAAAGTACATTACAGGTCAAATGTCACTCAGGCCATGCAGCTGGAGGTCAGGGAGGTGTGTCTTTCGAGCTGCTGTCTAGGTGAATAGCATGTCTTTACTGTTACCCAAAGTCGAGGTGGTTGTGTCTGTCACATGCCTGCTCATCTTCACTAGTCTCAGGGGAAGAAAAGACTCATTTATTTGCTGGCTTGTTAGTGGTTAGTGTTGGAAAAATTGCCCCAGAGGGAAAGAAAGTGGCATCGCTCAGAGGTTCTACAGCAAATTTGGAAGTAAGTATTTGTCTTACTGTTTACATGAGAAAATGGTGAGGTGGAAACATCCTGTAGAGACTGGCATGAGCGAATGTCTTTTTGGAAACAGTTTTCATCTAAGGATCGTGATTCTGCTTAAGAAGTTGATCAAGGGACTCCTCATCTTTTGGATGTCAAATGAAACCTTTCAATAAATTCCATTGGTTTTTAAAAATTGCATTAGTGCAGTGCACTAGAACTATCCTGCAGTTCTAAGTGCAGAGGGATGAAGACTTGAGGAGAATCACATCCACAATCCAGGAGGAAATAGACCAGTATTTGGTGGGTGTGGACCATGTGAGGCAGCATTTACTGAAAAGGCACACCTAGGATGAACATTCTGCAGATTGATTAACTGCTTAGAACTTCCACCATGGGCTGATGTTAGTGTTGCTGCTTTGAGAATTTGTATTAGAAAGGTTAACCTTTGTAATGTGAGTGGCATATGTGTTTCCATTCTGTTTAAGGTTTTATTTGCAATGCTGTTGCTCATGTGGAATTTTTATGCTTTTGTAGCTTCCTCTATCCAATATCATGTAAGAATTAGCCCCAGTTTTATTAAGGCTTTTATGGTTTCATTACCCACTTGTAAATATTTCACCATGCTATATTGGGGATTTATCACATTGTAAAGTAATCAATAAGAAGCCATTTCATTTTCTTAATGGCTAGATAACTGTTCCAAGCCATTTGCTTGGTTTCGCTCAGGTGCTACGCTTTGGATATGGCTTGTTCCCTCCTTCGTGATATTTGTGGGTGAGAACACTGAGTGGTGATTATGATTCTGTGTTCACCAACCGATTAATTGTTCATATGGTTAATGGATTATGGGTTATCACCAGGGTGGGCCGACATAGCGCCAGTTTGGCTAGGTCTCATAAGCTCTTCCCATGAATTATGGAAAGTCTCAAGACTGCCAGTATGCAAGCCACTGACAAATGCATCCTTCCGAAACTGGCAGAACGGTGAGCAGAAATCAACCTCTTTTATTTGTAATTAGTAATTACAAATTTGTAGTGCTGTAACCCAAGCAAGAGAAAAGTAAGACTCGGTGCCTGTGAGTTTGTGCTCACTGAGTCCCCACACAGATAGACATTAGTCTTGAACTTGTCAGCTCCACTGATGTGTCAGTGTGCCAAACCATGTGGCTCTAACTACTGTTTTTAGCCTTTGTCACAGAAACGTCCCCTCTGATGATACTTTTTCAGGTTTCCATAAATAGCAACACTGCAAACAAATCTTTTTTTATTTTTTTTATTAATTTTTTTAATTAAGAATTTCCACTTCCCCCTCCCTTTTCCCTCCCCTCCCCCCACTCCCCTCCCCCTTCCTCTCCAGTCCAAAGAACAGTCAGAGGTCCCTGCCCTGTGGGCAGTCCAAGGTCCTCCCCCCTCCATCCAGGTCTAGGAAGGTGAGCATCCAAACTGGCTAGGCTCCCACAAAGCCAGTACATGCAGTAGGGTCAAAACTCAGTGCCATTGTCCTTGGCTTCTCAGCAGCCCTCATTGTCCACCATATTCAGAGAGACTGGCTTTATTCCATGCATTTTCAGTCCCAGTCCAGCTGGCCTTGGTGAGCTCCTAATAGATCAGCCCCACCGTCTCAGTGGGTGGGTGCCCCCCTCGCGGTCTTGACTTCCTTGCTCATGTTCTCCCTCCTTCCATTCCTCATTTGGACCTTGGGAGCTCAGTCCATTGCTCCAATGTGGGTCTCTGTCTCTATCTCCATCCATCGCCAGATGAAGGTTCTATGGTGATACGCAACAAATCTTAAACAAGATGGAAACCTATCTGCCACTCATGTTACAAAGGCCAGGTTCTTTAATAGATTCTCAAAAAATAATAGATGTATTGCTATGAAATTGAGAATCAAATTAGTCTACAACATACCTTTTGAGGTTTTAAAACCACACATTTTTTTTTGTATAAAATCTATGCCTATTTTGGCTTTCCAAAAACAATTTAACATTGAAATAGCAACATGTATGAATGTCGAGAGAGCAGAGTGACAGTCCCCATGGATGCTGTGACCACTCGAGTGATCGTCTCCCACCCATCTTATTTCCCCATCTTCCTGCTTCTTTCCCTCACAGAAATTGAAAACAGATTCAAGGTGCATCATTTCACATGCAAATATTTAAAATACAAGCCAAAAAGAATGTTTCTTTTTAAAAAGTGAGTCATGTGGTTAATCGTGGCATGACAAACATTTTGTATGTGTTTATTTTGTGTGAGTTTTTGTGTGTATGTGCATGCCATGGCATGTGTGTCCTGGCCTACACGCATGATGTGCCTATGGAAATCAAGGGACATGTCTCAGGAGATGGTTCTTCCTTTACACCATGTGTAGAGAAGGATCAAATTCTCATCGTCAGAGGTGGTATGACTGAGCCATCCTGATGGTCAAGGGCATGTTTCTTATTTGAGACAAGACCTCTCTAAATGTCTTAGGCTAGCCTCAAACTCAGGCTCCATTTGCCTCAGTTTCCCCAACGCTAGGATTCCAGGTGTTCTGCCTCTGTGCACAGAAATAATTCTTTTAAAAAACAAAATTGTAATAACATTTTCACACGGATATTTTTGAATTTTTTTTAAGAAATAATTCCTTTTGCTTCACTGGTGGGGATGGAACCCAGAACTTCATGCATGCAGGCCACGTGCTCCGCCTTTTCTCTGCAGGTGAGCTCTGACCCCTTACTGTCTCATGACTGCTCCAGAATTACTATAAATTTCTGGTTTTTATTGAGATCATTATCATTCTGAATTAGGTTAATGGGAATTGATGTCTTCACAGTTGAGCCAGGCCTGCCCTTTATTGAAACCTTTTAATCATTCTGCTGCATAGGGCCTTTCCCATATATACATTCTCCTTTCTTTACCTGATGCTTATGGTCTTTGTTGTGGCTTTTATAAATTATGCTCTTGATCTGATCATTGTTTTTATTTATGTGTAGCTTTGATTTACATGCAGCAGTTTCACAGCTAACAGATTACTTCAATTTCTACTTGTTTGTATTTTTAAAAAAATATATATATTTATTTTGTATGGAGGGGTCAGAGGACAGTTTTGAAGAACCGGTTCTCTCCTTCCACCATGGATGGTCTGAGGACTGAACTCAGATAATCTAACTTGGTCACAGAGGGCTTTTCCCAGCTGAGCCATCTGGCCAGCCCATTTGTAATGTTTAAGAGGGCAGTACCGAACTCTGAGGAGTCACCTGCAAACATTCGTGGCCGGAACTTGCTGCTGACTTTTATCTCTAACTTAAGAAGTGTCTGCTGCTTCTCTACTTCTGCTGCCCAGAGCCTGTAGCTCAGAGTGGGTTACGGCGGTAAGAGTGGGCCTGGCACCCAAGACAGGAAATGAAGACCTGAAAGTGCAGAGTCTGTAGTGAGGACGGCTTCCTAATGAGATTGGCTTCCCAGTGAGATCGTCTCCCAAATACAAAATCACCCCCTGATGCTCAAAGTGAACTGCCCGAAAGCTGTTGAATTGCTTTTACTTGTTTTTTTTTTTTATTAGTAAAATCCATCGACTTCTTACTGCTTAGTAGGGGTGAGTTTGAGGTTTCCCTCCCACTCCAAATCTTTGGTTCTTAGGGGTACAATCTGATGTAAGGGAATAGCAACATCCTTGGACATTCTGGCTTCATGGTCACTGCCTTCTGCACCAGCTCCTCTAAGTGTGATCACTGGGGATGCCGTGGACTCGGAATCTGTACAAACAAGTATACTTTGGATGTCCCCAGTTGCTAAGGATTTGAAGTTTCACACATAACAAAGATTCAGATGCTTCATTCTGGAAACAAAGAGAACATGAATGACTTATAAAGGTTTCTCTGGAAGAATCCCAATGCACAGTGACATAGTGGGGAATGTGGGAACACTTCTTTCCTTTCCTAGCACAAGTGCATTTAGATAGTGCACTAGTGGATAGGAAGACGAGCAGCTGGCAAGGAGGATCCCATGAACACATAAACATGGGGGGCATGAAGACCTCAGGAGGTCTCAGCAGTGGCTCTCACTATGTTGACTCCCCTCACTCTCTCTCTGTGCCAATAAAAGGAGAGTTGTATGAAAACAAGACCCATAAAACTGACTGTGAAGGCTGAAGCAGAAGACACATGAGCTGAGGCTAGCCTGAGCTACCATAAGCAAGACCCTGTTTTGTTAAAAACAAACAAAAGCTCAACCAAACTCAAAGCTAATATGAATCCAAACCCAAATGAATATGCAAGTCAGACATAGAACTCTATAGATATGTCCATTCAAAACAGTTAGCCATCCCTTGGGATCTGAGAGGATGGCTTCCAGGACCTCCTCTTGATCCTAGATCCATGGGTTCCCAAGTCTCCTATATAAAATGGCATAGTATTTGCATAGAAGTCAGGGTTAGCTTTCCATGTGGTTAAGACCATCTCAAGACATCATGAACCCAGGGCAAATGCTATGTTAACCTTCGCTATGTTGTAGTGTCTAAAATACACATGACAAGGAAAATCTTTACTTGCTTAGTGCAGTCCCAAAGGCGTTTCCATCTGTGGTGTGATTCTGTGTGTGAGATTATTGTATGTCAAGAGCTGTTTGGGCACTTGGTGGTGGGATCAGGGAGACTTGGATCAATTTCATTGTTGACCAAAAAGTATCATAAACACTTAACCTTACATAGCACAAGATGCTTTTTACACATCTCTTCAGCTAGGCCAATTTTTGGGACTGACTATAGATAATGAAGAGGTATTTTATACACTTTAGTGCACTTTGGGAAGTTTATCAGTTAATAGTGGGTGTTTCCCCTCATTAGCTTGGGAAGAAACGGTCTACCGGCATTATCTGGCATTAAATATTAACTGCCTTCCTTTTCCCCTCTCTCCACCTCAGGTCTCATCTTCAAAGCTAGCCCCTTTCCTCAAGGCAGATGAGACAGTCACTATCGAACTGAACTGCTCATGTGGGAGATTGTTTCCTGTCCACGTGCTGGGTACACTACTAAAAAGAAGAGACTGAGAAGCTCAACACATAGGGGACTAGTAGCAAGTGAGAGTGGGCTAGAAACTGCTTTTGCAAGTGTCTGCCTCTTATCACTAATTTTGCACCAATGCCATACAGTTAAAGGGTGTGCACTAAAATACACGTAAGAAGCAGAGTGGAGTTATGACAGCTTTTCTTAACTCTTGCTTTAGTCATAATTATTTCCGGGCAGCAGTTCCAGCAAATCCCTCTTAGTGATGAGGCCAAACATAACGTAGTCTTTCCCCGTGGGTTATTACCTGGAGCTTGAATGTTTGAACAGTTGTTTCCGCTTTGTTATACATAAACTGACCTAGGAACATTTCTTCTCCTTCACATCTTTTCATCATGCCCTGCAAGGAAAGCAACAGGAAAGGAGGCTGTAACAAGTGGGTGGGTGCTCCATGAAAGGAATAGGTGCAGGTCTTCAAGTTGCAACAGTCCACCTGAATTTGCCTGTGCTGGAGCTGGGGAGATGGCTCAGTGGATAAGATTGCTTGTTGTGCAAGCCTGAAGACTTGCGTTCAAGTTCCCAGCTTCTGTTTAAAAATGCGGACAAGGCTGCCTGCGATTGTAAACCCAACATTGGGGGTCAGAGACAGATAGAACCTCCTGGCCAGCAAGCCTTGCCGAGAAGGTAAGTTTTCAGCTCAGGGAAAGACTCTATTTCAGAGTACTAGGGCCAAGAGCAATTGGGGGAGCATTTGGTTCATCGATTCTGTAATACAGAAGGAAAATGGGAAGCATTTATTCTTGCTCAGTGATTCCTGCCTGGAGGAATCAGCCACAATGCCTACAATAAGGAACAGTCGGGAATAAACACAGACAGGGCCTGCCAAAACTCATCCTTAACTCAATACTGCAATGTTTGTGAGCATCAGAGGCTGGAATAAGGAAGCCTCAGCAGCATGGGATTAGAAGCACTGGTGGGTCCAGGAAGTAGGCTACGTTTCCTCGAGCCAGTAATATCAAAGGATAGAGGTCAGGCCTAGCTAAGCCTTCGAGGAAAAATTAGGAGTAGGCACTCAGACAGAAACCCTGGGGAAGGTCAAACAGCAGCAGACAGAAACACAGACTCCCGTGGCTCGAGGTGAAACTAGCACCACAGGGACCTAGGCTGCAAGCCCAGAAAGGCTCGGGATCTGGGCCATGGTATGCTAGAGGACAGGGCAGGGAGGGACTCGGATCTGAGGCTTGGCTGACTGTCATTTCAACAATTCCTGAGAGCCCTCAGTCCATGGCAGTCCCTGCCCACCAGCCCCTGCCAGAGCTGTCCTCCTGAGCCAGCTGGTTGTGCAGCTGAGGCCCGTCTTGTTCTTTTCCTCCTCAGCAGGTCCCAGCAGAGCGGCTAGGCTGACACTTGTCACATGCAGGAATCCTTCCAGAGTCAGCTGCATTGACTGTGCTGCTGGGCTTCCACGGAGCATCTAGACACTCAAGAAAAGCTGCTTATAAGACCAACAGAGACCCTGTAAACAAGCAGAAGATGAAACGAAACTCTGCTATCCTCTGGTATCTTCGGGTGCAAAGATGGCGAAGCTGCAAGCACCAAAGACTCTAAACAAGCAATATTTGTAGAAACTTAAGTCTTAGAGAGTGTAGTTTTGGTGGAAGAAATGAAAAGTCTTGCATAGGTGTTAGAATAAAATAGGTGCACTCTTTCAGAGACGGAATATGAATCAGAAAAGGAAGCTGAGAAACAGACTTCGGGATGCAGGAATCCTGCGGTATCAGTCATGGCCAGGCTCATCTAGCGATCATCAGATTGGAGCCAGAAGGTAGAAGAGCTCTCATGGGATGGCTGGGAGGAAGGGGGGAGGGCGAGGGAAGCAGTTTATCTGACTTGAATTAACAATGGGAGGTGCCTCTGATGGAAAGCTTGGCAATGTATTAGAGACAGACACGCACCAAAGTGAGCAAATTAGACAAACAGGTGGCAAATACCTTTGGAAATGTTTAAAACGTGTTCAGTAAAGAAAGTAACTTTCAAGTGCTGTCTGGCCAGCAGGGAGCAGTGCCCAGTACTCATCAGAAAAACGTTGTTGACCCCTGACTGAGACAAAGAAAAAAAGACACGCATCCCCCTCTTACCCCACCAAGAGCCTCAAACATGAAACACAGATTTAGGAGCTCCAATCCAGTATGTATTTCTGTAGAAACAAAGTCCAACATCTGTGGTAGACTCTTGCACAGTCTACCATATTCATAAATATTCACTCTCATTATTTATAAAAGCTCTGCAAATAACTCTTAGATGTCTACCAACTAATAGATCAGTAAAACACAAATAATCAAATATTTATTCTTGGCTTCCAAAAAGAAGTCAAATATTGACAAGAGCTACATCATAGCTAAACCTGTGTTAATCCCTCACTGGAGAGTGCAGAGTGTGATGAAGGTAATGTCTGGCACAGGTAAATTTATGAGTCAAAGTCCATTCCTGGTCGCCAAGGGCTAGGGATGTGATGGGGGATGAAGGTGAAAATTAAGCGGTATGAGGTTCCTTTGGAAGGCAACAAAAATGTTCTAAAATTGTGGTGGTGGATTCAGAAGTGTGAATGCTAGAACCACTGAAGTGTGCACTTCAAATGGGCGTTTTTTTTTTTAAGACAAAAATATCGAATGGGCAGAGCCACAGAAAAGACATGATTTTCATCTTCTATTGGAGGAAGTCATCAAATAATATCTAACACTGAAAAGTTAAGAAATAATGGTAAAGGAAAATATGGAAGCAGGCTCCCCAGTAACAGGTAAGACTGCTGCTGGTGGAGGCTTTGAGAAAAAAAAGAATTGGGAACAGGGAGAAGCAGGAAGGTGCATTATGAAGTTTACATAAATAGCCTGCATTTCAGGTGTATGTGTGTAACGTTTTAGTTGTAAAGAAAAAATATAAAATCAAACACAGAAATCATAGGTCCAATCCTCCCAGACTGTAACTGACAAGGAAAACATGTAAGACACACAAGAAGCTAGTGCGCAGTTCAACGGAGAGTTCAGGGCGGAAGATAGCTCAGTAGTAGATTTCTGGTTTAGCCTCCAAGAGGCACTAGGCTCTGTCCCCAAAGACATGAGGGTAGCTCGTCCTTCCCAGTCTAACACCCTCTATCTCCACCCACTCTGAATGGCAGCTTTTAGACAGCTTCTCACATAGACAGAGAACTCCTTGGGTGCACTCGAGGTGTTTCCCGAGGGGGACACCTTCTCTGAGATGTGCTCCATGGTGACTGCTGTCGGGATGATCTTCCTGGCCAGCTTGATCAGGATATGACCCTGGGAACCTGGAAAGGCCCAGCACTTTCCAGGGTGGACATCTGGCTGGAGAGAAAACATGAAATGAATCTCATTTCTGGGTGCATAAATCTAATCTTTCAGTACCGAGCACCTCATCACTAGCAACTGTCAGATCCTTCGGACACCCAGCAAACAGGAGACCTTCCCGAACACCCCGGGTCTGGCTGTTCATCCAGAGCACTTGTGCTTCTGTCCATCGGAGCCTCTACCACAGCAGGGTGTTGTTTTCACTGCTGCAACTGGACTGCTGGAAGGGCAACTACAGCTGGAAGTGCAGATGGTACTGAGATGATGGTGGTTCTGGGTGATGGGTGATGGGTGATGGTGGTGCTGATGGTGCTGGGGTGATGGTGGTGCTTATGGTGATGATTGTGATGGTGGTGCTGATGGTGCTGATTGTGAT
>JABTXL010006405.1:6031746-6060491 GCA_025134845.1 Neodon shergylaensis
AATAACAAAACTGTAAGGTAGACGTAACGTCGTCCTGTTTAGCACTTACCTGAAGAATCATATCTGGGGGCATCTCATAATTGAGGAACCCTATCCCATGCCAGTACAGTTTTGCTTTATTGTTTTTGTAACTTTCTGAGGTCCCAGCTTCAATGACAGAGGCTCCTAAAATTTCAAAACATTTTAAATTTAATGCATAAAACCTAATACACACCATCTGGATTTCAGTGATCTCCCTAGAAAGCTACTACTGGCAAAGTCACAAAGTCAGATTCACACTCAGGGCTCAGGCAGGCCTGTATAAACTACTGACATCCTGTCATTTCCGGAAATGTGTTGGCTCATCTGTTTCTTGGTTTTGAAAAGGGGACTCACTAAGTATTGAAGACTGACTTTGAACTTGGAGCAATCCACCTGCCTCAGCTTCCTAAGTGCTTGGAGTATAGGTATGTGGCACCATATCCAGACAGAAAGTCATGTTTCATTTTTCTAGTTTCACAAAATTTCTGAAACTTATGATAAAAAATTCTTAAATACTGGAACAATTGAATCAAAACTAAAACTAATACATATACTATATTTATCAGCATCCAGAAGATTAGATTTTCTGTCAGCCTCCTTCACTCAATAAAAAGCAGCAAAGCCACACCACATGTGTGTCCTTCATATTATCTTTGTAACAATAATTATGCAAATTCATCAGACTTTAATTTTTTGTAGGAGGTTTAATTGTAATAAAAGCATAAAGGGATTTAGCAAACATTATCCCTCACGTTGTTTCATTTAGGAAGGAAACATACTTGAGACATGAGAAATTTTAAAATGCAAATCACTTCTTTAAATTTCCCTTGAGTAGCACAGGATAACCCTGAAGTCCATGAGCTTGCAATAACATCCATGTTCTTGACAAGGCATCTATGCTATGAACTTTGTCTGGGATAGCACAGTTTGAACTATTAAATATGGGCCCATGGTTGCCACACATAACAAGAGGAACTACAAATCTCCAATTTAAACTTGAAAATTAGGTACTGAATAATAGTTAGGAAGATGGCTCAGCAGTTAAGAGTCTTCTGTTCTTCCAGAGGACCTGATTTTAATTCCTAGAACTTACTTCAGGTGGTTCTCAGCCACCTTTGACAACAGCTCAAGGGACACCAGGGACCTCTGGCGTCCATGAACACCATATGCATACACACACACACACACACACACACACACGATTAAAACTGCGTCTTAAGTTTTGAGTAACAGTGTTATGTTATACAATTCTTGGGGCTTGCTTATCCTGCAGTTGCTTTCCATTCTCCAAAACTGAAACTGAAGCAGGCATCTTTTATCTAACAATTAATATCCCTACTGGACAGGAAAATCCCTTTTGCATGCTAAGCTAATATAAGTCTGATTCCCCCTTAGAATCATCACATGAGAAAAAATTGTGGGTGTTTGACTGTAATCTTCGCCTTGAGACTCCACCTCAGTTACACTCCTCGGGCTCCAAACTCTGCTCCCTTAGAAAGACCACCAAAAGTCTCTTGTAGACCAGGCTGGCTTCGAACTCACAGAAGTCCGCTTGCCTCTGCCTCCTGAGTGCTAGTATTAAAGGCGTGGGCCACCACCACCCGGCTTTTACTCAACTTTTAGTTGGCTTATTGTATTGGTGGAGAAACCCACTACCCGGGATCCAAAAACACTTATCTGTGGGTTTTGAAGAAACTCATGCATATTCATTATTTTAATTAATTAATTAATTATATTTTTTAGGTTTTTGTTTTGTTTTGTTATTTTGTTTTTGTGTTGTTTGCTTGCTTGTTTGTTTGTTTGGGTTTTCAAGATGGTTTCTGCCAGCCTCTGCCTCCTGAGTGCTGGGATTAAATGCATGTGCTACTACCACTGGCTTAGACTTTAGTTCTAATTAGCATTCTTTAAAAATAATTCACACACCCAGTAATTCACCCATTTACAGTTCAGTATTACTTGTTTTAGCATATTCAGAATTATGCCAGCCATCATGCGGCAAATTTAGGATGAGTAAGCTCAAAAATAAAAATAAAATAAAAGAGCATAGTCAGTAGCAGTCCTCCCCATTTTCTTCAGCCTCCAGCCCCAGGCCGAGCAGTGTCTGATCCGTCCTGCCTCACACACCCACCTATCCCAACCATTCCTTTTACTGACTCTTTGTGGTGCATTGCATTCTGCAGCTTGTTGCATGTGGCAGCTTAGGTTTCACATAAAGCATTTGAGATCCCTGTGTGCAGTGGGTGAGTACCACAGAGCCATTCTTTATGCTGCCTTCAGAGTGCTTTATTCATCTCTTAGTGGACATTTCTCATTGTGGTGATTGCCAATCTAGCCACCGCAGGCATTCTCACACGGGTTTTGTTGGGTTTTACAGAACCGAGGCTCAAATCCAAGCCCTTAGGGGTCCCTAAGCAGGCACTCTTGGCACCGAGCTGTACCCCCAGCTTTGGCATGCACGCTTTGCTGTAAGTGCAATATTTAATTCTTAGGTGAATACCTAGAGGTGGCGCAACAGGGTCACAAGGGCTATATTTAACTTGAGAGGCAGCTGTCAGGTCGCCTTCCAAATGTACCACTTAGTATCTACACATCCACGGACCGTGGATAGAAGCCCGGGGCTTTCCGGTGTCTGCAGCACTTGGCAGGCTCGCTGTCACTCTGATCGATGTGTCCCGACACGTCATTGTGCTCTGGAGTCCCATTTCACTAATGAATAATAATGCCTGGCATTTTTTCATGTTCCTTTCATATTTGAACTTCTTTAATAAAGTGTTTTCTGATCTTTTGCCCAGTTTTGAAATTGGATTTTCTGTTTTATAATTATTGAAGTTTGAAAGCTTTCATAAATTTTAGATCCAAGAGCTTTGCTAAATTTATGTGTAAACAAATATTCTCTCTCCAGCCTTGATGGAGGTGGGTCTTGTATCTTATCTGTTGCTTTCATTGGTTAACTAATAAAGAAACTGCCTAGGCCCATTTGATAGGCCAACCCTTAAATGGGTGGAGTAAACAGAACAGGATTGGGGGAGAAAGGAGCTGAGTCAGAGAGTCGCCATGATGCTCCCACTCCAGCCAGACGCAGGTTAAGATCCTCCCTGGTAAGCGCACCGTGTGGTGTTACAGAATACTAGAAATGGGTTAGATCGATATATAAGAGCTAGCCAATAAGAGGCTACAGATAACGGGCCAGGCAGTGTGTAAATGAATACCGTTTCTGTGTAATTATTTCGGGTACAAAGCTAACCATGCGGGCGGCAGGGTGCAGGGGACGCAACCCCGCCGCCCCTGATGCAACACAGCCTGTGAATTTTCATTCTCTCAATTCTCCTTTTTATAAGAGAAATTAATACTAATTAATTTCTCCAAACTCTCCATTCTTTTCCTTTGGTCATGTTTCAGTGTTTTCTTTATGATAACCTTTCCTAGGCTGGCGAAGGACAATTGGAAGTTCAAGGCCAACCTGGGCTATGATGTGAGTTCCAGATCAGCTGGAGAACTTATCAAGACCCTGCTTCAAAATAAAAATTTAGAAAAGGTCTAAATATAGCTCAGTGGTAGGGTGTTTATCATACGAGCAAGAGACTATGAGTTCAGTCCCTAGTGCAACAAAATAATGACTAAAATACTACTCCTCTTTCCTTTACTTTTTGTTCTAGAAATTGGATAACTTCATGCCTTACACTCTGACTTTAGGTTCATATCTGGTAAATTACAGCTAAGGTTTAGTCTGCAATGAATGCCCTTTGTTCCAGAACCACTGGCTTGACTTTTCCATTTTGCCAAAACCCAATTTACCATATTCATGTGGACTGACCTGTGTTCTATGCCATCTTTTGATTTCCAGGCCTTTATGATAATCCTGAAAACCAGCTACCAAATGTTCCAGCTACACCCACCTACACACACACACACACACACACACACATACACACACACATACACACACACCAATACAAACATCAGTTTTTCTAGTAGATATGTTGCCCTGTTTTTTCTCTGTGTTAGCAATCATGTTGTTTATAAGTTGACATATGTTAGTTCTTTTCTATTTTGCCTACTTTGTGTTCTCTCTCTCTCTCTCTCTCTCTCTCTCTCTCTCTCTCTCTCTCTCTTTCCCATCTCTTGTCTTAGAGCATGGGTTAGGACTTCTGTGGCACTGGTAATCAAGAATGGTAAGAGTGAATGGCCATCCTTACCATGGTTTCTCCTAAGGCCATCGTTTCTGGCCTTAGGAGAAGCCATTCAGTCTCTCCCATAAATCATTGTGTTGAAATAGGAATTATGCAGACATTCTTTGTCAGGTTGAAGAAAATCTCTCTAGTTTGTTCAGAATTTTTAATCATGAGTGAATTGAATGTCATTAAATGATTTTAATTTACCTAAACACCACAATGACCAGATTGTTAAATCTATTGAGGTAGCAAATGGTGCAGATATAATTTCAAAGGATAAGGCTTTTAGTCTCAGAAGAGGTCGTACTTATTCACACAAGTTTATTATCATTCTTGTGTATCCCTGGATTCAGTTTGTTGTAAGATGTTACAAAATGAAGCTGGGGCATGGTGGTGCACACCTATAACCCCAGCACTTTGGGAGGCAGAGGCAGGCTGATTTCCCTGAGTTCAAGACTAGCCTGGTCTTCAGGCATAGTGAGTTCCAGGGCAGAGTGACATAGTGAGAAATGTCTCAAAAAAACAAATAATATGAAATGATAAGTAGGGCAAGTGGACCATATGAGCTTAGAGTTTTCTGTGTTTGCTTATGAATTCATAGTACAATAATCACAGTGCTCAAAGGCCTAGTGTCCACCAGGCATGTACTGCATGGCTGAGCTATAGCCCTAGACATAGTTTTCTTTCCAGGAGGGTTTTAAGTATGTGGTGTCTCTACTCAACACATCATTATCCACTTCTCATTAGTGACTTTTGATGGTCTGCACCTTAGAAGAGATGAGTTCACTCATCAGCATTGTCTCTCACACTGCCCTTTCCTCCTCCTCTCTACACTGCCCACATACTACAGAGATTACAGTTCACATTCTGCCCTTCCCTCCTCCCCTCTGCACTGCCCATAGACTGCAGAGACTATAGTTCAAGTCCTGCCCTTCCCTCCTCCCCTCTGCACTGCCCACAGACTACAGAGATTACAGTTCACATCCTGCCCTTCCCTCCTCCCCTCTGCACTGCCCATAGACTGCGGAGATTACAGCTCACATCCTGCCCTTCTCTCCTCCCCTCTGCACTGCCCATAGACTGCGGAGATTACAATTCACAATCTAAGTAATCTTTTAGAGTTAATTTCATTGGGAAGATGTTGAGCACCTTACTTAGTAAGCCATCTTTAAACAGCGGCCTTTAGTCTGCAATACGGCATCTAGCATCCCTGTAAGGTATCTCATTTTGGTTCATATAATACACAGTGTCGCCCATCTGCTGAGCTCAAGTATTCCCTTTCCTGCTTGACTTCCTTGCGGCATCTCCGTTTTCTCTGGGGTCCTTCTAGATACATGCTGATGGAATCCCCGAATCAATCAAAGGCAACCATTTCTAATATTTTCCTTAGCGTCTACATTGTTAATTTCACCCTTTCTCAAAGTCATAGGGATATGTGTCATTTTCTAATAAAGAGTTTTAAATTGTCTTAAAGCATTCCTTTTTTTAAAAAAAAAATCATCTTTCATTATTCCCCCTGTACTCACCAGCTGACTTCAGTGCATAATCAGCCATCTGTATTTGGTCCGCTCTGAACTTTTTAAGCACATAATGTACCAAATTTGACACTTCCTGTGAAGATTGGAGAAGCAGTTTTCCGTTATTATTTTCTACCAACTGCTTGCATAGTTACCCTTTGTTTCATGAGCTTGGACCCAAATTCCTTCATCTGAAGAGTCCTAAGAGTTCCCAGCTACTCTCAGAGATAGGCACCGGTGCCTTCAGATGTCTCGTCCACAGCCCTGTGGGAGTGACCCTTCTCAGACAACTCAAAGAACTAAAGCTAAAGTATGCTGGGAACCCTGGTCCCACAGGAAGGGGTCCCCGGGGCTCCCTGTTAAGCCCTCCCCGCTGCACCATGGTATCTTCCCATGAAATGAGATGGAGCTGTGGTCAGGTACGTTGCTTGCTGGGACCTTTACTAATGCCCTATACTTAGCAATAAAGACTGGAATATTCCATAGCTATCTGAGAATCAACAGGCCAGATGGTTGCTTTTAACAGCAATTCTTCACCCACTTGAATCAGCATTAGACTCTAAAGGCTTCTCTTGTTCAAAAATAAACAAGTACTCTGGGCGGGTACAACAGTTGAATTTATCATTGACTAACTCGAACACTGCGCCACAATTACAAGGACAAGCTAGAGTCTGAAGCCATGGAAGACCAGGGTTAGATTTCTACACATTTCAAACCTAGACGTGGGGAGGTGAAATTGGTAGTAGTCCAGGCAGTGGGAGAGCAAAATGCAGAGACGCTTCTGGCCTAAGTGTAGAGCTTCCCAGAGGCATAGTTCTCAGGACAGAATGGAAACGTCTTGCTGACGAGTATTTGCTGCTGACATTCACAGATCGCCATCTCTGAACCACTGGGTGGTTATTTTGTGAGGGGTAAGCGGTATCACAACGCAATGTCCCCTCTGTAACACAGCATTGGTGGGGAAGTAGAGTCCCAGGGACATCACTAGTGAAATGAAGCCAATCAGGGGATCCCAGAGGACATAGCTAATGACAGTTGATACCCAGTTGGTAGAGGAAGTGGCATGAACACCCTGGGGCTAAATGTCTCACCCCCCCCCCGCATCCATGCCCCAGACAGCCTTACATCATCGAGAACCTCAGTGGTGTCCTGGTTCTGCACAGCCTCTTGGTGGGCAGGCCAGCTGTGATTGTGTATGCCGTCCTTCATGTCTCTAAGTAATGCCTTCAGAACATCTATTTGTTCAGTTAAAAGCAGGATTTCACGAAAATTGTTCTCCAAAGTCTGACTTTCCTTCCTGGATGCAGAAGAACCACAAGGTGAAAGAGGAAAGCAGTAAAGCTCCCGCCAGCAGCTTCAGGGCCAACAACGGGCAAAGGAGTCAACGTAAGGGGAGGAAGAAGGATTCTGCAAGGAGGGGAAGGCTGGGATGTGCCTCTGTCTGCTCATGACATTTCAGTGTGTATGAAGAGCAAGGTGGAAACTCAGAAGACCAGAGTCAGAGGGCATCCTTGCGTGGCTTTTTCTACACTGAACAGGCAGGAGGCAAGCAACCCCCCTTGTCCTCAGACAAGTAACTTCATACAGGTGAATGCTAAACCCCGATGTCAGCCCTGTCAAGTTGGGATGCCCTGCACTCGATGTGCAGCAGATAGAAGTGTTTTTGAAGCGGTAGCCTGGAGATCACACAATGTCTACTATTTATATTCATTTCCCCATTCATTGATTCACTTTTATTTGAGACAGCCTTGCCAGCGGTGGCTTCAAAATCAGGATCTTGCTGCTTCAGCCTTCTGAGTACTGGACTTATAGGATCAGGCTAGGCTCGGCTGAAAATAGTATTTTAGACAAGTTTGGCTTTTTGTGGTGAGTAAAGAACAATGGCCAGGAAAAGTGCCCTTGACTGGCATGACGTATAAAGTCTAATACAGGAAAATTATTTCAGTTCTATACATTTCTAAACACAAACCCCAGTGTTCCAGTGTTTGGAGTCCCAGCAGAGACTGGCCCGTACAAAGCCCCACTCACTTTAATAGTTCTAGTTGCTCCTTAGGGAGTCGAAGTCTAGCCTGAAATAAAGGAGAAAAACAGTTCTGAACCTTGCCTCTTCGCTCAGTTGTCTTTCTTCTGAAATCACACTCGGACCCTTGAAAAAAGCACGGGACACAAGAGCACATTTCATGTGTGTCTTCTTTGGCCTGCCGTGTTTGGGAAGGTGGCCTTACTCACACTCACATACCCGATAGAAAGGGACCTTGAATGTGAACTCCAGGATGGCAGCCTTGTTTGCTGTTTCTGGAGGTGAAGTACCACTGCCCACTTTGGATGCACATCTGTTTTCCTGAGGATGGCTTAGGGTCTGGGCCAGCTCCTGGTTCCAGGACCAAGAACGTAAAGACTTCGAGCCGTAGAGGCTTTCTCAGGAAATGTCTGTCTGTGGGCTTTCACGTGACTGGCCTTTCGTCCAGGACTAAAGTTGGTGTGCTGGTTAGGTTTCTGGCAACTTAAAACAAGTCGGGAAAGGGAAAGCTCCATTGAGAAAATAGCTCAGTAAAATTGTCCTATAGGCAAGCAGTGGGTATTTCCTTGATTGATGATTGATGTGGACAGGTCCAGCCCATTGTGGATGGTGCCTACCCTGGGCAGGAGGTTCTAGGCTGTTTAAGAAAGCAAACCGAGCAAGCCATAGGGAACAAGCCAATTGTAGACATTGTGTCCTCCATGACCTCTGCCTCAGTTTCTACAGCCAGGTTTCTGTCCTGAGTTCCTGTCCTGATTCTCTCAATGTTGAACTGTGATGTGGAAGTGCAGGCCAAATAAATCCTTTCTTCTCCTTGTTGTTTTTGATCATGGTGTTAACCACAGCAATAGAAAGCAAACTAGGCGGGGGTGCTGGTGATGGTGCACAGCTTTAATTCCAGCACACAGGAGGCAGAGGCAGGGGAATCTCTGAGTTCAAGGACAGCCTGGTTTACAGAGAGAGTTCCAGGACAGCCAAGCCTATATATACAGAGAAATCGTATTTCCACAAAAGAAAAAAAAACAAACAACAAGGAGGAAGAAAAAAGAAAGATGGGGGGAGGAGATGGGAGAAAGAGGGAGGGAGGGAAGGAGGAAGGAAGCAAACTGGAGGAGTCAAGAAAGTTAGGGGATGGTAACGGAGTAGAGAGTGGGTAGGAAGATCTCACTGAGATCTCAGGAGCTTCTAGGCAAAGGAAAGCACTGACCTAGCTGGGGATGGGGGAAGGTTAATCATATGGTATCATTTGTCTTCCCTCTTCCCTGCAGCTTCTGCTAGGGAGTTTGCAGGGGTCAAAAGGTATGGAGAATTGGGGAGATTTCTTAGCCATAAAACCACTTAGAAGAACCCCCACTTGCTTTAAGATTGCTATTGGCTATTCTCCCAAAACCAAGAAAACATAACACAAGTTGGACTCACCTTGCAGCCTACTCAGTTTTAAACGAGTGACATGCAACAAGAATTTAATGAAACATCACCTGGTAATTATAGAGCCGGGTGCCATATTCTTCAATTATGCTAGATATTTGTCTGGGTTTTTGAGAAATCTTTTTTTCTTTAAACCGTGGATAATTTTGAAGTCCTTCAAAGAAAAGGCAAACTCTTGATTAAAGAACTTATCTAGGAACACTTATAAAACACCTTACATGTATTAATAAACATTTCTGTGAGCGAGAAGGAGAGAGTGGTCTTAGAAATTTGGAGTATAAAGACTAGGGATGTGGCTCAGCATCAGCAGGAGAGTGCTGGCCTTACGTGGGTGACCACAGCACTGCAGAGAAAGAGGAAGCTGGGGTGATGGCTCTGTGGACAGAGTGCTTGCTACACAAGCATGAGGACCCGGGTTTGGATGATGTGCCAATGTAGACTCATAATCCCTACCCTGCAGAGGTGCTGCTATCGGAGACAGCTGAGCATCTGGAATTCTAAGTTCAGTGAGAGATCTTGTCTCAAAAATTAAGGTGGATCAAAATAG
This sequence comes from Neodon shergylaensis, assembly GCA_025134845.1. Lineage (NCBI taxonomy): Eukaryota > Metazoa > Chordata > Mammalia > Rodentia > Cricetidae > Neodon > Neodon shergylaensis. The sequence goes on from JABTXL010006405.1 coordinate 6,041,452, forward strand.
AGGAAAACACCTGACACCGACTTCTGGCTTTTGCACAGTCACACAGGAACATGTGCACCTGCACACACATGCACATATGTATGCATCAAACACACACACGTGCATACATACACACACAAGGTTGAGAAGGACAAGGAGACAGGAACAGATTCTTGGGTGCCCTCACAAAAATTAGCATAGCAGAGAGAGAGAGAGAGAGACAGAGACAGAGACAGAGAGACAGAGAGACAGAGAGGAGCAACTGTTCTGGAATCTGAGACTGAGGCTGGTCGCCACTAGATCTGAGATGCAAAACAACATCCGTTTACTTGAAGGGATCCTGCAGCTTGATTGGAAAGATAAAAAGGTGAGCAGAGTCAGGGAGGCCTGAGGGACTTTACTGGAATGCACACTGTGCCAATTACACATTCCTTCCAGACAGAGGAAGAGGCAAAAGGAGAGAGAAGGAATACCCAACAAAATGATGCTAAAAAGTTTTTGGAGAGATGAAAACAAATCTGTTCATCCAAGAAACCCAACAGATGCCAAGGAGAACAAACGCCAAGATTCCCCACAACAAAGCACACAATCAAACTGTCCAAAGACAAAGGCACAGAGAACTTGGAAACAGCAAGAAAGGAATGCTTTGTCGTGGATAGAATTCTTGGCGGGATTATCATTTGATTTCTCATCAGAAACTATAGATGCCACAAATCAGTGGGATGATGTGTTTAAAGTGCCCACAGGACAATCAGTATATTTATGGTGCTGGAGACATTTGTATTCTGCAAAACTAGAATTCTTGGCAAATAAAGAGGGAGGGGTGCTCAAACAAACCCTGGGGATCTGTTGCTGTCTTTTGGGTTAAGTGAAAGGATGTCCCATGGGACAGCTCAGTGCTATACGAAGATGCTACTGAACTGACTAACAGCTAATAAAAGCTAGCATTATAATAAACAGCTAACAGCTATATAATATTACTGGCTAACAGTTAATAAAAGCCAGCATCATAATAACATGGGTCAGTGTGTTAGTTCCTTTTCTCACCACTGAGACAGAGTATCCAACAGAAGTAACTTACAGAAGGAGACATTTATTTCAGCTCAGTTTTAGATGTAAATGGTCTACCACAGTGAGGAAGGTGTGATCACTACAGGGATACCACACATGATGCTAGGAGCTTGTGGCATGGCTTGCTCCCATCATGGTAGATCAGTGAGAAGAAATCTTGCACCCGAAGCAGGACCAAGTGATAAGCCTCAAGCCTACCCCCAGAACTCTCTATCTGCTAGCTCCATTCCTCAAAGGTTTAATAACAGCCCTACCTGCTGGAGACTAAGTAGTCAAACATGAGCCTGTGAGAAACATTTTATATTCAAACTATAATAGACAGCAACTCAGGTTTAATTTCTTAAATGATTTAAAAGATAAACAAATGAAACATAATGATAAATCCACGTTAATGGGTACCTGAATATTTGCATGATTTATAAGCTCATTTGCTATCAAATTGTTGTTATTAGTTCTGACTGCTGTAATTCCCATGGTAACCACTAAGAAAATATTTAACTCGTGTGAGAAGAGTCTCCAAAAAGTACATTACAACCAATTCAACACAAAAGGTGGTCACAACAGAAGAAGTCAGAAACAACCAAAAGATATAAGACGTAGGAAAAAAAAAACAAGAAAATGGCTGAAGAAAATCTTTTCTTGTCGGTGATTAATTTAAATGTAAATGGTTAGGCTCTCCAAATCAAAAGTGGTGGTGCCTGCAAGCAATCCTAACACTTTGGAGACTGAGGCAGGCCTAGGGAGAAAGTCAAGGCCTAGAGAGAAAGTTCAGGAGTCAAGAGCTCTTGCTGCTTTTCCAGAGAATCTAGGTTTGACTCCCAGCATGCACATGGCAGATTACAACCATCTCCCACTCCAGGTGATGGAAAGACCTCTTCTTGACTCCATGGGTTCACAGATGTACATCAGTGGGAGATGCTTGCTTAACATGTGTATGGCTCTGGGTTTGATCCCCAGAACTGGAAAGCAACAACAACAACAACAGTAACAACAACAACAACAACACACACACACACAATGCTAAAAGCAATGAAAGAACTATGTGAATAGAAAGACAATCCATAAATCTATGTTCAGTAATTCGACCATTTATTGTTACTAAATTGGCAATATTTCCCCAGTCTATTTACAGATTTGAAACAATCCCTGCCACTGGCACAACAGGCTTCTGGGCCAATGGGAAAGACTTAGACATGCATCTATGGTCAATTGAACTTTTGTCAGGATGCCAAGACTATTAAGAATATCCCTATAGGAGAATTACCTCTTTAGCAAATGGTGCTGAGCCAACTAGATACTCATGTGCAAGAAAATGAATTTGGAATTGTACTCTGCACCACTTGATCATAAATGGGCCAACAACATGAATGTAATTGCTAAAAGAAACCATGCAGAAGAAAACAGCAAATCTTCAATGTTGGAATTCTGCAATGGATTTTTTGATAAAAAGCCATCAAAATTATAAACATTTATAAACCAAAAGATAAAGTAAAAGGATGAAGAAAAACATTGTGCACAATGAAAGAAAGCGTTTTAAAGTCAAACATCTGAGATGGAAAAATACAGTAAGAAATGGACAAAAGGCAGACAAGTCTCCAGATAACACCTGCTCACTGTCTATAAACTCATGAAAATTAGTATCTACAAAAATGCATATCAGTGCCACATTGGCCACTCTGTAGCTACCAACTGTAATTAAAAGGGAAATGGCAAGGGAGATTTACATAGCACAGAGAAAGGCAGACCCCCACCCCCCCGACACACACACATCGCTGATAGGAATGGGCAGTGAGGTACCCAGCATGAAAGATTATCACCATTTCTTCCCTGGTATCTCCACTACTAGCTGTTTGCTTAAAAAGAATCTAATATAAACATTCAAACAAACACACATGCACATGTTCATAGCTGTACTATCCCTAAGACCTAAAAGATATAAATATATAAATAGGCCAAATATCTGTCAATGGGCAAATGGATTTAAAAATATGGTATATACAATATTGTTGAGCCACAGAAATGAACAAAAAAGTGATACACTCTACAACAAGGATGGCCCTTCAAACAGGATTAATGAAAGCAAACATACAAGAAAATTGCCATTTTTTCACCTATTTGAGCTAAGAGGCAGGATGCAGACTTGAGGAGAGAAAGAACAGGAAGTTACTGGCTTGGTATACAAAGAGTTTCCTTTAGGAGCCTGATTACATGAGTACTTTGACAGAGAAAGGGCTTGCCCAACACACTCCACCCAATAGTACTGAATTATCACTTCAACTCAGTAGAGAACAAAACAACAGTGGCCAGTTAAATTCTCCTGAGATTTGTGGGCAAAGTGTTTACATTTGAGCCAGCACATTTGTTGGTAAGTTGGTCAGCTAAAAATTGGAAATACAAAGGAGCAGTTTATAGCCTTTATAAAGACTTCAATGTGTATCTTAAAAGATTATGTGATAATTATATAAGTATACCCCAAAGGCTAATGTGTCAAAGGCTTGGTCTTCAACTTGGTAGTACTAGGAGTTGGTAGAAGGTTGAAGAGGTGTGACTCCGTAGGTGGTTAGGTCATTGGAAGCATATCCTTGAGGAGAACGTTTAGACCATGCAATTTTGACCTGCCAGGCAAGATATGGCTACTGGAGCAACAGTGGCATGACAGCTATGGAGTAACTAGCCACTTTCTCACTGGACTGGAGGCCTGCTCCACAGAAGGGAACTTCATACCCTTTATACATCTATCTTGGTCAAAAGCCCATGACTGGGGATATCGTGGGCTCTAGGTAGAAGGTGTTATTGTTATCTTACCAAATAGTCATGCTGTCCAAATGCCTCCTAAATGTTTTTATGCTTACACCCAAAGACCTGGGCTGCTCTCAACCGTGGTCAGAGAAGTTTCAATGTGTAGTTAAGAGCCATCAATGGAGAGATGGTTAATTGATCAAAGAACTGAGGATAAGAGAACTGGTGCTGATCCCTAAATGTAATATCTGTGTAAATCTCACTGCCACAAAGACTCAGAGAAAGTCGAAGAAGAGAAGGTAGAAAGAATGTAAGAGCTGGAGGATGGGGAGGATGAGGAGGATGGGGAGAAGCACTGTGACATGCTGGCTTCCAGACACGGCATGACTATTGCAGCCATGAACCCATAGCACTTGTGACTACCTGTACAAGACCTGCACAAGATCAAGCCAACCAAACTTTGGCATAGATGGGGTACAGGCTCTACCCCTTCCTGAGCTCCTACTGGTTGCTGGGGGAGGGAAAATCATTCTGTTTTGAGGAAGTAGGACTGGTAGGTTTCCCATAACCCTGTGGTAGGATGGGCCCACAGCTATTTTCATATGGAAGCTCTGACTGGATTTAGTGGTTTTCAAAAAATAAGTTGGGGGTGAGGCATGAGAGGGCTAGAGAGGGGAAATGGGAGAAAGATATGGTCATATTTCATTATATATTTATAAAATTCTCAGAAGTAATTACAATTTAAGGTAAGTAGAACTGTAACATGATGGGCTGCTTGTTGGGGTTTATGTCCTGTCCAGTTCCCACAGCTGGTAAGCCCCAAAGAAAATCACACAGAGGTCTATATAAGTTATAAACTGATTGGCCCATTAGCTCAGGCTTTGTATTAGCTCTTATAATTTATATTAGTTCATTATTCTAGTATATGTTAGCCACATGGCTCAGTATCTTTTTCAGTAGTGCAGGTCATATCTTCTTTCTTTGGTATCTGGACAGGACTGGGGAGGAATGGGCTTCCTCCTTCCCAGAATTCTCCTGTTCTCATTGACCTGCCTCTATTTCCTGTCTGGTTGTCTTGCCTATACTTCCTGCCTGTCTACTGGTCAAGCAGCATTTATTTAAAATATAACTGACAGAATATAGAGGCTTTCTGGACTGTCCTGCCAGCGCAAACTCTGACTCTTTGAGGCAGGAGGTTCGGCTACAGAGAGAGCATTTAAGTGTTATTTGTGGACACACTGTTGCAGCTTGCTTGCTGGCAAGGACCTTGAAATGACATAGAGTTGTGGCAATAAACATGGCTCTGGCTGATACCTCTGCCATGAGCCTGAAATCTCAGGAAGCTAAGAAATGGGCTGGATCCAGCCATCAAGGCCACAGCTTTACTCCTACCCATATTGCTTAGCAAATTAAAGACTCATGTGGTCAGAAAAAAAGAGAGATACAGTAAAGAGAGATTCAAAGATGAAGAAAACCTCTAAATGTTTTACAGTGTGTTAAAAATATATGCAGGCTAAAGGTTAAAGTCCTTAAAATAAAAAAGAAAGAAAGAAAGTAGTTGTGTGTGGTGGTACACACCTTTAATCCCAATACTTGTTAGACAGACCTCTGTAAATTCAAGGTGTGGTGGTGCAGCACTTGGGAGGCAGAGGCAGGTGGATCTCTATGAGTTCAAAGATAGCCTGGTCTACAATGAGGACTACTGAGACCTCAAGAACAATGGCAATGGGTTTTTGATCCTACTGCACCTATTGGCTTTGTGGGAACCTAGGCAGTTTGGATGATCACCTTACTAGACCTGGATGGAGGTGGGTGGTCCTTGGACTTCCCACAGGGCAGGGAACCCTGACTGCTCTTGGGCTTACAAGGGAGGGAGACTTGATTGGGGGAGGGGGAGGGAAAGGGGAGGCGGAGGTGGGGAAGAGACAGAAATCTTTAATAAAAAAAATAAAAATAAAAAAAAAAGATAGCCTGGTCTACAGAGGGAGATCCAGGACAGCCAAAGATATACAGAGAACCTGTCTCAAAAAGTAAAAGTAAAAATAAAAGAAATAGAGGTTAAAGTAAAGCCACATAATAATGGAAAACACACAGAGAATCTGGATACTGTATGTTATTATGCTTTCTTTGAATTGTTTGAATGCTGAGGAAAGAGCAACAGCTGCTAAAAGATATTTGTTTATAAATGCTGCTAAATAATTCCAAGATAGGTATTTTGAAAAATACCTTGAATTCAAAATTGAAGTCAAAAGGTATGTTACTTTGGAAAGGAGATTTTGCTTTTGTTTCCACAGGAAATGAGAGGCTGAAGATTCATTCTGAGTTAAGAAAAATCAGGTTTGATCAAAGAAGATCACCTGAGAAATCTCCAGTAGGAACAGATGGCCTGGATGTCTGAGTTCTACATTTAGAACAAATTCAAGACTGCTGCCTGAGATGATCAAGACTCACAGGACACTCCAGTCAGGACTTGATCATAATTCTAAATTTTCTTTAGGTCCCCATAAGATTATCAGTGCCCCCAACCAGCATGAAGTAGTCTGGAATACTATGCACATATTCCCAAAAGATGGACTATGGATATTTTCCTTTTTTTTTTTTAAGAGGGGGACATGGTGCGGGAGAATTGTCTATAGTCTGTCAATTATGTTTTAAATAAACACTGATTGGCCAGTAGCCAGGCAGGAAGTAGAGGCAGAACAACCAGACAGGAAGTAGAGGCGGGTCAATGAGAACAGGAGAATTCTGGGAAGGAGGAAGCCCATTCCTCTGCAGTCCTGCCCAGAAGGAAGATGTGACCTGCCCTGATGAAAAAGGTACCGAGACATATGGCTAACATAGGTAAAAATAATGGGCTAATATAAGATATAAGAGTTAATAAGAAGCCTGAGCTAATGGTCCAATCAGTTTATCATTAATATAGACCTCTGTGTAATTTCTTTGGGGGCTTGCCGACTGTGGAAACTGGGCAGGACAGAAACCCAAACAAGCAGGCCCTCATGTTATATAGAACTAAAACATTGTATGCATATATTAAAATACTATGATGAAACATATTATCATGTATAACTAATATGTGGGTTAAAGCTTTTAAAAATTGAAAAAAAAATCTCTAAGCTCAGTTATTCAAATTTAGAACAGGTAAAATATTAGATGTTTCTTTTGGAAACATATTGGGGATTCTTTCCTTTTTGCTCTATCTATCTATCTATCTATCTATCTATCTATCTATCTATCTATCTATCTCCACCATCTATCATTCATCCATCCACCATTGTATCACCTATTGTTTATTTACATGAGCTTGCAGAAGACAACTGGATGTAGTATATTTTTTCCTTCTACTTTGTGAGTTCAGAGACCAAACTCAGATCATCAGGCTTGGCAGCAGGGACCTTTACCACTTGAGTCAACTCACTGGCCCCATATTAGGGATTCTCAGCTTCTATGCAATTTTTGTGTTCTTTTGCATATGTATATAATATGACCTCTGGTTTTGTGGTATGCACGTGTGTGTCTCTGAATCTATATGTTCTCATGTTTTTCTTTGTCTCTTTTCAGTTTGTTTTGTCTTATTCTGTTTTGTTTTGTTTTGCTTTGTTTTATCTTATCTTATTTTATTGTCATTCTTTCCATGCCTGTTTCCTTCTAGAGAAAGATAGGGCATGGATTCTGCAGGGAGGGAAAATAGCAAGGGTCCCAGAATAGTTGGGGGAGGGGAAACTATAATTGTAATATAGCATATATAAAAATCTATTTTAAATAAAAAATAGAAAAATAAACTATAATACTTACAAGAAAATAATTTTTAATTATTTTAAATTAATTTTAAATAAATTAAATTAAATAAATTTTTAATCATTATAAATTTTCTAAGAAGCTTATATTATTTTTAGCACAGGACATGGAAGGGGGAAAAGAGCTGAAAGAATGTGCAGGTGACTTCCAACATGTCAAACACGAGTCATCCCACTGAGCCCTCTGTTACCATACACTCAGTGAGTCAGTTTAAGGATCATCACCTCTAAGACTTACCAAAAAGAAGAAAAGTTGATGTGAACATTGTACCTAGGATAATCTTCCATGATAGAGTTAACCTACAAAGAATGAAGAGCTTTAAGAATTTAGCAATGTAAGCCATTGCTATTAACTTTTAACTTGGACTTCAAACTCATAAGAGCACCCACGTCAACAGGCTTAATTTGTCTCACTCCTGGTTCCTCTAGATTAATTCTGCGAGCTATTTAATTTCTGATCTATGACCTTTGAAACAGACAGAAATAATTTCCAAGAAGGAGTATGTGCATATACGCTCACATTCTCCCCCGCCCCACATGTACTGTGATGCTACTGGGTCCCTATTTATGGTCTTTAAATGTTTTTAAGCAAACAAAGTTTTTCTAGTAGTCAACGATGATGAATATACTACATGACTAATGACTGAGGTTAAATGAGTTCACCAGACTGGTCCCTAAACTGATAGGACTGGTATCCTTATGCAACCAGAAGGGATCAGACTGCTATCAGTGTACCATCTGGACATGGTGTCTGCTGTCTTCAAGAAAGGCAGAGAGTCTCCACCACAGCCATAGTCAACTGGAGCCATGGTTTCATCTTCCTTGGCTTTTGAATTGTGAGAAAAATCAATGCCATTTTTTAGTTTCCCAGCCTCTGGCTTTTTACTGTGGCTCAAGAGATAAGTCTACCTAATCCATGAACAAGCCTTCTGTGTTTACAGCTTCCACTCCGAAAGTGTCTCTTCTGGGCTCTGTCCCTGCTCATCTGTCCTGTCTGGTTTTGTCTTTCTGTGACTGGACATGTGTGGGCAACTCCATTTCTCTGCCCTTTCTTAGCCCTGTGCCTTGAACTGTACACTGTGGTGTGCAGTTGAAACTCACCATTCCTATAAGTGGTGAGTACCTTACCACTCAGTTATACCCCAAGTCCCAAATTCAACCTTTTAAAAATAAAATCCTTAAAGGAAAAAAGAATGCTAAAGCCAATTGAGCTTGAATCTGTAAGTGCCTAGACAAAGTGTTCCAGGTTGGCAAGCTGAAAATTGGTTAGTTAGAAAACCCAGACAATGATAGACCATTTGTAACTGGTAGTTGGCAGGTAGATGCATCGGGAGAAGCCCTGTGTCAGAACTTACAAAAGACCAGGGACACCTGTCCCAATATGTCAAGTCACTCCACAGTGTGGCTCTCAGTCTCTCATCTGCTAGTTCCCAACTAGACTCCATCAGCTGAAAGTCAGGGCTGTGATGAAGGGCTGAGAGGGTGACCTCATCTGGAAATGATGCAATCTGTATGTCGACACCCTCATCTCTTTAAAACTCACTTCTTTTATGTTAGGTTCTGCTGCCAGTAAACAGACTACTTACATTACAAGGTAGTTGACCAAAGGGTGTATTAGGTGAGTCTCTCACCAATCCTCCTTGCAGCTGTGCTGACAGCTGGGCTCTGTGAACCACAGCTCACAAAGAGAAACTTCAATTGCCTGGATACGGAACCTAAGCAGCTTGACTCCCCCTCTTCCATCACACTGAGCTGCAGCCAGGGCTAACTTAGTACTAGAAGTTACTAGGAGACCCCTCTCCTAGGTAGAGTTTTTTGAGACCGTGCGGCAGTAGAGGGTTTACTCTCTAGAGAGTGTTGTGTGGGAGTTAATTACAATTCTTCGATAGGCTGAATCACGTGGAAACTACAAAACTATCCGGTTTTCTAAAACTTAGGGTTTTGTTCCTAACTGGAAAGCATGGCTGCCAGGGTGTGCCTTGTGAGATTCTCTTCCTTCACTAGTCTGTGAGATTCTGCCACTGAAGGCAAGCATGTGTCATTACTGTGATTCTAAAGGTTGCTCTTCTTGACAAGGTCACTGTGTCCTTTCTATCTTATGGCCAGCAGTGCTTGGCACGGGTGATCTCTCACAGTTGTTAATGGTGGCTATCAAGGGGTTTCAGCCCCACCCCCATCGTAGGTGGTGGGCAACATATTTGGCTCACCCACCAGACAGAGCTCTCTCCTTAGGGGAAATTTCTTACCAGAGGAAGCACAATTATTAACACAGAAGGTGCATCAGTCCCCAGGCTATTCGTTCTCACCCTTGGGTGTAGTAAATGTCTCTCTGGCCTAGTGTGCAAAGGCCAGCACTAAGGTTGGTGTAGCCCGGATCCTCGACAAGGCCCTGTGACCACAGACCGTGTCATCTGTTTGATTTGTTACCACTGCCATAGTTCAGTCTTCCAAAAAGCATAACTCCTCTGTCTTAATCCTTTTCCCTGGCCCACTGTTAATATTCAACTTCAAATGGCTGGTATGCCATAGGAAGTACGATGGTTGAGAGCTTTAGGGGAAAATGGAAATAACATCCATGTTATTTCACAGATAGACAGGGTGCAGACGTACAGCATACACAGTAGAGCTTAGCAGGGGTTGCTGGCGGATGTCTATAATTCCAGCATTTAGGGTAAAAGGACTGCTATAACTTTAAGGCCAGCCTGAACTATGGTATGAAGGCACCTCCAAAACCAGAAAAGAGCAGGTGTATGGAAATCATTCTGCAAACTGACATACAGGTTCATGTCCAGGGTTCTTACCCTGACAACAGAACATTTACACTAGGACTGCTGCTGGGTTCTTCAAAAAAAAAAAATGGAGAACTCTCAACAGAGGAATCTAAAATGACTGAAAGACACTTAAGGAAATGTTCAACATCCTTAGTCATCAGAGAAATACAAATCAAAACAACTCTGAGATTCCATCTTACACCTGTAAGAATGGCCAAGATCAAAAACACTGATGACAACTTATGCTGGAGAGGTTGTGGGGGAAAGGGAACAGTCCTGTATTGCTGGTGGGAATCCAAGCTGGTACAGCCCCTTTGCATGTCAGTGTGACGATTTCTCAGAAAATTAGGAAACAACCTTCCTCAAGACCCAGTAATACCACTTTTGGGTATATATCCAAAGGATGTTCAATCGTGCCACAAGGACATGTGCTCAACCATGTTCATAGCAGCATTGCTTGTCATAGCCAGAACCTGGAAGCAACCTAAATGCCCCTTGACTGAAGAATGGATAAGGAAAATATGGTACATTTACACAATGGAGTTCGACACATCCTGAATTTTGCAGGAAAATGGATGGAGCTAGAAAACATTATTTTGAGTGAGGTAACCCAGACACAGAAAGACAATTATCCCATGTACTCACTCATAGGTGGTTTTCCACAGTCCCAGAGAACTTAGACAGCAATGAGGACACTAAGAGAAACAAGATCTCTTGAGTAAATGGGGAGCATGGGGACCTTGGGGGAGGGTTAAAGGAGAGGGGAGAGGCAGGGAGGGAAGCAGAGAAAAATGTAGCGCTCAATAAAAATCAACAAAAAAGTGATACATGACATTATTAAAATAATTAAAAATATGTGCAAAGGAATAAAATGGAAAGTAAATTTTCTTCTCCTTCAGGTCCTCTCACTTCCCCTTAAAGTCATTTCTATTCATTGTTTCTTTTTTTTAATTGAATCTCAGAAAACATTTACTAGAACAAATGCCAAAAAATTAAAACAAACAAAATAAAACAGAACAAGGAAGTCATGCATATTATATTCAAACTAGAGAAGAAAAGAAACAAAACAAAACAGAGAAAGTTTGTCAGATTTCTGTGGAGGAACAGAACCAACAGTGTGTTGGGGGTGTGTGGGCATGGTTCTGTGTATACGTATGCATCTATACAGATGTGAAACAAGAATCATTAGATTGGCTTACACAGGTGGAGGCTGGATAGTCCAACCTTGCTGAAGAGCTATAATGACAGGCCATAATTCTGAGGAACCAGAGAACCCAGTAGCTGCTCACTGTGAGAACCCCGGACTCATTTAAAGATGAAAGCCTGGAAGCATCCCTGGAGTCCCCTAGTATAAATACATATTGGAAGGCTGAAGAAGCCATTTATTTCTTTATTTAAAAAAATAGATGAATAAACATTTATTAGTCAAAAAAAAAAAAAAAAAAACAATGCTGAAAGGGCTGCCCATCCTTCCCCTGCTTTCGTCTTTCATGCATTTCCTCCCACAAGTCACGAAGAGTTCCTAGCACGGTGAGCACTGTTTTCTCATCCCTATTTTATGGAATGCTGCAAGCCATGTGTATTGTTTTGGACGCACGTCTTCTTCACAGATACGCCTTTTCCAACAGCCAAACTGGGAGGGAGCACATTTTGAAAAGTCCAGTGACTCACTATGGCGTCATTCTTTGCGACACCTCACAATGGCCAGCAGATTGTCACCACACCCATGCAGGGATTGTGTGCTCATAAGCTTCTCCGAGTCTCTGATGCCTTGCTGTATCAGATGCCAAACCTAATGAACAATGTAAAGATCTTCTATGCATCTATTGATTTGCTCCAAAAACTCTGGCTGCTTTGATATGTGGTGTGGGAGGTTCTTCTGTCTATGTGTTACTTTTATTGGTTAGTGAATAAAGAAACTGCCTTGGCCTGTTGATAGGGCAGAGCTTAAGTAGGCGGGGAAAACTGGACTGAATGCTGGGAGAAGGAAGACGGAGGGAGAGAGAGAGACACGATGGAGCTGCCGCTGGAGATAGATGTGTTGAAACTTTGCTGGTAGGCCACGACCTCGTAGCGACATACAGATTAATAGAAATTGGTTACATTAATATGTAAGAGTCAGCCAATAAGAAAGTAGCGCTAATGTGCTAAGCAGTGATTTAATTAATACAGTTTCTATGTGGTTATTTTGGGTCTAAGCAAGCTGGGGAAACCAACAAACAGCCTCCCCTATAACAGATATGTTCGTTTCAATACTCAAAGATATCAGAAACACAATTAAGGCCCAACTCCCACAGTCTCATTCCTCTCATTTTCCCCTGTAGGTTACTAACTTAAAATTAATACTGTATTTCCATATAATTTTTAAAAATGTGTTTACAAATATACATATTAGACAAAATAAATGATATCCTATGTTATGTTTCAATTTCATATGTCCTGAGCCGTATTAACCCAGTCGTTCTACCTGTATTTTATTATACAGCAATTCATTCACTCATTCTCCCACAGATGCATGCTTACTTTATTTTCAGGGACAAAATCCATGTGCACTGCCTGTTTCTGCAGGCACACCAAAGTGCATTTTAGTCACAGTCTAGAAACCAAATTGTTACAAGGAAGGCAGGGTGACCTGGCCTCTTTGGACCATATAATTCTAGGGTGACCAATTACTTTACTTTCAACACCTAATGGACTCAGTCCTATATTTTTTAAAATGTGAAGTTTTTGGAGCTGGCTCAAGAAAAATGTCTCCTGCTTGTATCCCCAATGCCTGTAATTTTGGTGGACATTATGGATAATGGTGCTTTCATGCTAACTTTGAGATTGGAGAGGGGAGGAGTTTTGAGAAACCAACAGAACCCTGGACTGAAGAGGGATATTGTAAGATGGAAGACTCCTTCTGCCCAGTGGCAGAATTACTTACTGTGGCCACAGCTGAAGACCCAGAAATTACTTTCCCACTTTAGCCTTGGTGGCACACACACTGTCCTCAGTTCCACCTGTAAACACAAATGTCGTCTGGGACCAAGTTAGAGCCCCTCCCCCAAATCACATAGCCTGGAAACAGTCCTGGTAGTCCTGGCCACACAGAGATTGTAGGGGGAGGCACACCCATCATCTTGGCTTGGGGCAAGCATGTCAATCATCCATCAGCAGATCCCGAAGCATCTCTGTAACACAGATCTAGAATGTTGTAGCTATGATCTGGGTTATCTCTCCAGATACCCGGCAGGAGACATGCCCATCCGTCTCCCAAGAGAAAGTCCCACTGCTCTTTATCTTATGGAAAATCCTGACACATGTCTGCCATTCTGCTTCAGTCTGTGAACCGAGCTACAAGAGCAATTGTTACGGCCACCCAGGAACCTAATACAAAATGAATCCATCTTACTCTTAGAGGCAGGCCTGCTGACGTTAGCCCTAGCTATTGGCTCTGAAGCAGCCCTCTGGCTTGGTTCCCAGTCTTCTTCACTTGTGCCTAAGTGACAGAAGAGGCGGCCTCAGGGACCCTCTTAGTAAAACAGAGAAATCCCCTGCAGACCGCATAGGACCTGTATCTTCTCATGTACTGAATAACAGACCTGTGTTTGAAGATACTACTGTGGATCTTAAACTTGGTTCTCCGCAGTGGCAACCCCGTTAATCTGTGTGCTGGAGGCTTTCTAAGGCAGTGCCTGGCATGCCTTAGTCTCTAGCTGCTGATTATAGAACGGAAGACAGCAGCAGTCAAGTTGTTTGACTGAAACCTGCTCTAGACTCTTTTCTATCAACCTGAAGGCACAACAGGATGAGGTCTTTGCCAGCTGAAATCAGTCTCTGAAGACTGAGGATACGATCGTTCTATCAGAGGCACAGACTTTCACATCTACAAGGATGACAAAGAATTAGGCAAGCAGGATACCATCAGAAAAAAAAAATAAGGCTCAGGTGATGACCCCAAGGAAACTGAGATCTACTAACTGCCTGCTTAAAAAAAAATAATACAGAGTTTAGAGAAGTTGGGTGAAGGGCTGGAGAACACAGATAACAAAACAAAGTAGGAACAGTAACACCCAAGCAAAACAAGATGTTAGATAAAATCAGCACAGTGACAAATGACCAGACAGCCTTGATTCAAACTTACCGTTACAGCCTGAAAGTTTTTCCTTAGAGAGTCATGGAAACAGATTCAGTAATCTGAAGAAAGAATCGATAAATCGGAGACATTCCCCTTGGCACCCAGAAAGCTGGCTCAGTGGGGGAACGTGCCTACCTTGCAAACCCTCTGGCCCGACTTAGATCTAGGGAGCCTGATGAGGTGGAAAGAGAAAACTGACTTCTGAAAAATGTCCTCTGCCCTCTACACACACAGCGTGTCGTGCGCACTAACGCACATTCGCACGAATAATAATCTATAAAAAAAACTAAAAAATAAATAACAAGAAGAAAAATATTCTATTTGAAATTAATCCTTTTGAGGCGATATAAGAATGAAAATGATGAGGAAACCATGTAAAAACCTACAAAACAGCACACACACGAGCAGGCGAGGGATGAGTGTGACAAAGGAGAAAAGAGAAAGATTATTTAAATAAACACAAGTAGGCAATTCTCTGTATCTTGGCAGTGACCTTGGCAGTTAGATTTGTGACGTTTCAAGATCAAGTAAGATTGACCCCCCCCCCCAAATGCTTCCTGTTGGGGGCTCAAAGATCCTTGCATCCACAGATTACTAGGGAAACGAGAAAGGTTAAACACATGGCCTCTTCTCAATGGGGAAGATAGAAATACCTGTTTTCTTGTCCAGAAAGCTGGAAGTGGATATTGTTAATGACCTGATGACCTTTTTGCTATCTGTGGCAGCAGATGTCACCTCCCCTTTGCTAAACAGGCAAACCTCACCCAAATCCCCAAGAATGCTTATCCCAGATTCTTGCCTCTCTAGACCGTTACCCATCCTTAGGAGAGAGTTCACATGTACTTCACAGCCTGCTGGCCTCTGCACTCTCTTGATCAGAGACCACACTAGGCCTTTTAGCTGTAGAATCCACCCTCACGGTCACGTGTACGTTGTAAAGGAGTTTCTATGTAGTCATAGCTTAAGCTCTACTGTGCACCTGGAATTGGAATGCTCGTTGCCTGGAAACCTCTCCCCAGATTGTACTGTGTGTGAAATACTCTGACCAGGAGCCGCCTGACATTAGACTCCCCCGCAGGCTGATCCAGGCTGATAAAGTCAATCTGAGCTGGTTTTCACTCTCATCTCTTCTCGGATCACTGCTGGCATGGTCCCCCTCAACAGCCAGAGATGCTGCAACAAAATCAGCAAAAGACAGAGAATTTTCAAAGCACTAAGAGAAATCTCTTGTCACGTAACACAGACCTTCAACAGGAACTGAAGTGGGGGAGACGGCGAGCTCAGAATTCTGAAGGAAAAACAAAACTGTCACCCAGCCAAGCAAACCTGGAGAAGCTGTCCCCCAAGAATAAGTGAGGCAGGCTGGAGAGATGGCTCAGCAGCCCACAACTCCTGCTGCTCTTGCAGAGGGCCTGGGTTCAGTTCCCAGTGCTCATGTGCTGGCTAGAAATTGCTTGTAATTCCAGTTCCAGGGAAGAGAACACCTTTTTCTCACCCAATGAGTGATGTTGCAGATCAGGTATCTTGTAATCAGATATTTACATTACAATTCATAACACTCACAAAATTACAGCTATGAAGTAGTACAAAGTAAATTTATGGATTGGGGGTGACCACAACATGAGGAACTGTTTTAAAAGGTCACGGCATTAGGAAGGCTGAGAACCACTGCTCTAGCCTCTCAGGGCTTCTTTGTTCAAGTGATGCACATACTTATGTGTAGACAAAAGACTGAAACACATATGAAATTAAAAAAATCCTAAAAAGAAATAAGTGAGATAAACACATTATCAGAAACAAAGCAGAGAGAGCCATCAGTGCTGGCCATGACTTGTAAGACATATCTTAAAAGGTGATTATTTATGTTTAAATGTCTGGGAGGTAGGTACTAGCATGCAGATGGGGAAACTCCATGGTAAACATTTGGAAGTGATCTCTGAATACAGTAACTCTGGAAGGATGGCGGGCAATCAAAGCAACTGGAGTCTGTAAAAAGATGGCAGGGAAAAGTGGAAGTGCACAGGGTTTTATGTAAGCTTCCCAGTTACCACACACAAAAGGAAAACTCGAATAAATAAGAAATGAGGGGAAAGAAATCATAGCACATGGCTGCAAAAGAACACACACACAGCCATAAAAAGTAGGTAATCAAGTCGTGTGTGACAACGTAGATGAACCTAGTGGACAATCTTCTAAGTGAAATGAGTCAAACGCAGGGCGTACTCTACAACTTCCCATGTGGAATGCAGAGCGTCTGAGTTACAGAAGCAGAAAGCAGAGCGGTAGAGACCAGTGGCTGAGGGGTTGGGCCACCCAGGAATCCAGAGAGGCTGTCAAACACAGTCCGAGACAGCTCTAAGACTATGAACCAGGGGGAGCCAGCATGTGGCATGTGATTGTTGCTAAGCATTCTGCCTGGAATCCATTGAAAGGCTAGAAGGTAAGAATTCCTTCCCCACCCCACACTAAAATGATGAATGAAAGGTTATGAACATGGTAACTAGTTTGGTTGGGATAACCATTTCTCAATGTACACATGTATTGAATGCCAAATTGTATAACTCACACATATAAAACTCATTTTAGTTATAGCTCATCATTGAAACATCAAAATATCCCAATTTTTTCTTGTGAAGAGGGCAGCAGAGAAAGTGTTTACAGAATTGGGCTTCTCTTGATGTTAGCTATGGACATGATGCCCTTGTTTTTCTGGTAAGGTTGACAACCCCAGCTACTATAAGGCATAAAAATAGGTCAAAAAGAAGACTTTGACCTTCAGAGTAGTTCAACTGTCAATGAACAGAAAACAAGAAATTAAAGCATCTTGGTTTGTATAATGTGCTATATTTTTACATTGCCTGATCAAAGGAGAGCAGGAACGAAGGGCAGGGAAGGGGCTCACACCTATGCCTGTGAGCTCCCTATTGGGAGTAGTTGGTAGCAAGGATGCAAAGAATTGGAAAGATGGAGAATTTGGCTGGTTTGAAGACACAGCTGCATTCAATGAGGGTGAACCAACAGAGATAGAAGGAAGGGCCAGAGGCTTTGAAACTTTGGAATTTGCACATATGAATTTTTTCCTTTCCTCAAAGTGCTTATAAGCAGGGAAATATCTACATATGTCCAGCAACAAGGATAGATAAAAAGAGTATAATGTGAGATTGCATCACAAGGGATGTCCCATGCTTCTGAAGCCATTCTATGACAGAGACACATGTGAGGAAACTTAGGAAGTAAAGACACTGGGGTGTCTTTGTACAAACAGGCTAATTCTGAGTCAGTTTTCATTTGCATGTGCCCAGACTCTTACCGATACGGCTCCTGCAGATTCCTTCAGTTCAATAATAGAGCAAAGGTCAAAGCTGCCTTTTCAGGCATTAGCGCCCTTCATCATCGCTCAGCTCATGATTTCAACTTGGGAAAATGCCAAGATCTTCTATTAACCCGGTTGGGAATCAGAAAGGCATGCGTTAGTCACCCCTGCGCCGGTTACTACAATCAGCTGTTTTTAAAAATAACCTCTCTTGATCTTATGAGCCTCTGGTCAGGTGACTGTTTGACTTCCAGGAATGTAAGCACTCGTGTGTGGTGATAAGCTATAGACTGCGGGACAAAGACACTGCTCTTCAGTATAAAGGTCTGATACTATGTGACCAGGCAAGCTGAATATCTGAGATCTATCATAATGTTAGAGCTGGATGGAGCACAGCCAGAGGCTAAATCTTCTCTCTCTCTCTCTCTCTCTCTCTCTCTCTCTCTCTCTCTCTCTCTCTCTCACACACACACACACACACACACACACACACACACACCCCTACCTACACACACGCACACCCCTACCTACACACACATGCACACACACACACACACGCACACCCCTACCTCCTCACCCAGTCGTATATTATCTGCCTTTTGCTAGATTCCTAAGGCTTTACTTGTCTAATGGAAACAGCACAGCAGTAAGATCAAATTGTCAAATAGCCACCATTTCAGAAAAGATTGATATTTGAATTTTAAAGAAAAATTTAGCAAGGAGGGAACCATGGCTACTTATAGCTCAGCTGTCAATAGAATTTCTTAGACAGTTCTCATAATTTATCCTTAACCTCTGCAGGAATTGAAAGTGAATGGCTGTGTCTATTATTTGGTCAGAGAGGTGTGAAACCTTCAGGATAAGCTCGAGGCCAAAGTTTGTAGCTCGAAACTCTTTGCAGTAGTTGCAGGGTTAAGAAAATTCTAAAAACCGACGTCTTGGCTTATTAAACAAATATTCCTCGCCAAGAAGACAAAGGGTATTTTGTGCAGTGATTTGAATATTGACCCAAGCTGCAGAAGTTTCTATTATCTGAGTGTATCTATTATATGACAGTGTTTCTTGAATGCACTTAAGTCACTCACATGCCAATTTCTAGAACTCAGTATGAAGCCCAAGATGACCTTTAACTCTTCATCATCCTGCCTCAACATCCCACCAAAGTGTTGGAATTATAAACCTTTCTTTTCTTTTCCCTTTTTTCTTCCTTCCTTCCTTCCTTCCTTCCTTCCTTCCTTCCTTCCTTCCTT
>JABTXL010006405.1:6062865-6125194 GCA_025134845.1 Neodon shergylaensis
AGAGAGAGAGAGAGAGAGAGAGAGAGAGAGAGAGAGAGAGAGAGAGAGAGAGAAGCAAGAACCAAATGGCTTTCATCTAAAAGAGGAAACAAGGAGCCTGGCTGAATTCTGACTCTTAATTCTCTGGAATTATGTGCAAATCTTTGAGACTAGATCATGCTGACTCAGCTAATAAGTATCCTTTAGACATTTAAAGCTTCTAGGTAAAATAGCCTTCCCTTTTAGGCAGCAAGCCCAACTTCAGTTCTACGAAAAAAACTGGCAGTGCGCATTTAGCATCAGAGGACAGCGACTTCTTGCTTCTGTGTTTATTCTAGCTTATTCAGTGTTGTTTCCCTGTGCCCTGACTCTGAGAGCAGCATGACTAATCAGCTACCCACCTACCCGTGAAAGGGGAGCGATCTCTTGTAGGCATTGGCTCACTAGCTTGTGGGGTCCATGAGTACAGAATCTGCAGGGCAGGCTGGAGAGCAGGTGAAGAGCTGAGGCTGCAGATCAAGTTCAAAGTCCTCCTGGAGGCAGAAGTCCCTCTCCTTGATTTTTCTTAAGATGCCACTGAGCGAAGGAGACTCAGTCTGTTGTAAGGATCGTCTGCTTTACTCTAAGTCCTCTGATGTAAGTGTAAGTGATAGTTTCCATCCTAAAAATACCTTCACGACCGTGAGGGGTGCACCCACACACTGAGACAATGGGGATGTTCTATTGGGAACTCACCAAGGCCAGCTGGCCTGGGTCTGAAAAAGCATGGTATAAAACAGGACTCGCTGAACATAGCGGACAAGGAGGACTACTGAGAACTCAAGAACAATGGCAAAGGGTTTTTGATCCTACTGCACATACTGGCTTTGTGGGAGCCTAGGCAGTTTGGATGCTCACCTTACTAGACCTGGATGGAGGTGGGTGGTCCTTGGACTTCCCACAGGGCAGGGAACCCTGATTGCTCTTTGGGCTGATGAGGGAGGGAGACTTGATTGGGGGAGGGGGGGGGGAAATGGGAGGCGGTGGCAGGGAGGAGACAGAAATCTTTAATAAATAATTTTTTTAAAAAAGCAACAAATACCTATACAAAATTTGGATACTGTGGCTGAGTCAGACAGACACTGAAGTTTGCCGTCACACTGCCATAAAGGACCAGTCTCTGTGTTTGACTCTGAATGCC
The DNA here is from genome assembly GCA_025134845.1 of Neodon shergylaensis. Lineage (NCBI taxonomy): Eukaryota > Metazoa > Chordata > Mammalia > Rodentia > Cricetidae > Neodon > Neodon shergylaensis. The sequence goes on from JABTXL010006405.1 coordinate 6,064,025, forward strand.
ACGAGTCTGGCAAGTGCCATGAAACACAGCCAGCATCCACGCCATAGAATTTTTTTTTTCTGTTCCCAAGTCTTTGTTTCCCAACTTTTCCATTGATGGGATGATATTTTTTTTTTACTTCTTTGTATTTTAGCATCTGGTTGATTTCTGATGCAGACTTACCTATGCCCTGTTTCTCCCCCATCTGTATGTGTGTAGTGTGTGTGTGTGTGTGTGTGTGTGTGTGTGTGATATGTGTGTGTGTGTGTGTGTGTGATTATATATCAGCACTAGTAACTCCAGGACTTTGAGATTCTGCTAATCCATCTGTCCCTCGAGAGACGTTCATACTCTGGTACTGAATGTCTCTGGGAGTCTTCTGGGTGGTTCCACGTCAACTTGGGGGATCTCCCCCTGTAGGCTATCAGCTCAGGGTCTAGAGAGTGTCTTCATTTCACCAGGCCATGCTCAACTCCTCCCCCTGTCTGCAGAGGACTGCTGTCACCCTGGGGAGGAAGGAGGAGAGCAAGCTGCCCATACTGCTCTCCTTCCTCCATATGAATTGTCCCATAGTTCCCTTCTTAGGATAGAAGTCACACAGTCTACACCCACCATTTCCCCTTTGTCTTTCCCCGGAAGGCCTTTGAAGACTTGGGCTTGAAGAGGTTTTGTATAAAGATGATTGCTCCAGCCTAGTGAATGGGACATAGGGTTGTCTGGCTCCTGAAGGGTGTAGGAGGCAGATGTTGGCTTCCCACACAGCTGTTAAGTGAGTGAAGCTTCTTGGGCCACACCCTGGCCTACTTCCTACAGCTCTTGTAAAAGTGACAAACAAGTTTGATCAGATTGTTGTCTGTGACAGAATTAAAATATTAGTATTGTAATGTGTGAATCAACTATCAAATCCTGGCCCAGTATCTGGTTTATCCATAATGATTTAAATGATACAAATGATTTGGTATTTATTTAAGTCTGCATGTCTCCCAACATTACCAGGAATATGGCTAAACATTTTTCTGGGGTATGGAGGGCAAGAGGGGGAGAGGGAGGGAAGAAGACAGACATAGGGGTTTTGCCAGCTTCTAGAATTAATGCAACAATGGAAGAGGCTTTGGGAGGAGAGCAGGGGGCAGGAAGGAGGTCATGTTCCTTCTATTTGCCTCAGTGACTGATGTGGTTGGGGACTCTGGAAAATTAGTTGTCTTCTAGTTTGCTCTGGTGGTGTCCTGATTTGTCACACATGTTCCAGAGCCTGCAATTGTTTTCTTGTTTGTGTGTTCTGTGCCATGTACTGCCTGGCACATACGTGATATGCACACAGAAACACTGTCAGGCAGTAAAGGGCCTCCTGTCCCCCAATCCCATCTAACTACGTGCTGGTCTCCCTAGACTGGTACTACCACCTACCTGTGAAGCGCTCTGAGAAGGCTGTGGGTGCCCCACCCGCATCCCAGATCCCGGGGCTCAGTGACTTGGGAGACACCCCAAATGGAAACATGCCCCGTGCTCGGAGATACTGGATAAAAGAAACAGACTCAGAGTATGTGAAACTGGCCAAGCAAGGCGGCAGACCTGGTAAGCCTTGTGAACTTAGTGGCTCTGTGAGCCGAGACAAAGGTGTTTCTGAACTTGTGCACATGAACAACTGTGATAACTCTGTGCTTTGTTCAAGCCTTTAGAAACTTGGGCTCGTTGAGAACACTGGTATGTATAGTCTTCGACGAAAATCAACTCTTTTAGAAGCACACAAAAAAGACATATTGAGTTTAATTAAAAAATCATTGATCAGAGGTTAAGGGACAATTGTCTCAACTAGGCTTCGGAGCACCCGGTACTGAGAGAGACCAAAGTTTTTCCATCTTCCCTCTGGCCGTCCCTTTCCCAACACTGAATATCATAGGTGAAATGGAGGCCAAACCTATGCTTGAGCGTTCCAAACCTAGACCATACCACTTGACTGACTCAGCCACGAGCAGATGGTGCAGCATCAAAGCAACCTTTTCTTAGATCCACCTCATTGCTCTTGGTTCAAAGAGACTAGCAAAAATCAGATGGAGGTCATCAGTGACACAGTGACAGTCTTCTCTGCGCTGTGATTATGTGAGGACTAGCTTCTGTGAGTCGCAGCGAAGGCACAGAGGGCAAAGAGGCAAACCTGCCCGCAACACGCCACTCAAACAGGGCTGAGGTCTGTGGCGATTCTGATGACAATGGGATACATGGGAAAGAAGGAAAAAGATACGGAGCAGGCAGGATATGCATGGAGAGTTTGGGTTAAGAGTGTAGAGGAATTCCCACCATTCTTTCAATTTCTAAGTCTGAAAATCTTAACAGCAAGAAGACTTCGAAGTTTAAAATGGAAAGTTAAAGATTTCTCACCGAGAGGAGTAAAGTCAGTACCCTTTCTGCTGCTACCATGGCTATGCTATGGGTATTGGGAATTATTTTACTGCTAGGATTACCTAGAAAAACCAGTTCTTACTACTCACTGCCCTTGGACACCAGTGGACGGGAGGGGGAGGAGGGATGAGAGGAAGGAAGTCACTGGGGAAAGAGGAGCCAATTGAGAAAGGACCTGTGCTGCCTACCTCCCTGAGTAGCGACAAAGTTGATGCATCCCTCTGGGACTTCCCATCTGGGAACCTGGAGGGAGCAGACCCACAGTGGGGGACCATGCTGATCAGACTGCTACAGGATGGAGAGGAGCATGGAGGTAGCTGAAGGCTGAGGAGTATTGCGCACAGCCCCTGGAGATTTCGGAAGTGGAGAGATGAACCCCAGATGGGGTAGTGATGGTGACTGGCACAGATGCCAGCTCAGGACCAGGAGCTTTGTGCACACTCAAGAGGAAAGGCCATGAGAGGTGGAGGGTGCATGAGGGATGTCTGTCTGAGGACCAAGCAGGACACTCAGCTCTCAACCTGTGTAGAGGCCACACAGAGAAGATGTCCCAGCTCCCAGTGTGGAGTGTTGGTAATGCCACATGTCCTGTGGGCAGCAGGACCACATATAAAGGGTATCCCTTTTCTCTTTGAGATTTGCTGAAGCACTTTGCCCCTGGGACCAGAAAGGGCTCCCCAGTAGCCTACTCCCTGCCAGACTGGTATATCCACCACAGCAAGCCTCCGACAGCCCACCAGCGACAGTAAGTATCTCTAAGTCTCTCTCTCTTTCTCTCTAATTATGCATAAAATATTGGTCCAGAGAAATAGTTTAGCAGCTTGCCAAGCCTGACAATCTGAGTTCAGTTCCCCAGGACCCACACTGTAGAAGTCAAGAGCCGACACCTGCATTTTATCTTCTGATCTCCACATGCTCACCATGGAACGTGTGTGGCTAAATTAATAAAAAAACGTAATAAAAACAAGTTTGACGAATCTCAGTTTGAATGGAACATTACAGCTATCTTATTGGCAGAAAGCGTGTGCAGTGGCAGCCCTGAGTGCTAGTGCATGTAATCACTAATGCTCGGAGAGATGTAGCCTAAGCTGCCGGGAAACCAGAGCCAAGGAGACACAGAGCCATGTCACTTCAGGGTGTGGTTCTTTTGGCCACTTTTAGGTTTTTATTCTTTGTCCCCTGGGCCCTTACTATGTTTGCCTATCACAGAGCTGCCTGCCCCAAAGCTTTCTTCTTCTCACTGTGGATGGCAAGTCCTACATGCAACTAGAAAGGTACACAGCTCTCAGTCTCATACGATCATAGACGTGAAGAGCCATGGGCCCCTACCCTGTTACAATATCTAATGGTTGTTACTTGTAGCTATGCAAACTTGACCTTTCAGATGCCTCTCTAGGTCTGAGAGGAAGCATAAAAACTGCTTCTAGGATTCATTTTTCTGCTTTTTAGAGACTTGTCTTTTGTTTTATTCCTTCTTTCTTTCTTTCTTTCTTTCTTTCTTTCTTTCTTTCTTTCTTTCTTTTTCTTTTTTTTTTTTTTTGACAGGGTTTCTCTGTAGCTTTGGTGCCTGTCCTGGAACTAGCTCTTGTAGACCAGGCTGGCCTCGAACTCACAGAGATCCGCCTGCCTCTGCTTCCTGAGTGCTGGAATTAAAGGCCTGTGCCACCACCACCTGGCTTGTTTTATGTTTTTTTTTCCTGAAAGATTGGACGAGCACAGACATCTTTCCATGCTGCCGGGAAGTATGCTATGTCTCTTGACTGTCCCTGGGCACCCTGTGTGTGTGTGTGTGGGGTTTGTCTTCAGGATCCTGGCTCTTCCTGCTTTGTTTTTGCATTTTTATTAAAAGGTGTGATATTTTATATTTTAAATGGATCACAGGCTGTTTGGAACCTCAGAATTTGAGGCCCAGACTGACCTCAAACTCATGATCCTTCTGCCTCTGTCTTCCAAGTGCTGAAGAAAGAAGCAGCCACCACTATCCTAGCTTTGTTTTTACTTTTAACACATAAAATTAAAAAACACATTATGCTTGTAGATGCTTCTGGCAAGTGAATATTAAACTCCTACCATTTTTAAGAATGAATAGTTTGTACGCTAGACTTGTGGTACACAGACTTGTGGTACAAAACAGTTTTGTTTTGTTTTGTTTGACCCTGGCTGTCCTGGAAATCACTCTGTAGATCAGGCTAATCTCGAACTCAGAGATCTGCCTGTCTTTCTTTGCCTCCTGATTGCTGGGATTAAAGGAGTGTGCCACCACCACCTGCAGGTTTAATTCTAACAGTAGAGAGGCAGAATTTCTGTGAGGTCAAAGCTGAGATCAAGACTAGCCTGGTTTACATTCTGAGCTCCCAGACAGTCAGGGATATATAATGAAGCCCTGTTTCTGTTGTTTGTTTTTTTAAGAGTTTGTGTTAAGTTCAGAAAAAAAAAGGGGGGGAATCCGAGGGGGAGAGCAGGAACAGGCCAGGAAGGGCAGGCGACCCTGGAGCTGACACTTTTCGGTGGATTGTATGGGAAGACCAGTTGGATGCTTCTGTACCCACATTAAAACTGGCCATCTCATGGAGCAGCAGGTGGTTATTAGCATAGATGATGTTAAACATAAATGTTTTGTGGGCACTTATCTTGTTGAAGGGAACAAAGTAGTAAATGCTAGTCTCCAAGAAATAATTATAATTTATCTGTTTTATACGGTCATACTTTAGAATGCCACCCTGTGATTTCTTTTGTTGTTTTGAGGATCCTGGGGGCTATTCGGGGAGGGGCCGATGTGTTTATTCAGTAGGAAGAGGAACAGGCCTACCTTTGTTTTCCAGGAAGATGGGGAAGTGGAGAGATGATGAACCAAAGGGTTGAGAAAAAGGGGTGTGGGGAAGAGTGTGGAGATAGGGAGGAAATGAAAAAGGAGAGAGAGGATAGAGGGAAAAAGAGAGGAGGGAAGAATAAAAAGAAAGAGGAGAGAGAGAGAGCATGAACTGGGGCCAGGTGCCAGGCTATCACTTGTCCTGTGTGTCTTTGTAGAGTCCCCGTGGTCTCCATGCCAGATTACATGGTGTATGAAGAATTCAACCCTGGTCAGGCCAATGGCAGCTATGAGTCCAGACGAGGCCCCTTTGACTTTGACATGAAAACCGTTTGGCAAAGAGAGGCCGAGGAACTTGAAGACGTAAAGAGAAAGGTAACCATGCTGGCGAGAGGGCGTCGCCTGCATCTGCGACTCCGGGAATAATTAGGGAGTTGCTTCTTAGCTGCCGCAGCCTACTCAGGCTGCCTGCAGCCTTGGTCCAGCCCTCCCTCTGTGCTCCGAGCTCTGTGCTCTGCGTTCTGAGTTCTGTCTTAACTTTGGAGCTTCTAAGAGGCAAGCAGCCACAGTTTCTTTCATTTTTTCCCCCTGTGTATGTTGGCCTTATAGGTAAGATTGCTTTTTGTCCTCTGGCGTCTAACCAGTTAATGGTTATCTTGCGGAAAAACTGGCTTACCACTTCCTATCTGACATATAGAGCAAGGATGTGTTTATACGTGTTCAACGTCCTGCTCCTGCATTTATTTCAGTCCAAATTACCCACAGTGCTCCTCACTGATAAAGGAAGGGAAGAGGAAGTATTTTCTTCTGCAGAGATGCCCAGGGGTGTTTCGGTTGTGAGGTCATAACTGGCCCGCAAAGTGAAGCCTTTGCAGAGGACCCGACCTGTCTGAGCATCTAGGAATCCCAAAAGCAAGTCATGATCAGCAGATGGGTTGTGAGTTCTACACCTAGAACTCTTCACAAAGCCCATGAGCGCATAGCCAGGGCCATGCCAAGCGCTCTACATTGGCACTAGCACCCAGGTTGGAAACGAATTTTTGTACTCAAGACATCAAAATTTGTGAGTGAAGTCATAGCATTTATACTTAAAATAGCAGTTGTGCTTTGAGACTGAGAATGAGAGTGGGCCCCATTGTCATTTGAACAGCAAGGGGACCAGTGTGTCTTGGACACATTAAGCCTAGCTTCTCAGTATCTTTGGGGGAAAGGGATACTCTCAGTTCATGTGGGGACTTGGTAGTTGAATATCAAGATAGCACCAGTTGGCTGCCGTGTTTGGTGTTTGTTCTTCAAGCTGCCCCAGTGCCCAGTTGTGATTCAGGCTTTGGGTCACTGCTGTAAGTCCTGCTAAAGGATTCTACTAAGGACCAGGCCTGTTTCCTGATGATGTATATGTAAGTGGCTGACTATACAGAACCTTGAGCCATACATGGATGGCGTGGCTGTTAACCAGGGTTCCAGTGCATAGCCTGAGAAAATTTACAAAGCAAACAATGCTGCACCATTGTAAAACCTGACTTCATATAGTAATCACTCACACAGGGTTCTGCTGACTGCAGAAATACCTGAAGCCAGACTGTCCTCCACCTTCTCAATGCTAAGGAAGGAGGAAGTTAGGATTGCAGACACTAATACTTACTGTACACTAACCGAAGGTGTTAAGCAACTCAGAAAGAGTCATATGGGGGGGCAGTCCTGAAGGCCCCCGGGGAAGTGCCACTCATCACCACTGGACACAAAGCTCCCCTAAATGTCTATTCTGCAGAACTAGGGGACTTTTCCTCTTCTCAAATCTTGCAAAACCTCTGGGCACCGATAAGGCAAGGGCTTTACTGTGAGAATCGTTTCAACACTTGACTATTGTCCTAGACTTTGGCATGCCTCCCTACACCATCTGTCACATTGCCACAGGTTCTCCTGCCTTGCAGAGACCTGCCTTCTCCACCTTAACAAAGAATGGGACACCCATCGAATCCTCTGCCCTTGCCCTGCCCATCACTCAGCCTGCCATAGACTCTGACCTGTCCTTAGGACAGAGGTATCACCACTTCATCTGAAGCCATTTACACAGAGCCCAGTTGGCTTGTCACTCAGTACTGACCTTTTGACAAATGCATACCTCGTGTAAGCACCATAGACACTGAGCCACAAAGCAGTTCTGTCGCCTCTCAGACGTCTCAGCCACTTTGTCTCCAAACCCTCCTAATTTCCATCTCTAGCAGTCTCTGATCTCTTTCAAGTCTTGTGACTGTTAAATTTTTGTCAGCCTGACACAAGCTAAGGTTGTCCGAAAGAAATGTCAAGTAAGAAAATGTCTCCATCAGATTGGCCTGTAGGCAAGTCTGCGGAACATTTTCTTGATGACTGGATGACGTGGGAGGGCCCAGGCTATGGTGGGAGGTGCCAGGCCTGGGAGGGTGGTCCTGGGTTGTATAACAATGCAGACTGAGGCCATAGGGATCAGCAGAAGACAACCGCCCCCCCCCCCGCCTCTGCTTTAGTTCCTGCCTTGAGTTCTTGTCCTGGTGTCCCTCCAAGGTGGAGTGTGACCTGAGAATCATAAAATAAAGTTGCTTTTGGTCATGGTGTTTGTCAGCAACAAACCCTAACTGGAATAAGTCTTAGCGCATTCTCCCTTCTGTAAATGATGGCTTCTCTGTCCTGTCCCATCCCGCGGCAGTTTCCAAATATTCACTCAGAGGCTTAATATTAATTACAAACTGTTTGACATAGTTCAGGCTTATTACTAACTAGCTCTTACACTTAAAGTAACCCATTTCTATTCATCTATGTATTGCCACATGGCTGTGGCATTACTGGTCTGTTGGCATCTTGCTTTTTGGGCGGCTGGCTCACGTCTCTCTAGATTCCACACTTCTTTCTTCCTGTGTTCAGTTTGACTTTCCTGCCTAGCTATATTCTGCCTTTCTATAGGCCAAAGCGGCTTTATTATCAACCAATGAGCGCAACATATATTCACAGCGTACAAAACGGTTATCCCACAGCACCTTCTAGACTCTCAAAACAGTGTCATGAAGCTAGTGATTACAGTCCCTTTGGCCTGTCTCTGCCATGTGGTACCATGTGTCAGAACCCTTCACCTTTCTACTGTTGAGTAATCTTAGACTAGGTACCGCTTGTTTATTCATCCCTTTGTTGGTGGGTGTAACATGAAGGGGCCTGCTTGTTGGGGGTTTCTCTCCCACCCAATACCCCACAGCCGGCAAGCCACAAAGAAAATCACACAGGGATCTTTAAAGTTATAAAGCTGATTGGCCCATTAGGTCAGGCTACTTATTAGCTCTTGTAGCTTATATTAACCCATTATTCTGACCTATGTTAGCCATGTGGCTCAGTACCTTTTTCAGTGGGGCAGATCACATCCTGCTGCTTCGGTGATCTGGGCAGGAATGGGAGGAATCAACTTCCTCCTTCCCAGAATTCTCCTGTTCTCATTGTATCATTTCTACTTCCCATCTGGTTTTCCCACCTATACTTCCTGCCTGGCCAATCAGTGTTTATTTAAAACAGAATACAGAGAATTCTCCCGCACCAGGTGGGTGTTGGTTTCCAGTTCTTGGTGACTCTCACAAAGCTCACCATATACTTGCATTTTCAGTTTATATGGGCTGGTGAATCCCTCCATCCAGCCAGACCCCTCGGAATACCAGTTATCCCCAGCACTTACTGACTGTTCTCCTCCTGAGCAGGGGACCGCTTTCCTTAAACACAGCAACTGTTTTTGAAGCACATTTTGTCCCCTCTAGAAGTCATCCTATTGAAGTAGTGGTTATTTAATTTTATTTTATTGTAACAGCCTGTGACCATACTGAAAGTCTAGTACTCATATCTTTGCTGCTCTTGGAGTTCTTTCTTTGACCCTAACTCATAGATTTGGTTTTCTTCACACAGGTGAAACTGCCAGCCATTAATTCCAAAAATCCCAGCAAAGTGGGGACCCCAGTTAGCCACAAAGACCCTGAAGGGAGCAGGCTGTCATTGCCTCCTATGTAAGTGTCCACCTTGTGAGAATGAGTGCTGTTTGGATGATTGTTTTCTGTCCTCCACCCCGGTGGCAACTGTGAGTTGATGGCACCCACTGCCCTGCCCAGCTCTATCCAGAGACAGGTTTGCAATGGTAGTGCCTGATCCCCACCCCCTACCCACAGAGCCCTGCCCAGCCTGACCTGAGAACCTGGTTGCACTTTCACTCCTTTCTTAACACAGGTTTTTCCTTTATGGTCCCATGCCTGGTCTCCTGCAGCCTGTTTGCGGCATAGGTCGTGGTCTGTGGCCACTTGTCCCTGCTCAAGTACTTGGTCCTAAACTTCCTGTCACCAAAGCCTGAGCACGGGGTGGGGGTGAGGGTTTCAACCTTGAATGCAGGCACTCTGATGCTGCATTCATCTGGGGATTCCCTTGGTATACTGACACCTGTTGGTCTTCCAGCTGAAGGGAGAAATCCTGGGGGTTCCTGTGTCACCTTATTTGCCAGAAGTCTAGTTAGGAGAAAACAGACGTCATGAATTGCTGAATGAGTCCTCAAAACAACCACATTCATGACATTGGGACAGATGGGGAGGGACTCACCAGAAAAATCCTCAGTAAGGTGTGGCTTGGGAGGTGACAAGAGTGTGCTTGTCACCCGCCTGACTGGAAGGCTCACACTACCGCCCTACCGCTCTTCAGTGTTAATTATGATAGGATCTGTGAGCTGCAGCAGGCGACAGATGACAGAGGCAGAGCTGTGTAGTGCGTGGACAACAGGAAGGGTTATTAAGACAGGAACAGCTATCCTAAGTAGTCCTGTGTTAGCACAGAGGTGGGCCTCTATGACCTCCTTGTGTAATACCGGTGTTCCGACTAAATTTTAATTGGGTAATAAGATAAAAAAAAAGGGTTGGGAAACTCGGCTATGCATGCTATCACTCATATACAAAGATGTACTGGGACCATTTTTATGTTTGAAATGGGGAAAGAGACTGGTAGATGAGAGACACACAGAGACAGAGACAGAAACAGAGAGGGGGAAAGGGAAGAGAGGGGGCAGAGCTCAGTAGCAGAGTTCCTACACAAATTAAGTTTTCTGAACACTGCTTCTATATTTCCCTTTTAAATTCATCTCTGCACTCAAGTGTAACATTTCCCCGTGTCTCTTTAAGGCCTGGTCACAAGAGCAGCTCTCCGACCAACTTTTCCAAACTCATCAGCAATGGCTACAAGGATGAGTGGCTACAGCAGCAGAGAGGCGAGTCTGACAAGAGGACCCCGAAGACATCCAGGGCATCCTTGTCCACTCGGTCCACAAAGGACTCTGAAAGTACCGAGGACACAGAGACGCCCCATGATCCAGAGCCCCCTGAAGATTCCGAGAAAACTCCAGGTGAGGGTCACCATGACGCGCGTGGAAACGCCTACCGTTGAGGGCCATAGGTGATTTGTCTTATCTCCTCATGTATCTCCTAGGGAGATATGCAGATTAAAGCCATGCTCAAACTCCAATAAGGCTTAGGGCATGGGGCAGGCATGTGGGTTGTGTGTACTTAGACTTCTTTCTTTTCATTCAGGTGGGAGAACAAAAAGCTATGACTTATGGGGCCTCATGTTTTTACTATAGTTCTCAAAAATCTTGATACTCCATTTGGTACAGCAAAGTGTAAATCACGGTATCAGTTTGAGTCTTCCGAATGTGAAGAGTCCTCACAGGACACTGCCATTGTCCCTCATAAGCTTGTCCTTTGATACCCTTCACGGGATGCCTTCTTGTCCTTGGGAAGCCCCAGTTCAGGCATTCCATTTCTCTGATACCAGCGTTTCTTAAGCTGAATAATTTAAGACGCCCAAAATACAGCGCTAGTATTTGTTTTTTCTTCAGCATTTACAGAATTAGTCCAATTTGCTTGTTTGCACCTCTGGAAACTTACCGAGGACTGTGTTCAGTTTCTGTCACTGATGATTATCGGCAACTTGGTTCTGAAAAAATTTTATCTAGCTTTCAGGGATTTGCTGCTTTGAGTAGTGAGAGAGAAGGCTGTTGTGGGGGGGTTGTGCTCAAAAACATTTAAAATGCTGTGGTATTGGTCTGTGAACAGAGCTCTGTATGGCTTTCCATGTTGAGTATGACCTGCCAATCAGTCTCCATCCTTACAGAGATGGCCAACTGGTGGAAAGGGCCCCTCTTGAATGTTACAGGGCCAAGAGTTTTATACCTCATTGCTCCTTGAAGCAGAATAGACTTCTTTCTCATTCTTTGAGTATGGATTATCTTTTTAAATTTATGTTTATTACTTTTAATTGTGTGTGTGTGTGTGTGTGTGATATTTGTTTTCTTCTATTCATCTTCTCGTGGGTCTTTAGGCTGAGATTCTGAGATTCTCTCTTGGTTATTGTGAACTGTGCTGCAGTGAACAGAGGACTGAGGATTGCCTCATGACCTCCTGGTTGCAGTTCTTTGGGATATGTACCCAAGAGTGAGAAGAGCTTGGTGACGATTTCTGTATGCTGTGCTCATGCACATTCTTGCTAACAGTGGTCTGTGGTCCTGTTTCCTCACATCCTTGCCAGCAGTATTTTTAATCTTCAGATTTATTTATTTAACATGTATGAGTGTTTTATCTGCATGTATGTTCGTGGGGCCAGCACTCGAATCCCTACTGCCTATCTCATGTTGCTGCATTTCGTTTTATTCTGAGATGGGATCTCACTATGTAAATCGAAGTGGCCTAGAACTCCCTGTTTCCAAAGTTGGCCTCAAACTTGTGGCAATCCTCCTGCTTCAGGCGTCAAGGGCTAGGGTTACATGCGTGAGTTACCAGGCCCAGTTCCTTTGCCCATTTCTAAAACCCACAGTTTCCTTTCTTGCTAAGTTACTTGAGCTCCCTATGTATTTTAGATACTAATCCCTTACCAGAAAAGCAGTTTCAAAGTGCTTTCTCTTATTCTGTGCATTGTATTTTTATTTTGTTGATTTCTTCTTTTGCTTGTTAGTTTGATACAATTTCATTTATCTATTTTGCTTGTGGTGTTTGTGTTTTGGTAATATAAACATCTATATATAAACATATAATATATATAACACATAGCTCAGTATTTTGTATGTAACATAGTATTTATATAACATATATTTATATATAACACACATATAAAAACATCTATACATGTTTATATATAATACAGATTTTTATATATGTATTATATATAAACATCTCTGGGGTCAGGAGAGATGACTTAGAGCAGTGACTCTCAACCTTTCTAATGCTGCGACCCTTTACTACAGTTTCTTCTGCTGTGGTGACCCCCAACCATAAGATTATTTTTGTTGCTACTTCATAACTGTAATTTTGATTCTGCTAGGAATCGTAATGTAAATATCCACCCCTGTGGAAGTGATGATCCACAGGTTAAGAAACACTAACTTAGAGGTTAAGTGCTTACGGTTATGGCCAAGAAGCCTAGTTCAGCCACAGCACCCACACAGGGCAGCTAACAGGTGGCTACCTACAACTCCAGTCCTAAAAGACTCAACTGGCTTCCCCAGGCACCTGCTCTCAAGTAGCAAACATAAGCTCATGAAGGCATACACACAGATGCACCTAAAGAAAAGCAATAAAAGCCGGGCGGTGGTGGCGCATGCCTTTAATCCCAGCACTTGGGAGGCAGAGGTAGGCGGATCTCTGTGAGTTTGAGACCAGCCTGGTCTACAAGAGCTAGTTCCAGGACAGGCTCCAAAACCATAGAGAAACCCTGTCTCAAAAAACCAAAAAAAAAAAAAAAAAAGAAAAGCAATAATGATAGATAAAACACATCTTTTAAAAAGGAAAGGAACTGATACCAGCACCAACATTGGAAGATTTCCCTTGTAGTTTCTCCAGGAGCTTTGTAGTGGCAGGTCTTTTGCTTAGGCCTTTAATTTGTACTTGGGTATGTTGTGTGAGCCGAAATTTGATTTTCATATTTTGCTTATGTGTACTCATTTTCCAATAACATTGGGTGAAAAATCTGTTTTTTCCTACTATATATTCTCTCTACCTTTGCTGAAAAGCAAGTTTAAGTCTGTAGATAGATTTAGGGGCTCTAGCCCCCCTATTTTTCTGTGAGTCTAATGTTATGTCTTGTGATAAGCATATTATATCATAAACACAGGTGAATATGTCAGTGTCTTTCTACCATGTCAGAATTAATTGACTAATAACACATCCACACTTAACAACCACACACACGAGTAGCAATGGGTTTGTTGGCAACCATTTGCCTCCCTTGAAAGCTGCCTGAGGGAAGCTCAAGTTCTTCCATTCCAAGCTTAACTAACTCTCCAATCACACATCCCAAAATAAGTGTCCATATATGCATATATGCAGGCCAAGGTGGAACTACAGAGGGGATAAGAGCCACAGCAGAGTTCAAGGAGCCCCTGAGAGGCAACTGGAGACAAGTCAAGAGTTGGCAGGGCTACAAAAAGATCGGGTAGTGAGCCATGCTGCTGAGTCAAGCTTCAGGGGCTAGGCAAGCTGCAGAAGTGAGATGTGGACCGTGACGCTACAGAGCGAAAGGTCAGGACGGGGGCAGATGGACGAGCAGTGGATGAAGGGACAGCCGGTCTAGAAGAGCGACCCATGCACACACAGCAATCCAGGTAGGCTATGTCTCCCATGGGGGAGAGCTGTGCTGAGGCCCTGGGGACAGTTCTCAGCTTGTTGGTTTTTGATGTGTACTCTGAGTGGCCAGATGGCAAGTTGGAGGTAGCAGGAGCCATTGTGGTGTTATTTGTCCCTTATTTTGGAGGTCTAAGTGAAAATATTGTACCTTTTCCTCAGTCGGGTATATTCAGCAAATTCTTTGGTCTGCTTTTATTGATAGGATTTTAATCTGTCCTTGTGTTTATAGGGTCACAATTTACACTAATGAGTTTACAGAGTAATTGCCTTTTTACTATTAGCGATAAGCTAGTCACTGTTCCGTGCTTCTGTGAGTGGTGCCGGACAGATGCTGGTGTTGCGTGTGGGATGGGACACAGGGTCATCCTGCCTCTGTGTACTCCCTCGAAAGGTACTCAGCTGCTGCCTTTCCAATCGAGCCCTTCAAGACATGGCAGATTTCTGAGAAACCCCGGTTTTGTCTACAGCGTGGAGCAACCGAGAGCAGACCCAGCTCGACCGCAGCATGCCCGTTCCCAGACCTTCCTATCTCGGATTCTTCTTCTCACAGATGAATGAATTCAGCCGCCTTACTCATTTTGATCTGAGCACAGTTTGTACTCATGATTCAGTAGGATCTCTGTTTACAGGAGTGTTTACAGGAACATCTAGGCTACCCACCTTGCTACTGTCCTCAGTATTCTATGGTAGCACTGTAATGTGCCTTTTCTTTCCGATTTGCCTTTTCTACTTTAGTTGCAGATTTTGCATCTTAAAAACAAAAATCTTCATTTTGTTATTCTTTCCCCTTGTGTCACTGGTCTTTATTTATTTTTGTCTGATATTATTTTCTTCTTCCACCTATAGTTTTAGATCATTATTGTTTTAGGACCCCCAATTTACATATGTGCATGCAGTACATACACGGGCTCACCCACATAAACTATATTTTAGTATTCTGCATTTTATCCTCAAGTAAATAAAAATGACCTCACCATCAGTATACACATAAGGTCTAACCGATGGATAGCACTTGACACTGGTGTAAACTTATTAACTTTCTGGAAATAAGTCATTGCAAGTCTTATCCAATCCAGGTGTTCTAATGGAATCCACATTTTCACCAGCAGCAGGTCCTACTTAATCACACACAAAGAAATGTTTTGTCATCAAACTCATAAACAGAGAAGCACACTGTTGTTGTAGGGATGGACCTAGCTTAGTCCCCAAATAACCTCACAGAAACTGTATTCATTAAAACACCGTTTAGCCCATTATCTCTAGTTTCTTATTGGCTAATTCTTGTATCTTAATTTAACCCATTTCTATTAATTTGTGTATCACCACTTGGCAGTGGTTTACAGAAAAAGATTCTAATTGGTGTCTGTCTCAGATGGAGGATCCATGGCTTCTCCCTGACTCTGCTTTCTTTCTCCCTGAATTCAGTTCTGTCTTCTTCACCTACATAAGTTTTGCTGTATCAGGCCATGTCAGTTTCTTCATTCATTAACCAATGAAAGCAACATATAGACAAAAGGACCTCCTACACCACATGGTCCTCGAGGATGGGGGTTAGTTGAAGGGGCTGGGGACCTGCTGCATGGGAAGCAGGCATCACCACTGAAAACCCGGGCCCCTCCCTCCCCAAGGCTGGTACTGCTGATGCCACATTTCTTTCCACCATTGATCGTGGTTGCTCCTCTGTCTGTCACAGTTTACCCTTTATAAACAACAACAATTAAAGCAGATGGTGCCTTCTCCTCCCTACCTGAAAACCCTCCCCTCAGAGTTGTAACTTTCTGGAAATGAATCTACTCAAAGCTTCTGGTTATTAATATTTCTTTCCTTCAACCAGACACAAGGTTGTTGCTACTTTAACATGACTGTTTGCAGACATTCTTGATGTGTTGACATAAAACCTGTGGCTGTTAGGCCTCAGGTTCAGTTACAGACTTTGGCAAGGGGCCCCAGTTAGAGAGAGGGTGTGAGACTTGGGAGCAGAAAAACAGACACCGCACAGAGAACTCTCTCTAGCCACACTGCTGAGTTCTGTCCTGTGTTTCGGAAGCAGAAGTTCCACATCACAGGCTGGCAGGACTCGGATACGAAAGTATGGCACTTGCTTTAGTGCCAAAGCAGAGCCTTGTTTCCCAACCATGATTTGTGCTGCAAGCTAGGATTGCAAACTCAATTTTTATAGACTTTTGCGTTAATCCTTAGGAAAAGGAGCAGAAATACGTTGGTTATATACTTTTCAATTAATAAGTTAAAATTTTAAGTGTATTAAAAATGCAGCCTCATCTTATTTGCATTGCAGGTGCAGAAGAATCCCCTTCAGAATCGACACCAGCAGAGCTCAAATAAGCCTGGATATGCCATCTAGGACAACCTCTTTAGTTGCTATCTGTAGAGTGACAATGGACAGCTATATTTGCAGGCTCCTGTTCTATTTTATTAATGTAAAGTCTTTTGAAGCAACTTGCCTTGGGTAGAGTTGAGATAGCAAACATGGGGTAAGTGTGGGCTTTTGTTTCTTGCATTTCTTGGGATGGCCTTGCTTCCTTCCTGATTTCTGGGACCAGAGTCTTCCTGAAGCAGGCCTCTAACATCCTGTCTGCCCCACAGTGTGGAGCACTGCTCTAAGACTTGAAAGGGAAGAGACTCACAAGTTGCAGCCTTTTCCCTTATTTGGTCCCATAATCTTTATAGAAACAATTTCTCGCTACACAGAAATGACTAATCTCAGAGCCGTGTGACATAATTTGCTGTAACAATATTTTATTATGCTTTGAAGTTTAAAGCATTTCAAATAAAACATTGTCACATTAGGTTATTATTTTTGCTAATAGATTAGGTGCAAATTGAAGCCCAGAAATACTGAACATTTGTCATTTTATATCCTTTAGGTAAAAAAATATATTTAATCTCAATTAAGCTATTTTATTAGGTTCACAAAAACATTCTAGTAATCAGACTCAATGCTCTTGTTTTATAAATTTCATTGTTTCTACGTTAGCATTTAACATTAAAATGTATTTTATATTTTATTCATTAATAAAAGAATAACCTTATCAGGAAAATTTCTAGAAAGCCAAATAAAGTCAGCACTGGATTTAACTTATCATGCATTTGCTTGGTTAAAGTTTGAATTTCGAATTGGTTCTTTAACTGAAATGCTTAATTGAACACTTACATCTCTATTGCTTTATCAGAGGGATATTACTATGGGAAAATATATCTAATATATAAAAATATGAATGACTATATGTATTCAATAAAAATAATACAACACTATTATGCAGTTCCCTCTGCTTTTTTTCCTTTCCCTTCTCTTCTTCCCTTCACTTATTTTGCTACCTCATTTCTAAACATTCCCACTTCTCTGGGAGATCATTAGGAACAGCTAGCAATAAAGAGAAGTCTTCATTATTTTTTAAAGGTTATTGAAGCAACAGAAAACCATGGCTTGGGCAAAGAGAAGATACAATTGGGGGTAAAAACTGATGAACACAATTTTAACCTCAATCCTTAGAGTAGCCAAGGTCAGTCTCATTGTGACCTCTCAGGTTGGTAAAGTAGAGCTTTCGTGGTTTGGGTGTGAAATGCTTCCCCACCTCAGGATCGTGTCTTGGGATACTTGTTCCCAAGCGAAGGTGTTGCTCTACCTTCAGTGGGTAGGCAGAACTGGAGGAAATGGGTTACTGAGAGTGAGATGTTTCCTGTTGTCTACTTCCTGTTCCACTAAAATGTAAGTGGATGTCACATGCCATGCCTTTCCTGTGGTGATGGGTGGATACCCCTTACAAGTCAATCAAAAACAAAGATCAAAAATCTTATTCCAGGCCCCTGGCAAGTAACGTGCTTGCCACACAAGCATGAGAGTCTGAATTCAACCCCTAGGATACATGTAAAATACTGGGAATGGTGACAGGTGGTCAAAACCTTTAATCCCAGCACTTGGAAAACAAAGACAGGAAGACCTCTGTGAGTATGAGGCCAGCCTGGTCTGTGTGGTGAATCCCAAGTAAGCCAGGGATGCATATGGAGATCCTGTCTCAGAAAATTAGAACAAGCTACCCTTCTGCAGCCTCAGTGGAACTCTGAAACACAGTTTACTCCAATACTGAGGGGACTTAAGAGGCGAGCGAACAGCCACATGGCAGAACGCCCCACCCTCTAGGACCTCCCCAATGGGACAAAACCCTGGGCCCCTCCCCCAACTCCCTTGGCTTTTCTATCCAGCCAGCAAGGAGTTTCCTGAGGCTAGGATCCCCTAGCCACACCCGACCCCCAAACATGCCTATCCTCCTACAACCTTGGTGGAACTCTGAAACACAGTTTGTTCCAATACTGAGGAAACTTAAGAGGTACTAAGAGCTTGCTACAACACTGAGGGGATTAAGAGAGAGCACCAAGAGAGCAAACCAGGAGAGAAAATCAAGAGAGCAGGTTTATAGAGACTTCAGAGGCTTTCTGAGACAGACATTGACAGTACAGAGCAGACCAAGAAAAACTCCCAAACACTCAGACAACCACAGCAAGGATTGATCAAGACACAAAGACACTGCTGGCCTGATTTGAAGGAAGAGATGGGTAGGCGCCAATGCAAGAATTCCTTCAACAACTTCAAAAGTACCATGGTAACACCAGAACCCAGCGGTCACACAACAGGAAGACTTGATCATCCTAACCCAGAAGAAGTAGAAGAAAACAACTTTAAATGTAACATTATGAAAGTGATGGAAACTTTAAAGAGGAAATGAAAAACTCCGTTAAAGAAACGGACGCCTTTAATCCCAGCACTCGGGAGGCAGAGGCAGGTGGATCTCTGTGAGTTCAAGGCCAGCCTGGTCTAGAAGAGCTAGTTCCAGGACAGGAATCAAAAGCTACAGAGAAACCCTGTCTCAAAAATAAAAAAAAAAGAAAAGAAAAGAAATGGAGGAGAAGACAAAAAAATTGGAAGAAATTAATAAATCCCTCAAAGAAACCCAAGAAAACCAAGAAAAAACAATCAAACAGGTGAAGGAAACAGTTCACCACTTGAAGACTGAAATAGAGGTAATAAAGAAACCACAAACCAAGGGGATTCTGGATATGGAAAATCTGGGTAAACAAACAGGAACTACAGAAACAAGAATACAAGAGATAGAAGAAAGAATCTCAAATGGCCAAATGATACTTAAGGAAATGTTCAACATCCTTAGCTATCAGGGAAATGCAAGTCAAAACAATTCGGAGATACCATCTTACACATGTCAGAATGGCTAAGATCAAAAATACTAATGATAGCTTATGCTGGAGGATGTGGAGTAAGGGGAACACTCATCCATTGCTGGTGGGAATGCAAACTTGTACAACCACTTTGGAAATCAGTATGGCAGTTTCTCAGAAAATTGGGATTCAACTTACTTCAGAATCCAGTAATACCACTCTTGGGCATATACCCAAAAGATGCTCAATCATACTACAAAAGCATTTGTTCAACTATGTTTATAGCAGCATTATTTGTAATAGCCAGAACCTGGAAACACCCTAGATGCCCCTCAACTGAAGAATGGATAAAGAAAATGTGGCACATTTACACATTAGAGTACTACTCAGTGGTAAAAATAAAAACAAAACAAACAAACAAAAAAATGACATCTTGAATTTTGCATGCAAATGGATGGAATTGGAAAACACTATCCTGAGTGAGGTAACCCAGACCCAAAAGATGAATATGGTATGTACTCACTCATAAGTGGATACTAGCTATAGACAAAGGACATTGAGCCTATAGTTTGTGATCATAGAGAAGCTAATTAATAAGGTGAACCCAAAGAAAAATATCTAAAGACCCACCTGGAAATTGGAAACAGACAGGATTGACTGGCAGGGTTGGGAGTGTGGGGGTTGGTGGAGAGGGGAGGTTAGGAAAAGAGGAGGGGAGGGGGAAGGGTAGAGGAGAACTTAAGGGAATGGTATAGTTGAGATGGAGGAAAGACATTGATGAGAGCAAGGAAAGAGATATCTTGATTGAGGGAGCCATTATAGGGTTAGCAGAAACCTGGCTCTAGAGAAATTCCCAGAAATCCAAAAAGATGACCCCATCTAGGACCCTGGGCAATAGAGGAGAGGGGGCCCCATCTTGACTTGCCCTGTAGTCAGACTGATGATTATCTTAAATATCACCATAGAACCTTCTTCCAGTAACTGATGGGGGCAGAGGCAGAGACCCACATCGGAACACTGGACTGAGCTCCCAAAGTACAGTTGAAGAGTAGGAGGAAAGAGCATATGAGCAAGGAGGTCAAGACTGTGATGGGTTCACCCACTGAAACAGTCTACCTGAGCTAATGGGAGCTCACCAACTCCACCCGAAATGGGAAGGAACAAGCATAGGACCAAACTAGTTCCTCTGAATGTGGTTGACAGTTGTGTGGCTGGGGCAGACTGAGGGACCACTGGCAGTGGCACCAGGATTTATCCCTACTGCATGTACTGGCTTTTTGGGATCCTATTCTCTCTGGATGTATACCTTGCTCAGCCTAGATACAGTAGGGAGGGCCTTGGACAAGGCAATGTGCCCTTATTCTCTGAGATTAGATGGGGGTGGGGTGGGATGGTGTGTAGAGGGAATGGGAAGAGGGGAGTGAGTGAAAACTTGGATTGGTATTTTTTTTAAAAATTTAATAAATTTAAAAAAAAGAAAATCAGAACAAAAACACTGGATGACAGTTTGGATGCTCACCTTACTAGACCTGGATGGAGGTGGGTGGTCCTTGGACTTCCCACAGGGCAGGGAAACTTGATTGCTCTTTGGGCTTACGAAGGAGGGGGACTTGATTGGGGAAGGGGGACTGAAATGGGAGGCGGTGGCAGGGAAGAGTCAGAAATCTTTAATAAATAAATAAAAATTAAAAAAAAAACACTGGATGTCGTGGTGATTGTTGGTAATTCTAGTGCTCAGGAGGCAAGGACAGGTAGATCCCTGAGGCTTGGGAGCCAGTCAGCCTAGACTAATCAGGAGAGCCTTAATCCCAGTGAGAGACCCTAGGAAGACTAAGTTTGGGTCAGGTGGGACTGAAGAGATGGCTCAGTGGTTAAGAGCACTTGTTGATCTTACAGAGGGTTTGAGTTCAGCTCCAAAACCCATGTCTGGTGTCCCACAAAAGCCATAACCCTAGCTTCCGAAGATCCAACACCGCTGCCTGGTATCTATGAGTACACACAGACACAAACATAATTTTAAAAAGTAAATTTTACAAATAAAACAACCTAACAAGGCAATGGCTCCTGATGAGCAACTCCCAAGGCTGACTTTTGGTTTTTACATGCATTCACACAAATATATAACTATACACACAAACATACATACAAACCTTTACTTTCCTTTAGTGGCTTCTGGATAGGTATTCATTTGTTCACAGTAATAAGAAAAGTTAATAATAAAATAGATTGAAAACTCACAACTCCATCTAGCTGTTCTGAAGTAAATGGCTTTCTTCTGAAACCTAACACTAAATATAAGTTGTCAGTTAAAACCAGCAAACCTTTTAAAACAACTCTGATGTTTGCAGGCAGAGACTGCTCATTCATTTCCCTGCCACCCAGACACGAATAATTACACAGAAACTACATTAATTACAACACTGTTTGGCCAATATCTTATGCATATATTTCTAGCTAACCTTTAAGTCTTAAATTAACCCATTTCTATTAATCTGTGATTGGTATTAATCTATTAATCTGTGGTCTACCAGTAAGATTCCGGCCGGTGACTGGCGTCTTTCTCCTTCAGCTACTGCGTGGCATCTCTTTGACTCGGCCTAGTTTCTCTCTATATCACTATTGGGATTTCCCACCTGACTTAACTCTACTAAGCCATTGGCTGAAACAGCTTCTTTAATAACCAATGATAATACAAACATATTCATAGCATACAGAGGGGAATCCCACATCAAATATTTATGCTTAATAAATACTACTACTACTTTTCCCTTGCTGTGATGAAACACCATGACCAGAAGCAGTTAATGGAAGGAAGAATCATTTCGGTTTGTAGGAGTCTGTCATGGTGGGGAGGCAGAGAAGCAAGTGTCAGCATGGCGGCAGGAGCAGAAAGCTGAGAGCTCTCATCTCAACAGGAAGCTCAGTAAACAGCAAATAGAGGGAGACTGAAAACTCACAGCCTTCTGCCAGTGATGTACTTCCTCCAGCAAGGCTGTTCTTTACCCATAACCTCACCAAACATGCCATCAACTGGGGGCCAAGGGTTTAAATACCTGAGTCTATAGGAAATAGTTCTCATTCAAACCACACCATGTGTGGTATGCACACAGATACCCACACACGCTTCAAAAGTTCTGGCACTTCTGAGGACTGCCATTAGACATCTTAGCTCAACACAATCTTGGATCAGCTTAATTCAAAGAGTTTGTGTGAGTCTTGATTTTTACGAGCCTCCCGTTTCTCATATACTAATGTGGATCAAAGGGGAATTTTTATTGATGGGAAACCAAGAACCACACGTTCCAGAACCAGGTGCTTTCCGAGCCTGCCTTCAGGGACTTAGCGCCAGCATCCACATCATCACCAGGCAATGAATGCAATACATTTCCACTGTCCCCATGAGTTGAGTGCTTTTTCTTTTCCATTCTCACTCAGAGGCAGCCTTTTGTATACCCTACCCTCTGCCCCAGTAAATCTCTCGAGAGAGATCCATTGCATGGTGTGATCTTTGCAGCATTCCTTGGACCTCTGATCACTGCAAAACCCTAGAAACTATGGTTGGTTTGAATATTAACGTGCTACAGGGGAGCCTTTCCTGAAGAATTGTTCTGATTCATCAATCAAGAAGACCCGCCCTGACAGTGGATAGAAGCCCAGATAAGAAGGGGTATTTCCAATGGAAATTTGTTCTTGCGTTTTTTTCTGGATTGACCTTCCCTCTTACCACTGAGTTGCTCTGCCCCATTGCTGCTGACTCCACTGGCAACAGAACCAGTGTTCCCAAGATCTCACTCTGGAATAGGGACCAGCAGCTCTCAAGGAGCTTCCTGTAGTTTGGGAACTAGACTGGGGACTCTGGAGCACCTTGTGGACTGCACTTTGGGGTTGAGTGATTCCTGACTGTGGCCCCCAGTGAGAGATAATTCCAACTACTGATGCTCTCAGTCTCAAGGACCAAATACCTATGGGGTCTTCACACTTCAGGTGTGATTTGATTTTCATTACTGTTACTGTTCTGATATACATACATATATCATGATATACATACATATATCCCTTCCCTCAGTTCTGTTCCTCTAGAGTACCCTTGCTAAATCAGGCGTGAAAGTCAATCTTAGAAAAGCAGAACAGAAGAATCAGAGGAGAGGAAAAAAGAGAGAGAACAGCATTCTAGAGAAGAGCGAAGAACAGCATCAACAGTCTCTAATGTAACAAAGAGAAGAAATATGTCAGGGTGAGACTCTGACATAGAGTCATATCATGTTGGGCCTGAAATGTTCATTAAAATGCAGGAGAGATGAGTCAGTGTTTAAGAATTCCTAATGCTCTTGAAAAGGACTCAGCATCCACATCTGCTTACTCACAGCTGACTTCAACTCCAGATTCAGAGGATCTGATGCTCCCTTCTAGTCTTTGCAGGCACTGCATACTCATGTGCAAAAACCTACACACACACACACACACGAATATATATATATATATCCTGCTTTTATTGAATATATATTTATATTGCATATATTCAATGAAAAGCAGGGTATATATTGCATATATATGCAATAAAAACCAGGAGTAAGCTCTGGTAGGATCAACAGTAGATGTTATCAAATAATTAAGGCAGAAATATCAATTCTGTAGAATTGCTTACAGAAGATAGAATGATAGGAATTAATTCCCAACTTACTGGTGTTGTAACTAGAAAAAGACAAGTTAGAAAACTATGAAAAATATCATTTTAATAAGGACCTTAAGATAAATCTAAACTAAGCACCCCTAACAGTGAAAAAATACACGTTCCTGTGTAAGGTTGGGAATACAAGATAGCCTTTTCAGCAGGTGACTTGGTCACCAGGGCCGAGTTGCTGTCACTGAGATCGCTGCTTCCACAGAAGTCCACAGAGATGCACTGTGTCTCCTGACAGATGAGGACACAGAGAAAAGTTTCCCATTTGTGAGGCAGACACCAAATATAGTTGTACCTTGATCTTAGATTTTTCCGTACTCCAGAAATTCGAGAGGTAAATACTTTTGTGTATAAGCTGCCTAGTTTATAGTGTTTGCAAAAAGCAGCCTGAGTGGGTTTTAATACAGGAAGAAATAAACTTGTCTTCAATCAGAGATGATGTGATCATCTGTGTAGAAATTCTAAAATAAGTTACAGTGGAGGCAAAGTAACAAACTCGATGCTGGTAGCCAGTTGTACCAAGGCTACAAGCCAATGACTTGCCCAAATAGCAAAAACACACAAGTAGAATTTAAAATGTAATCACCAAGGGTACCCTCAAAATGAAACGCTTACATGTAAGTCTAACAAAATACAAACAAGGCTATATGAGAAAATTACATAACTCCAATGAAAGAAATTGAGAAGAGCTAAATAAATGCAGGGGCTTGCTATGTCCATGGGCAGGAAGACTAAATAGTGCTATGATGTTAGGTGGTGTCATTAAGGCCTATATATTAATATAGTCACAATCAAATCCTGAGCCTGTTATTTTATGGATGCTGACAGATGATTAAAGACATACAAAAGACCTGAAAACACAGCACAGCATCAAAGGAGACCAACTCAGAGGAACTCCACTGCACAACTTTGAGACTTAGAGTAATATTAAGGTGTTCTTGACACTGTGTTACCGGGAAAAGGATAAACAATGAAGCCCAGAAACAGACCCACAGAATACAATCAACTTGCAGAACCAGAGACAAATGGAGAAAAGCACTTTAAGCAAATGCTGCAGGCATTATCAACAGCCAAAGGAAGGAAAATCGCTAGACACAAACCATAAGCTGCTCACAAAAACTTTCTCATATGACCACAGCTTTAGATGTAAAACGTGGATCTATAAAACAAACTCCTAGAAAATGACATGGAAGAAAACACAGATGAGCTTGAGTTTGGTGACATTTAAACATAACACCAAAAGTATGATTTATGAAAGAAAGAACTGGGAAGGTGGATTTCATTAAACACTTCTAGACTCTGTTCCATGGAAGAGAATAATGTTGTATAAAAAGCCACAAAACAAGTTACAAACTGTGGAGTGTGTGTGTGTATAACATCTGGTAAAGGACTGTCACCAAATATTAAATACAAGGAATTTTAAACTCAACGGGAGACAACAAGCAAAATAAGAGTGAGTCCAAGGTGTTTATAAACATGTCACCAAGGGAGGTAGACAGAGAGGAAATAAGAATATAAGGTCCATAATGTGGTATTTCATCATGGAAATTCAAACTAAAACAGTACTCAGACACAAATCTAGTACAGGCCACTATGGAACACATGTCAGGGGGTCATATAATACTGAATGTATTCTTCATTGGGCTTAGTAATCGAAGCCCTTGGTGCTTACTGGAAAGACTGAAAACCTGTCTATAGGTGGTCACAAGGGCCTTATTCACAATTACCAAAGTCTGGAAGCAATCGAAATGTTTATTACAGGTGAGTGGGTGAAGAAACTGTGGTACATTCAGACCAACGTATGTCAGAAATGTCCAGGAAGAAAGGAACCATGGGGTCATTAAAAGACAAGAAGGAAGAAACCCATACTCCTAAGAGAAAAGAACCAACCTGAGACGTCCATATTGTGGGGCTCCAACCACCCGAAAGTGTGGAAAAAGCAAAGGGCGGAGACAGTAAAGAGATAACGGGGTCAGGGAGAAGAACGACGACTAAGAGGGATATGGAGGACTTTAGAGCTAGAAGTTAGCTTTGTACTATATTACCAAAATGGGTCGTATGTATGCTCCGAGTAAACTCTTGAGTGATGGTGACGTGCCTCTGTAGGCGCAATGATTTTAACAGACTCACTGTTCTCGTCAGGATGTTGCCGGGGAAAGCTATGTCAATTGGGGCAGAGGGTGAGTTTTCTGTACTTTGTGTTTATTATTGCTAGAAGCATAAAACTGCAGTTTATTCAAACGAAACTCAAAATATTTCCTTATTTGTTCATACAGAGGAGAAACAAAACTTAGGGTTGAGAAGAAGGAAGAGGTAGACAAATGCTATGTGAGCCAGAAAAGGATGACACACGCCTGGCTGCATGTGACAGAATTGGTGGCAAAAGAAAGCAGCACCAATTAAATCTGAAGGACAGTCAGTGTGCTATAAAATGAGGCAAATAAGAGCCTGAGCAATATTTCCAACTCATTCTGCTCAGAGAGCCAAGCACAGCTGCTCTGAGTGTTCTCCTTTCTTAGCCTAGATTTCCTGCCAGAGTTCTTTGTGAAACAAGAGGCTTTCCTGGGTGATTTCACAATAACATAGCCGTGTGCGCAAACACGTCTGATTCAGGAGCTTTTTCCACGTGCTAAGGCATAGTGATGGGGTGAGTGTGTCTGGAGACAACAGGGCCTTACAACCTGGTCAGGGCTAACTTTGAATGCAAAGAATTTACATTAGACTCACAGTATGTGCTATTGCATTAGTAAAAGATTGGCAGCAAAGATCACTCCTGGGAGCTGGCTCTGTGGGAAAAGTGCTTGCTGGGCAGGCAAGAGGACATGAGTTCAAGTCCACAGAACTTCTGGAGAAAAGTCAAGTGTAGTGATGTGTCTATAATCTCTGCACTGTGTGTGTGTGTGTGTGTGTGTTGAAGGAGGAGATTTGAGGTAGGCAGATCCTGGGAGCTTACTGGCCAGCAAGTTTAGCTGAAATGATGATCCCCAGACTCAGTGACAGACACTGTAGCAAAAAAAAAAGTGGAAGACATCAGCCTCCA
Organism: Neodon shergylaensis; assembly: GCA_025134845.1. Classification (NCBI taxonomy): domain Eukaryota; kingdom Metazoa; phylum Chordata; class Mammalia; order Rodentia; family Cricetidae; genus Neodon; species Neodon shergylaensis. The sequence goes on from JABTXL010006405.1 coordinate 6,090,781, forward strand.
CCTATGAACACACATGTGCGCAGACACACACACACACACACACACACACCTACCTCGTATTTCTTTGAAAGTATCCATTCCATTTTAGTAATTCTCTACACCTTGTTTCAGGAACTATACATGTAGATTTGTTCTTAAAGTGCATCATGGACACTTACTAGGAGCTGCAATGATGGTAACTAGCTAAAGTTAATCTCTTCACTCTTCACTTGAAAACTGAGCGGATCAGTCAACAAACTGAGCAGGTGTACTTAAAGTAAAACGGAAGCCTCCATAGGTCCATCTTCATTCAGCATAAGTCATGAGCTCACTATTCACTTCAAGCTGTCTATTAATACACAAAGAGAAAATGTTCTAGAGGGGACTGCTCACACTCTGCTGAGGGGTGAGGGAACATGCAGGGCGACTCAGAAACACAAAGGAGTTTACACCAAAACCATCTGTGGCTGCGAAGTTCACACTGGGTGAGAAGCTAAGGAGGACAGGGAGGAGAAGGAATCCTGTTGAGTAGAGCAGGAAGGACACAGAAAGGAAGCGCGACCCTGTTCCACTTAGGAGGACTCTGGATAAGCTAAGGTCTCTAGAAAAGACCAGCAGGAAAGAGGGGAGGCACCCTTGGAGACAGGAGACGGGACACAGAGGATGCTGGGACTCCTGCAGAACGAAAGCAGCAGAAAAGGATAGTAATCCCATCTCTGCAGCCCCCACGACAGCCATGCCCTGAGGAAAGTATGCATCTCCCTTCTGCACATGAAGGCACGACCCAAGTCCACACAGTAGGCATGTGGAGGCACATGGAAGTCTTCACAGGGAATATCACATGGCAAAACATTGAGTGAGAAAGCTGCCCTCTGCACACTAGCAAAGACAGAAGAAACCTCCGTTCCAGCTCTTCTCTTTTGGCTATTTAGAAAATTAAGAATGTGGGGCTGGAGAGATGGCTCAGTGGTTAAGAGCACTGACTATTCTTCCAGAGGACCTGGGTTCAATTCCCAGCACACAACTGTCTGTAACTCCAGTTCCAGAGGACCTAGCATCTTCACACAGACATGCATGCAGAAAAAGCACCAATGTAAATGAAATAAAAACAAATTTTAAAAAAAGAAAATTAAGAATGCACGTATGTGACAACTAAAATGAGGAAAACAACCCTTCCACCAAAGTGAGTGAAATGAGTTGATTTATGTCTGGAAGAAAAAGAGTCAAAAATAATGTAAGCGCTAACGGCTACGTTTAAAGGTCCACAGGGGAAATTAGATTCTGATGAAATTTAAATATAGGGCATTGAACATGGCAGGAACAAAGAGGACTGAAAATGAAATGGAAGGCAAGCAAGGAAGAGTGGGCTGAATGTGTAATTATTTCCCTGAAGAAAAAAATAACAGGGAAAAGGGGAACAGAACTAATGTTTAGCAATTATATATATATAAAAAAATCCTTCAGAAATAAAGGACTCAGAGCTACACATTTAAAAGGCTCGTCATGTACTGGGAAACTAATCGGTAACTGTATCATAACATTTTAGCGAAATAATAGCTTTTTATTTTAAAAATTCTGGTCGGTCTCTTGAGATCAGAATGACCTAATAACTTAGAAGATCAAACAAAGTGTCTGTCATAAGACTCACTTAAGGTAAGCAGAGGCTGGAGGGATGACCCGGTAGTTAAAAAAGACTCAGTGCTCTTGGAGAAGAGGCAGTTCAGTTCCCAGCACCTACCTATGCCAGGCAGTTCCTGACTACTGTAATTCTAGCTCCAGGGGACTCACTGCTCCCTCCGAACCCTGCAGGTACCTGCTCGCATAGGCATATATCCACACAGAGATCCCCACATATACACATAATTAATTTTAAAAAATAACAAGATTAATAAAAAATAAATATGGGGGAGGAGTGCTAAGCACAATAACACACACCTTTAATCCTAGCACTTGGGATTTAGAAACAGATGGATCTCTGTGAGTTTGAGTACAGCCTGATTTATATAGTGAGTTGCAAACCACACAGTGAGACCTTGTCTCAGAAAAGATAACAAACCAAAAGCAATCTACAGATTCAACACAATGCCCATCAAAATCTCAACAAAATTCTTCACAGACCTCGGAAGAATGGTACTCAACTTCATATGAAAAGGCAAAAAACACAGGATAGCCAAAACAGTCCTATACAATAAAAGAACTTCTGGAGGCATCACAATCCCTGATTTTGAAATCTTTTTTTTTATTTTTATTTTTTGAGACAGGGTTTCTCCGTAGCTTTTTTGGTTCCTGTCCTGGAACTAGCTCTTCTAGACCAGGCTGGCCTTGAACTCACAGAGATCTGCCTGCCTCTACCTCCTGAGTGCTGGGATTAAAGGCGTGCGTCACCACCGCCCGGCTCCTGATTTCGAATTCTACTACAGAGCTACAGTACTGAAAACAGCCTGGTATTGACATAAGAACAGATAGGAGGACCAATGGAACCGAATATAAGACCCGGATATCAATCCACACATCTTTGAACATCTGATTTTTGACAAAGAAGCAAAAAATATCAAATGGAAAAAATAAAGAATATTTAACAATTGGTGCTGGCATAAGTGGTTATCAACATGTAGAAGAATAAAAATAGACCCATATCTATCAACATGCACAAAACTCAAGTCCAAATGAATCAAAGACCTCAACAGAAAGCCAGCCACACTGAACGTTATAGAAGAGAAAGTGGGAAATACACTTGAACACATTGGCACAGGAGACCACTTCCTAAATATAGCGCCAGCAGCACAGACAATGAGAGAAAAAATTAATAAATTGGACCTCCTGAAACTGAAAAGCTTCTTTAAAGCAAAGGACACAGTCAACAAGACAAAATGACAGCCTACAGAATGGGAAAAGATCTTCACTAACCCCACATCAGACAGAGGTCTGATCTCCAAAATATACAAAGAACTCAAGAAATTGGTTACCAAAAACCCACATAATCCAATAAAAAAAATGGAGTACAGACCTAAACAGAGAACTCTCAACAGAGGAATCTAAAATGGTTGAAAGACACTTAAGGAAATGTTCAACATCTTTAGTCATCAGAGAAATGCAAATCAAAACAACTCTGAGATTCCATTTTAAACCTATAAGAATGGTCAAGATCAAAAACACTGATGACAACTTATGCTGGAGAGGTTGTGGGGTGGGGAAAAGGGAACACTTCTGCATTGCTGGTGGGAATGCAAGCTGGTACAACCCCTTTGCATGTCAGTGTGGAGAATTCTCAGAAAATTAGGAAACAACCTTCCTCAAGACCTAGTAATACCACTTTTGGGTATATATCCAAAGGATGCTCAATCGTGCCACAAGGACATGTGCTCAACTATGTTCATAGCAGCTCTGTTTGTCATAGCCAGAACCTGGAAACAACCTAAATGCCCCTTGACCGAAGAATGGATAAGGAAAATGTGGTACATTTACACATAGAGTACTATGCAGCAGAAAAAAATAATGACATCTTGAATTTCACAGGAAAATGGATGGAGCTAGAAAATATTATTTTGAGTGAGTAACTCAGACAGAGAAAGACAATTATCACATTTACTCACTCATAGATGGTTTTTAAACATAAAGCAAAGAAAACCAGCCTACAAACCCCAATCCCAGAGAACTTAGACAACAATGAGGACACTAAGAGAGACTTACATAGATATAATCTACATGGGAAGTAGAAAAAAACAAGATCTCCTGAATAAATCGGGAGCATGGGGACCTTGGGGGAGGGTTGAAGGGGAGAGGAAAGAGGCAGGGATGGGAGCAGAAAAAAATGTAGAGATCAATAAAAGTCAATAGAAAAAAAAAGAAAAAAATGAGAGAGAGAAAAAGCCCTCGGTTATGAGGAGCCATCTGCAAAAAAAAAAAAAAAATAACAAACAACCAACAACAATAAAGTAAATGTGGAGGATGAAGGTGGGGAAGCTGTGCCAGTACAGTAAAATGCTTGTTGTATAAGAGTGAGGACTCCAGATAGAGCCTGTTATAATTATAATTGTGCTGGCCTGGCCTGTCACCTGGGTACCCTGTCCCTTTAAGAGGCAAGTTCCACCCATTCCCAATCTCCCCCTTCCTGCTGAGGCAAACTGATCTCATGCCTCCTCTCCTCCTTTTTCTCTCTCTGTCCATCCTTCTTCTGAAGAGGCAGCCTCCGTCTCTCTTTTCCCATCATTCCCCCTTCTCCCTCATCGCTTCCCCCTTTCTTTCTCTTTCCCCGATATCCCCTAACCTTATACTCTCCCAATACTCATTACAACATTTAATTAAGGGTTCACAGTTGCAGAGGGTTACAGTCCATGACCATCATGGCAGGGAGCATGGCAAGAGGCAGGCACAGCACTGGAACAGAAGTTGAGAGCTATATCTGATTCACAAGCAGGAGACAAAGTAAGAGGTAACTGGAAATGACACATGTCTTAAAACTGCTAAGCCCACACCTAGTGACACACTTTCTCCAGCAAGGCCACACCCTCCTTATCCTTCCCAAACAGTTCTTCCAACTAGAAATCAAGCCCCCATGAGAGATTCTTAATGGTTCTCAGGGGCTATTGACTAATGAAGCACCCTATCACCACCATAACCTTAGGAAACTATGTGGAGTTATAGGAAGTGTGTTGCACAATTCGATGTGGTAGCTTGACAGATATCATGGGTCAGTGACCTCCATCAACAAAGGTAAACACAGGAGAGCCAGCCTTCCTCACATCCTCAGGGACCCTCAGATATAGAAAGCGCCTAACACCAGAGACAAGGATGGAATGTGCAGGATTGTAGGGAAGGAAAGTCGAGATGATCTCAGATCATCAATTAAGGCTCATCACAGACACCATTTTCATCTGGAAGGAAACTTACAGTAGCCCTTCCCACCCATGGAGACTGGTAGTAAAGAGAACTGTGGCAGGTATGCCCTTGATTAAAGTCTTGGGAAATTTGTGCTTAAAGGGACTATTAGGGACCATCAGGCACTATTAAGACATGTGTCTTTGTTGAGAGAGGTATAGACTTTGTTGGAGGAAGTGTGTTACGGTGGGGGCAGGCTGTGAGGTCTCTAATGCTCAAGATACCACTCAGTGTCACAGACCATTTCCTGTTGCCTGCAGGATATAGGACTCTCAGCTAGTTCTCTAGCACCATGTCTGCCTGCATGCTGCCATGTCCCACCATGATAATAATGAACTGAATCTCCAAACAGGAAGAGAGCCAAAATAAATGAATCCTTATAAGAGTTGCCATGGCCATGATGCCCTTCCATAGCAATAGAAACCCTAAGTAAGACAGAGAGGAAATTTTAAAACATGGGAAAACTCTGGAGGAAGTTGAAACTCTAAAAAAGAACAAAACAGGAACTCTGAAAATGAAAGGATCAGCCAATCAAATTAAAAACACAACAGGAAGCATTGTCAACAGATAAGGCCAGGCAAACAGTGGTAGACAAAGACAAGATAATCACACTTTCACACACACAGAAGGAAAAATTAGTAAACAGGACCAAAGCCTTCCGAAACCTCTGGGACACACTCAGCAGACTAAGTCTAACAATCCAGAAGTAGAAGAAGGAATGGATATAAACTCTAAAGGCATAGACAATGTTTGAAATGACTGTACAGTCTAAAATTCTCAAATGGAGAGAAAAGATGTGAACATCCAAACAGAAGAACAAAGAATCTCAAGCTGAGAAGAGCCTCTCTACATCATATTATAGGTAAGATGTCAAAAATACAGAACAAAATCAATATTACAAATTTTAAGAGATAAAATGTCAACTCACATACAAAGGCACAAATATCCAAGTAATGTTAGGTCTCTCATCAATTCTCCTAAACGCGAAGGAAGCGTGGAATGATGTATTCAAAGCCCCGAAAGAGAAGAACTGTAAATCAAGACTGGCATACCCAGTAAACTTATCTTTTAAAATAAATAGACAAATAAGAGCATTTCAAGGTAAGCAAAAGATTAAGTAAGGCAACAGTGCATGGCAATTAAGCATGAATGGCAGGAAACATTTAAAGAGGAAAGGAAAAACTCATTCACAGAGTTCAGGGAAAACAGTCTCATAAGAGCAACACCCTACTGCAAAGATACACAAAAATTGTGAGTCAAAAAGTGGAGGTCGACTTATGTAACAAATGGATTATAATCAAGGAGCAATAACTATTTTCATATGTGATAAACTGAAAGCCAAAACTAGTCAAAAGAGGTAAAGAATGCCACTATATATTTTAAAAAGTGAGAAATGATAATGGTTAGAAATATTTATACACCAAAATTGGCCTCCCAATTCCATAAAAGAAACAACGAAAGGCATAAAAGACCAGATAGGTCTTAATAGTAATTGTGAGAGACTCACATCTTTAGATAGAATTCTTAGAGCAAAAACCAGTGAAGAAATTTCAGATATAAATCACGTCATAAATAGATATGGAGTACAATGAAACTTTCTTTTAAATTGATTAGATGATAGGGCATAAAATAAGCATCTGATACCCAAAAAATATCAAAATAATTTTTTTAATTAATTTATTTATTAAAGATTTCTGTCTCTTCCCCACCCCGCCTCCCATTTCCCTCCCCCTCCCCCAATCAAGTCCCCCTTCCTCGTCAGCCCAAAGAGCAATCAGGGTTCCCTGTCCTGTGGGAAGTCCAAGGACCACCCACCTCCATCCAGGTCTAGTAAGGTGAGCATCCAAACTGCCTAGGCTCCCACAAAGCCAATACATGCAGTAGGATCAAAAACCCATTGCCATTGTTCTTGAGTTCTCAGTAGTCCTCATTGTCCGCTATGTTCAGCGAGACCGGTTTTATCCCATGCTTTTTCAGGCCCAGGCCAGCTGGCCTTGGTGAGTTCCCGATAGAACATCCCCATTGTCTCAGTGTGTGTGTGTGCACCCCTCGCGCTTCTAGCCATAAATAAAGGACATTGAGCCTATAAATTGTGATCCTAGAGAAGCTAAATAAGAAGGAGAACCCAAAGAAAAACATATAGGCATCCTCCTGAATATTAACCTTCATCAGGCGATGAAAGGAGATAGAGACAGAGACCCACATTGGAGCACCGGACTGAAATCTCAAGGTCCAAATCAAAATAATTTTTTATCTTAAGAGATTATCATGGAATAAAACTATAAATCATTAGCAAGAGATAGCATAGAAACTGCATAAATACTTTGGGACTGACTAATATATGCTTGGATAAATGGGATGTTGGAGAAATAAAAAATGAAAACTTTAAATTTCTACAATCAAATGGAAAATATAAAATGCAATAGCAGAACTTCTTAGATATGGTGAAAGTGTATAGGAACAGCTGCTTACATTTTAAAAAATCAGAGATAATACAAATAATCTAATAAAAAAATGTTCCAGAAAATGTTCTTCCATGTTCTAGAAAAACAAGAAGCCAAACCTTAACAGTGTAGATGACAAGAAATACTAAAGATTAAAGTAGAAATTAATGGAATAGAGACAAAAAGGAAAATGCAGAAATCAATCAAGTAAAAAGTTCAAGTTGGTTCTTTTGGTCAGATAAACAAATCTGACAAATTCCTAGACAAATAATAAAAGAAAGAGAAGACCAGGATTAACAAAAGTTAGCGATGGAGATATGTTATAACAGACTTCAGTGGAATGAATCTCCAGGATCATTAGGGAACATTCTGAAAACTTTTTTCTTCAAACCTGGAAAATCTAGAAGAAATTGCTAAATTCCTAAACACAGTGGTCCACCAAATTTAATAAAGATGACATGAACAACATAAACAGACCTGGAATCAGCAACTAGATTGAAGCAGTAGTTAAAAGCCTTCAAAACTCTTCTTTGTATCCTACCCTGGGCAAAACCCTCAGCTCTCATTTCCCAGGTTTTGAGGCTGATCAGTGACCATGTGGTGGGAGCTAAACGATGCTAACTTTAACTCCTTATGTTCTCTTGCACAGAATTCTCACGTTTTCTGTCTCCACCGGAAGATATGGAGCAGGTTTGGGGACAAGGAAAAAGACAGACAGCCATTGAGCGGTTAGGTCCAGCACTGACTTAGACTATGGTATCACCTGAGGTTTCTTTTCTAACTGAGAGAAGGAACATGCTGCTAAGGTTTTAAATTGGGATTAACTCCTTTTAAGAATCGAGTTTCTTTCTTTATGTACACATTTTTCCTTTGTTTTTATTTTATGTGTGTGAATGTTTGGCCTGTATGTATGCTGTGCACCACGTCTGTGTAGTGCCCCTGGAGACCAGACGATGACAAGACATTCCCTGGGACAAATAATCAAAGGAAAAGGATACAGGGATTCCTTGGCTGAATTCTGCGGGATGTTATAAACATTAGTTTGATGACTTATTGTATATTGCTGGTTCTCTATCTGCTACTTGCATCCATTCAAAACCAAAAGCATGTCTATCAGAGATCATTCTTTGGACTGTACAAAGCATAAAACAGACTTTTTACTATCTTGTGTTTTCTCTAAGGTTTACCTGGTAACTTACTTACAAAGCCTCATAGTTGAATAGTTTATCTCCAGGGGATTTAATTTATTACATTATCCTATGTATGTAACTTGGATTCAGCAGTATCCTCCAACCAAATGACTGCCATTTTCATAAGACCATCTATGGCTGTTTATAAAAGATCCTCACAGCTGGGCTTGTTGACTGTTGGTGTTCTTCACAAAAGATGGGGAAGGAGGCACATCTGAGTGTCCAGCCAATTACCCCAGATGGTTGTGTGCAATTCTGCCCTAATTTCCCATGGCCTCGAGGGCTTGGAGAAGAGCTAGAATACATAGACTGGGGAAGACTAGGAAGGGGGCTTAGGCTATGCAGCTGAGGGGAAGCTGTCATCTCTACTAGGTAGACACTTTTTAGGGCAGCTGCTGTCTGTCTGGTTACCACTCTCCTGTCAGTGACCCCTCACCCATGCCCTAAAAAGAAACTCAATAAACTCTTTGCTTTCCTGTTGGGGGATGATCTTTTTGTACACTGTAAAGATGTGTCTGTCTAAGGGGCCTTCTGATTAGTTTAATGAAGAGCTGAATGGCCAATAGCTAGGCAGGAGAAGATAGGTGGGACTTCCAGGGAGATAGAGGAATTCTGGGGAAGAAGAGCGGTGAGGAGATGCCAGCAAAATGCAGAACAAGTTGGACACAAAGAATGGGAGAGAGGTAAAAGCAATGTGGCAGAACATAGATGAATAAAGTTAGGTTAACTTAAGTTATGAGAGCTAGTAGAACAAGCCTAAACTAAGGCCAACCTTTCCTAATTAATAATAAGTCTCCATATCATTATTTGGAGGCCTGCAGTCCCAACAAAAAAGTACTACTAAACTTTCAAAGGATGAGTTTTGGTGAAATAAAACTTTGGCTTGTCATTGAAACCTTATGATGAGGGGAGAGACTCCTCATTGCTTAGTCTCCCTTGGGGATATGATTCTCACAAGAGATGACAGATTTGTTTGTTAGTATTCCCATATCTTACAGTATTAAGAAAATCATTAAGTATAAGAAAACAGTATAAAAATACAGAAATGGAAATACTTTTAGTAAAGGATCTGTGTGTGAAGATGTTTCTCCAGGGTGAAAAAGATAGGGGTAAGGTTCAGGGAAGTGACAATGGTCTGGTCAAGTTATATGAGGTATGTAAAAGATGAGAGTTTATGTACATGACATTAAAATGTCCAAGGTCAAAGCTCAATAGATTTGATGTTGAACCTTTGCTTAAATCAGCGAAGTTATTGGTCCACTCATCACAACAAATCTCTTTAAAAGTATCAGGCTTTTGCCCTAGCTTTATTTAAGTATTGCACAGTAGTTCAAAACAACCAGCCCAGTGTAACTGACCTTGTGGGTGTTTAATACTCTTACTTAGAGGCCTATACTGAGGGAGTCAGGGAGATTAAATAAGGGACTTTAAGGTCAACTATGTTCCAGGGACCGTGGGGCATCTCTTGAATGTTTTGTAACTGTGGGGAGTCACAAGAGTTTGGGGAGGTCATGAAGACCCCACAAATTGAACTCTAACTGGTGTTCAGTCTACAAAGAGGAGCATCAACACAGACAGAAATTATCCTCAATGCTTTCCAAGCAAATCCATAATCAAGCAAGGCCTTTGAGTTAGCTGCACACAGATAAAATGACTGGTAGAAAGGATGCCTGGAGGAGCCAGAGGTTCCTGCTAAGACCAGGTGATCCATCAGGATCAGATACTCAACTGGCCTTGATAGGAGGGAGTGAGCAGGAGATAGTTAATTCTGGCTGTCAACATGGTCTTAAACATCCAATAGGGAAAGTACAAGAGAAGACTAAAATAACTGGACTGTTTCTTTAACAGTTAAGGGATTGTTCTCTCGGACATTAGGCTTATAAGATGCTATTTACACAAGTACTTCTCACTAAAGATTTTCTTCTGCATGAGAAAATTACTGCCCGTGTAGAGGAGTTCAGCCCCTGGCTCACTGCAACAACTGCCTACAGTCAAGAGAGCCAGGACCACTATTGTTTTCATCTACAAATTAAATGTTCACCAATTTTCTTCTTTCTTCCTTCTCTCTAGAAGCCATCTGAGAGAGACCCCCTCCCCTCCATACTGATTCTCCACACTTCAACAGCTATCAAAGGGCCTGGAAGCCAATTTTTGAGTTTATCTCTCTGGAATACCAGCCTTGGAAGCAAAAATAAAAAATGAGGAGAAGCCTAGTAGATGGATGCTCTTCAGAGTCTGCGAAGAGGTTCTCACAGATGTTGGTTTCGACGTGGAACAAGTATCCGTCTTTTCCTGGTTTTCTTCCTAGGACTTGTATTAGAAACTCTTGCCTTTGCTCTCTCTCACATCTGCTTCTAGAAATCCATCAAGGACTTCCTTTCCCCCCTCTGCCCAGCTATTACATAAATAAAGTTGCTAATGGCTTTTGGGATCTTTTAGATGGGCCCACCAAAGAGGATCCCAAGTGCCATACCAGGTACCTCCATTCAACTTGAAGTAGATCAATCATCACTCAAATTCCATCACAGCAGTTAGAGTTATACTCTTTGGAGTAGGGGTCAGGGATAAAAACAGGAAATAAAAATTGGCTAGGCAGTTCAGAGTTAAAAAATTCCCAAATGAAAAGTAACCAGCTTATTAATTTACTTATTTGAGTCTAAAAACTAGAAACACTCATGGTGTGGTGGTTTAAATAGGTATGGCCCCTGTAGACTCATGTGCTTAAATGCTTGGCCTACAGAGAGTGGCACTATTAAGGCAGTCTTGTTGGAGGAAGTGTGTCACTGTGGGAGTGGGCTTTGAGGTCACATATGCTCAAGATACACTCAGTGTAGAACACAGTTCACTTACTGTGGCCTGTGGATCAATCTGTAGAACTCTCAGCTCCTTCTCCAGCACCATGTCTGCCCTCCAGCACTATGTACTGCCGTGTTTCCCATCATGATAGTGGAGTAAATCTCTAAACTGTAAGCCAGCGACAATTAAATACTATTCTTAATGAGTTGATGTGGCCATGGTGTCTCTTCCCAGCAATGGGAACCCTAACTAAGACACATGGGCTTCTCAGCATCCTCATCTTTGCCAGATGCCAGATATGTCAGAAGTGCTCCGTGGCTCTGATCTTGGATCTGGTTTCTAAGTAATTTTAAGGTTCTGTCTTCAGCGGCAGGGTGCAGATGTTAGAGTAACAGCGGAAGTTTAATAAGAGAAAACTCCATCCGGTCAAGAGAGTAGAATCTCTAGCCAGAGTGGAGACCAGGCTGGACTGGGTCAATTGCCTGGGTGAGGCGCCATCTTTAAAACATAAGGTAGCTTCAAGCCATGCTAAGAGGTAGGTTATTATGTCAGGGATCATGAGAGGCCTGCTGAGGCTGTTCTCACCACACACTAGCAGTAAGTGCTCCAGTCCCTCGTGATAACAATTTATAGTCACTGGAGGCTTTGATAGTCAGTATATGCTACTGGGTTTTAAGAAAAAGTGGAAAATGTATGAAAAGGAGAGAATTGTGAGAAACATTTTTCCCCTATTAAAAATAGGCCCGAGACAGGCGGTGGTGGCGCACACCTTTAATCCCAGCACTTGGGAGGCAGAGGCGGTCGGATCTCTGTGAGTTCGAGACCAGCCTGGTCTACAAGAGCTAGTTCCAGGACAGGCTCCAAAGCCACAGAGAAACCCTGTCTCAAACCCCCCCCCCCAAAAAAAAATAGGCCAGCTTGGCAAGGACCAATATTCTACACACTTTCCCCAGAATGTGAAGTCCTTATGTGCATACCTGTTTGTTCATCCCCCCCTGCCCCCATACCCCCCCTTTCATACCCATTATGCATTAGCCAATCACGTCAACTCGTGAGGGTAAGCTCCCACCAATGGGGTGAGACACAGCTACCACCATCAGAATAAAAACCACGTGACTGCCCCTCCTGGTGTGTGTACTTGTGTGGTAGCATACTGTCCTAAGAAAATCACCCTGCTTAGTTACTTTTGCTTTGCTCATGTGTCTCTTTGTACAATAGCAAGAACATTCTTTTCCGAAGGATAGATAAAGAATGTCAAAAGTTAAACACTTCCTCGACATTTTCAGATGAAGAAATGGCCTAAGAAACTGAACAGAGCCGGGCGATGGTGGCACACGCCTTTAATGCCAGCACTCGGGAGGCAGAGGCAGGCGGATCTCTGTGAGTTCAAGACCAGCCTGGTCTACAGAGCTAGTTCCAGGACAGGCTCCAAAGCCACAGAGAAACCCTGTCTCGAAAAACCAAAAAAGAAAAAAAAAAAAAGAAAGAAAAAAAAAGAAAAGAAAAAAAAGAAAAAAAAGAAACTGAACAGAGTCTCAGAAGAGGAAACAGAAGTGGTCAATAATTAGGAAAATCTTCCATATTCTTATCTTTTCAGGGAAATGCAAATTAAAAACTGCTTTAAAAATCTTAGTCACCTTAGTCAGAAGTGTTAAAGAAAACAAGAGAGTAACTTCTAATGCAGATGTGGGGAAAGAGAAACTCTACTCCTTGCTGGGGGGAGTCTGATCTGAGGAAATGATCTGAATCTATGAAACTAGGGAAGTTTCTGGAAAAACTAAAAGCAGAACTAATTGCCCAACAAAATGACTTATGATGACCTCCAAGACTAAAAGTCAACTGATTCTAGATAAATTACATCTCCAAAAGACCTTCATGGACATGCCCAAGTCACTAGTTAACTATAGCATTAGGAGAGCAGGGCAAGAGGGTTGATGAACAGAATAACCAGTGGACATGTATGCACAGAGACTGCTCGTTCGTTTCCCAGCTGCTCTGACCCAAATAATCACACAGAAGCTATATTAATTTCAACACTGTTTGGCCAATAGTTTATGCATATCTCTAGCTAACTCTTACATCTTAAATGAACATATTTCTATTAATTTGTGAATCATCTTAAGACTGTGGCTTACTGGTAAGGTTCTGGCTGATAGCTGGCATCTGTCTCCTTCAACAGCTACACGGTGTCTCCCTGACTCTGACTACTTTCTCTCTGTATCTCTGTTCAGATTTCCCACCTGGCTTTACTCTACTAAGCTATTGGCTGAAACAGCTTCTTTAATAACCAATGGTAATACAACATATTCATAGTACACAGAGGGAAATCCCATATCAGACACAGGCTCCTTTCTGCCTGGACTAAGAGCTTTCTCTCCAGACTGGAAAAAGAGACAGCCTATAGCCCAAGGAGAGAAAAGAAAAACAGATGCTACAAATGAACACAATAATAAAACAGTAAATTAATCACTAACATTCTGAACACAGGGAAACAAATTTAAAACATGGTGCCATTCATAATTGCACCAAGATAATGGTCTAGTTAAGCATATACACAACAAAACACTTACTAGATGTGTCTGCTGAAAGTTACAGCAGACAGGTGAAAGAAGCCACAAAAACCATTTTTATGAGTAGACGGACAAGCTACATTAGTTGCTTAGAAGACTCTGGTATAGCAAAGATGTCATTTGTTAAGGAAACAAATTACACATGATTCTTGTTACAAACCATAAGGAGATTTTACTTTACCAGGATTATCATGATAGTCATAGGAACCCATCCCAAGAGATTTTGCAGTGACAGAGAGAGACAAGGACAGTGGAAATTTATAACCAAGCTGGGGGCTCATAAGTAGAAAATAAGAGCAAAACGTCAAGACTAGGAGAATTCTGAGTAAACTGAATCAACAGGATTTGAACCAAAGACAGAGCAAGGGAATAGGACATCAAGTGAAAGATGAGGAATCTGATCAGGTATCAAGGATGGGGGCTTTGGCTGAACTAACTGCATTTGTACATTTTCTCTAATATAGTGTTAATTCTGCCAGTCAAGAATAAGACCACTACCACAATATTTGAGACAAAACTGAAGCAAACTTTGATTAAATACTGAACAGGATGGTGGACTCTGGCCAGGTCTATTCCCTAGTTCTCAGAAAATGGAGAGGATTCACATCTTGCAAAGGCTTAAAAAGGCCACCCTATAATGCCACCATATTTCCCATCAGTCCAATCAGGGGCAAGTATATATCCTGACGCACTTCCTGCCTGTCTGTGTTCTGTCAAGGATAGTGAGTGTACATCCCGATTTATTTCCTGCTCTGCACCTCCAACCTGCATGTGATCAAGCACATCCCTTGCAGTCAAGGCAAACAAACTTGTTCAGGGGATTGAAAACATGTGGCTTGTTACCTCCTATAAACAATAGCACCGACATTTCAGGGAATATCTGTCCTTGGGCAAGGAGCTTACAGGTTGAAGAAACTTTTGTTTCATTGATCTCTTAGGCACAGTAATTAAAGCTAAAAACATGACTTTGGCTCTCACAGTAGCAATACTTGGAGCTGAGTAGTTTGCAAAGAAAAAAGGGTTATGTAGCTTAAGTTTCCCATAAGGGCATGGTACCTGCATTTGCTTGGCTTCGGAGAAGTTCTCATAGTGGATACCATCACAGTGGTAGAGGAGCTTGAAGAAGGGTATGCATGGTGAAAGATGAGGCAAGAGAGGTGGCATGGTGGACCAGTGAGCTTTGGAACCGCTTATTCTTAGGAGACGGAATCTATTCTATAGAACAGTATCACTCCTTCTGAGGGCAGACACTACTTCAACATCATTACACTAGGGGCCAGGGTTACAGAACACGGACACACTCAAATCATATCTAAACTTAATATCAGCTCAGCAGGATTCTTGCTCATCCGGACGATGTGAGCAGTTCTAGATCTGCTCATAAAGAGAACTCAATAAACCAAAGGTCTTGGGCACCATGCAAACTGACCTAAGGTTGACACAGTCCCCATCAAAACCCTAGTATAGGTTTTGACAAATAGAAAATGTCATTGTAAAATTTACATGAATCATGTAAATTTTAAAAGCAATAAAAACAAAAAGCTTCAAGGAAGAGCCAGCTAGGAAAATCACTCCCCAGTATTAAGGTCTAGCAGAGAGAGTAGAGGAAAGGATACAGTATTGCAATGTGAGGACAGATACTTTCACTACCGGAGGGAACCCCTCCCCCCATAGCTGGAAGAAAGTTGCTCAAGGAAATTCTGAGTTAGATGCCAAACAATCCAATAAAGAAAGGACAGCCTCTCCAAAAAAAATGGTGCTAGATCGCCACCGGCAAAACAGACAGACAGACTGCAATTTTCACATAGTCATCACACCTAAAAAACGGACCATGAACTTCAGTGTAAATTATACAGCTATTAAAGCTTCAGAAAAATATATGGGACAGAATTCTCAGAGATTGGAAAGGCATTCTTAGATTTGATAACGAAAGTATCATTCATAACAGGACAATATAAAATGAGCTCAAATACTGACAACATGTTTGTTTTGTGAAAGTTTGTTAAAAAGAGGATAAAACAATAAGCCACACCCTGGGGGAAAGAATTGGCAAGCGATAGATCGAATACAGAATTCACAATTAGAGTGTAGAGTGAACCCTCAAATCTCAACAAAAATAAAGAAAAAAAACCTAAAATACATCATTAGAAAATGGGAAAAGATATGAACAAATATTTCACTTGAGAGAAAAAACCAAGATGTCACCACGCACATCAGGAGACGCCTAACATCTGTCCTCTGCCGTTATGGAAGTGTAGGTTGAAACCAGGATAAGACATGGTGGCACACCTAGCGAACTGCATAAAATGGTGATGACAACATGGAATGCTGCTGAGACATGGTGAAACTGGGTGGTTCAGGTGTCCTGGGTGTGAAAGTCCACTGTCAGACTGTGTGCTCTGGCTGCACAAGGCAGCAACCACATTCCCATTTATCCTAGAGCAATGAAAGCCCGTTTTCAGACACAAAACAGATGCAAGGCAGTGTTATGCCAGCATCATTCTTTCTTGTTTGTTTTTTGCTTTTTGAGACAGGGAGGTGGGGGTTTGAACTCACTGAAATCCCCTGCTCGCCTTGGGAATGCTGGGATCAAAGGTGTGCACCATTAAGTCCTGCTTGCCAGCTTTTCTCTTAAATGTTCTAAAACCAAAAACAACTCAGCTTCCCTTAGCAGGAAGGAAGTGGCCCAGCAGTTACAGTTTCCTTACCCAGTGGGATACCGCTCAGAAACGAAAAGGAAAGGACTCTCTGAGCTCATTTGTGTAGACAAGGGCTAGTGAATTAAGTCAGGCGAAAAAAGCCCATTCTGACAAGCTCGGTGCAGTTTCTGAGAATACAACGTTTTCTTTATTGTAACGACCAAGTTTTTATGGAAAACAAGAGAGTGGACGTAGGGCTCAGGTCTGTGGTGGGTGGAGGGAGAATGGGAGGGAAATGGATAAGGGTATGCAAGAATGGTGTGAGGGCCCCTTTGTAGATGTGAACTCTGTAGTGTCTTGACTGATGGCATCCCAGATGTGACGAACCGTATAGTATGAAACCCAAAACGAAGTGGAGGGAAGACTTGGTCCAGTTGCGTGAAGTTACTGTCCTGTGACAGCCTCCTGTGGTTTATGAGACATTATTATTGGGAGAAATGGTGTGGGGGGAGGGGCAACAAAGGTTCCCTCAGCTACAAGGAAACAAGGCTGTATTGCAAGGTGGTGAGCTGAGATTTGCAGTTTTCTGAGTGTGGTATCGGCAGTGGGTCCTTATCAGGTTCCATCCTCTAAAACTCAATCATAGCTGAGAATTCAGCGCCAATAGATACTTCTTTATCTATTATGCGTTGCAACTTCACAATTACCTTCATCAGCAAATCAAAGGGAGGCTAAGAGTTTCAATTCCAAGGGTGGGGCAGTACGCTAATCCCAGGCAGGGAAGGCTCTTAGAGGGAACCTTTAAATTAGACCTAAATGAGTAAAACAGTGCTTCTGCCTAAAGAGCTCCAAGAGGTACACACGCAGGTCTCGGAGAGGGTAGGTAATGACGACGGGCAGAAGGCATGCAAGGGAGACCCACCCTGCCATAGGTTGCCCCGGTTGACACACCAAATTCTTTTCCTTAACTGATTTCTGACCTTAATAGGATCACCAATCCCTTCGTTTATAGATTCGAAGATTATCTATGATACTTAACGTGGCAATACTTAACTTGTATTTTTATTTTGTTGCCTTTGTTTTGCTTTTTGAGGCAGGGTTTCTCTGAGCAGTTCAGGCTGTCCTGGAACTCACTCTATAGACCAGGCTGGCCTTGAACTCACACAGGTCTGACTGCTTCTGGCTCTTGTGCTGGGATTAAAGGAGTGTGCCACTACTACCTGGCCTTAAAAACGATCTATTGGCACTAAATTCTCAACTGTGATTGAGTTATAGAGGGTGTAATCTAATACGGACCCACTCCTGATACCATACACAGAACATTGCATCTCAGCTCACCACCTTGAAGTACAACTTTGCTTCCTTGGAGCAGTCTGCAAGCAGAGCCCAGCAGAGTTCCAACAACTCACTGAGTTCTTGGGATGCAGTTCCACCAAGTGTTCCAAGGCTAGGTCAATCACCCAGACATCCTATCTGGAAGATGCCACACATCTTGACTGTCAAGTTTCCCAAAAGTTAATCAATAATCCGAGGTGCAAGTCAGTTATCAGCATCTGTTCCATTTCTGAGGACAGTTCATACGATTCCTCGGAGATTCCATCATCCCTGTTTTTTTGAAGATAACGCTGCCTGAGCCGGCTCCACCTTCAAATGTGCAGTCCTTACTAGCGGCATCTTCGGTCATTTGGATTCCATCAAAGGGCCAGTCATCGAGAGGACAGGAGACCATGGAATTTCATGCCTCATGAGGTTGGCAAAAAGTCCTCAGGGCTTGAAGCCTGAGAGTCCCTGAGCTGTGGGAAGGGGCAGGGTGTGCCTTGTGAGTAAGATGGTAGTCTTGGGCAGCCTGTGACTGTGTGAGACACAGAAGTACGTGCCCTTCTGCACATAAAGCAGAGGAGCGTTTCCTCTCGTTCCCACTAACAATAAAGACGCCGGCTGTTACCCACTGTGGTCCCACCGAATATGGCCCCTGGCAGTTTGAAAATCACCTTTGCTCAGCGTCTGTCCTCAGTGAGGGGGATTCTAGAAACTAGGAGGGGAGGTTCTGTCCGGGAGTAGTGATCTAGAAAGCTTAGGGCAGCTGCCGGATGCAAACAGTGTAACCAGAGTCTCTGGTTTGCTGTGTGCCACTTTAGCCATAAGCAGAATTTTGTTAAAAAAAAGAAAAGAAAATGGCTTTATTTATATTTGAACCTGACCTAGATGGGGGAGGGGGGTTTCGTCCTATCTTGCCCATATTAGAATTACAATTAACAGGAAAGTGGACACAAAAGCCCCTAAATGTGCATATGTAGATGTAGTGGTGGGACAGGATACCCGTATTACTTCCCGGGAGAAAGTTCCTCTTCAGGCTCAGAGTTTCAGTCTGTTCTCACACACCCACTTTTATATTCACTGGGGTGGGGGTGGGGGTCTGGGGGTGGGCAACAGGCACCAGCACCTGGACCAGGAATGGGAAAATAGCGAAGCTGGGGGTGGGGGTGGGGACACACCCTCTTTATTCTCTAAAATAGTTTAACTTTGGGAGATGGTTAAGTAGTTGGAAGTCGCTCTCAGATTTTGTTACTTGACAATAACGGGGCATCATTCTCTGGTGCTGGCTGGCCTTGGATAGGCCCCTCGTTTATGTCAATGCTTTACGGAGATGCGCCAAGGCCTGGTGCGGGGCCCTTGAGCTTCAGGTCGTTCTACCCCACACAGATCCGCTGAGGTGGCTCTTACAGCTCTGAAGGCGCTGGTTCTGTTCTCTGCCACAGGCTTTGATGATGCTGGTTTCAGAGTAGCCTAGAAAATAGCAGATACAATATCGTGTTCGGGCTCAGTCATCTGCAGAGTTTTGTGACTGAGAAGTTAGGCTTTGGTACTTTGAATGGAGATTGTAGATTTTTAGAAATGAAAGGGAGAGACCTCTTTCCAGGCGCAGGATGATAGGCAGTTCTGCTCCCGCCCGTTCTTAGGAACCTAGGTCCTGGTGAGAGCACGTGGTAGTTGTGCTGAGCTGTATTCCTCTCCTCCCTCCTCATTCCCAAGCCTTTCTGTCCTCTCGCCAGAGTGCCGGCCAGCTGGGGAAGCCAAGCTAGGAACGGTGTGAGCAGAGGACTGGCAGGCCCGGCTGGCAGCTGGGGGTGGGGAGTCACAGTGCGGGACAGGGCAGGGGTGCCTTCTGCCAGATAGCTGTGACTGAATGAATGAGTCACTTCCCCTACTGGGCAAGCGCTCCCCTGGCCTTCCCTCAACTACGGAGGATATCCCTGGATCAGGAAGGACCCAGAGGGGAAGAAAAAAAAAGTCAAAACAAGCTAGCTCGCGATACTGAAAGGACACAGTTTACAGCAGCCTAGCTCCGCATTCTTGACCGCATCTACGCTGTCATTCATTTCTGGCACATTCCCTTCCCGTTACCAGATAGATGGACCTGGGCCCTGGCACTAGAGGTGACCTTGGGTAGCCGTACAGCCACTTCCAGACCGTTTCTTTGCCGGTGGAACAGGTGAGATAGCTTGGGTGTGATTTCATCCACAGTAAGGGAGGCTATAGAGCCACAGGGATGGCTCTGGATAACAAAAAAATTGTCAGCTTTCCCCAGACGAAAGCAAACGTAGAAGTTGGAGGATCCCGGGCAACTTTTCCGGATTGGGGGTGGAGGGTAAAGGAGCCAGAGTAGGCGCGGACGGGGTGTGTCTGGGCGAGCACGTCCTGGGTGCTGTCAGCTGAGCCTTCGGGTGGGGTCGACGCCAGGCGGTGACCCCTGGGCGGGGCTGCGGGTGACAGATCGGAGGAGGTGTGTTTGCGGTCATCAAGGTTCTCCTTTCTGGTCGGTTTCCTCCTTTAAAAACTCTGGCGCGCTGCTTCCTTCTCACTGTTCTCCAGCCTTCGGAGCCGTTCGCGCGGTCGGCCGCGACTGGGCGGTGAGCGGTCAGCTTTGCGGGACCCTTGCGGGTTTTCCCAGCCTGTAAGTGAGGACTGAAGCTCCAGGGGGCGGGGGAAAAGGACCCCGGGCGACCGTTCCTAAGATGAGACCCCACAGGGAGCGGGAGGGTGAGCGCGGTGAAAGTGGGAGGACAGCAACAGCGCTCGGCGAGCACCGCTCTTGGGATGCTCTGCTTGCTGCCCGCCCGTGACCTCTCAGCAAATGAAGGTGCAGGCGCCATACTGGGGGGGAGGGGGGACACGAAGCCAGCAAGAGGGGGGAGATGAGGAAAGCACTTGAGGCACGAGTAGGTGAGGGGCGCACAGGTGAGGAGAGTGCAGCTGAGTAAACAGGTGAGGGATGAGCAGGGGAAGGGCCAGCAGACGCCTCCAGGTGTTTCCAGAGTGTCCAGTGCGGCACCGGAAAGAGAGAATCAGAACCCTCGCACAGCTCAGTCCACCCAGAAAATTAGAGCTGGAAGCGTTACATCTGCCTTTTCAAGAAGGACGGAACAAAGTTTCATTTTGATCACTCGTATGGACTTCCTCGTAATTGATTTACCAAATGTTATCTCATAAAGTATTGGCTCCGAGTTGTTTGGCTGCAGTTCAACCGGGAAACTCTCGTCGGGCGTATTAAATGTCACTAACTGATTTGCGAAGAACCCACCTCACCCTCGTTACTGCTCTTTTCTGTAATAACCTGATTGCAGACCTGGTTCACTGTCGCCTCTCTCTCCCTCCAGGGCTTGGTGGAGTGACTCGCCGGTGACTGGGGTGGTCTCTGACGCTCAGGCAACCTTCCCCGGACGTGGACCTCTAATCTTTTGACAGTGAGTTTACCCAGGAACCCTGAATTTAGGGTAGAAAGGGACGTTTCCCATGAAGGCAATACGGGAAGGCTTTAGATGTCTGTTCACACTCTATTCTTATCCCCCCTCCTTTTTTTTTTCTCTCCATCTCCTTCTATCCCCTTCTCCTTACTTTAAGTTCCTAGTTCTCTTTGCCTCGGTTCTCTCTTGCGGGTGCTATCTGGGCTTAAAATACAAAAACACATTGGTTTCATTCATACGCTGTAACCTAGTCCTTTAAAAAAACACGGTGACTTCCTTGAATGGAGTCCTAAGCTGTCTTTGCCTGTGAAAGAGACATTCCCAGGGCCTGCCATTGTTGCCTTCTCTTTCAACTTGTCAAGTTTGTGCCCCATCTGCATTTTGGGCTAAACCACCCCGCTTTCCAGCCAATTGGCTATTGTTTTTTTCCCTTCTTCAGAGGCCAAGTGGACCTTCTAGTCCCAGCATAACCCTCATTACCGCGCATGTCTTTAATTCAGCATGTGCTGCTTGGGCACACCTTGTATCCTTGATACTGTTATACTTTCAGCGCTGTTAAACATTAATAGGTACATTAGTTTTTCTTTACCTTGGATTTTGTCAAAATCCCACCTCCCCTTTTTTTGCTGTATTTACTGACTACAAAAATCTTAAGAAATTATCTTAAGAAAGCAAAATAAAAATCATATGCATAACCGAAAGAGAAACTTCCCTATTTCTCCTCACAGATAAGCACTCAGTAGTTTCTTTCCACCTCTCTCTCCACCTCTCTCTCCACCCATATAAACTCACACTAATGCACACACAGATTTACTTTTAATATACATTTCGGTCCACAAAATTGTAAATCTTTATGCACTGAAGTAAATAGTCTATTGCTCTGACTTTGATATTTTAACAAGAGTAAAGTTGAAATTTAAAATCTCATTAATGAGTCAGTTTGGCAGCAGGTAGAGGAGGCAGGATGTACATGGAGGGGAAGGGCTACTTTCTAGTGTCTGTGCAGGTCCCGCAGGGCAAGCTAAACCCTCAAGTTCTGTCGTCAGTGTGGAGGGCAGCACTGGGCTGAGGGCAGGTCCTGTCAGCGTGGAGGGCAGAATGCCATCTGGGAGCCTTTATATCCATTAAACGTGGGCTTTTTCTAATTCGGCTTGATTTGGTCTGATTTGGACTGTTGCATTGGTGGAGAGGTTTATTGAGGAGCAGAAACTTTTTCACTAAGAGGCAAGTGTTTCCCTTTGTTTTTGTTAACTTAAATATGTCATCTTACAACATGGTTTTTGGAGAGGAATTATGTCCTGTGTTTTGGGTTTTGAGCTCATGAGATCACTGGATTTCCTCCAGTTGTGGCCATTCTTGGAAAGCTGGTTCTAAATCCTGAGAATCATTAGTGAAAACTTTTTGTGGCAGAAAATCTGAGTTGAGAAAGTTATCGCGGGTGTGTTCAGGCCTCTGGACTTCTCACTGCTGCTTTTCTGGCTTATGTCTCCTTTGTTGGTGACCCCATAGGGTCACACTTATAGGTTCTGTGTTCCTGAGTCATGCTACTTCAACAAATAAGCTGTCATGAGCTCCATACGTGGCAAACGACACTGTACTTCCTGTCATGTTAGCTAGAAGTCAGCCCTTAGGATGTCATCCCTGCCCCCACCAAAGCCAGCATCCTTGGCTGTGCACTTTCCCCTCGACTCATTTTGTCACACTTGCTGTTGCTCCTGGCCCTCAAACCCGGCTTGCAATGAAGCCTCAGAGACAACTTGTATCTTCGAGCCACCCAACCTTGCCTTCAAATTAGATGACAAAAACAAACAAACAACAACAACAACAACAAAAACAGATTGGCAAGAGAGCAGATTACTGCATATCTGTCTATGCAGATAAAGGAGGTGTTCATTCAAAAAGCGTGACCCAGAAAGTGGGTAGAATTTGGGGATTACTGCAACCTTAACAGAGATGGAAGGGGCCCAGCAACAGAGGTGGACACATGACTCTGAGAGGGTAAGAAAAAGGTGCTTTTGGAGAAACAATGTATTTCATATTTCAGCTTTTACATTTTGGGCCTGGTATTGGTGAGTTTGCTGTTGTGCTGTTCTGTTTTTGTTTTGATTTTTAGCTCAAGTTGACCTTGAACTCCTGGGCTCTGAGCTGCCCCCAGACTAATCTTCCTGCCTCAGCTTCCTGAGCGCTGGGTTGACAGACAGGATTGCAGATGATCTTAAAAGCTAACCGGGACTTCCAGAAAGCAGATGGGAAGTGTACTAGTTTGATGACAGTGGCTGTTTGGGTGCAGCATGGATTTACGAGAAGAGCAGATTACTGTCTCTTGGGATAGCTGAGTTGTTGGGGAGGGGGGGACACTTTGGCTTTTAGGCAGAAGGGATTCCAGAAACTCAGACGTCTTCTGCTCAAAAAATTTATGTCACTGTGTAAGTGACCTTTCTGTCACTATGACAAAATCCCAAGGAACAAAGTTTATCTTAGCTTACTGTTGTAGAGGTTTGTGTCCCAAGTTGTTGGGCCCTGTGTTTCTTTGGGCCTGTGGTAGTACAGTCCATCTTGGCAGGAATACATAGTGAGAGAGGCCTGCTCTGAGTTATGGTGGCCCAGAAACATGGTATGGGGGAGACTGGGGGTTCCAGTATCCCCGATGGCCTAACTTTTTCCCACAAAACTCTCCCTTTTCAAATTTCTACCACCTTTCCATAGTGCAACTGCTGGTGACCAAGCCTTAACAGGCCGGTCTTCAGGATTTTCTAATTGAGGCAGCTACCGGGGTTTACTTGGAACCTCTTCAGACAGGTCTAACACGCAGGTCTCCGTAATTCCTATTTACAACACGCTGTGGATGCTTCTCCCTGTCATCTCCTGGTATGCGAAGGGATACGTTGTCTGGAGATTACCTCTTGTCTGTGTCCTGGTTGCCTCTTGCAATGCTAGACTGTTGGCCTTCTGTAGCAGAGGGTTTCCTTCTCTACAGCCTCATGGGTTCTGTGTTTCTTGGTTCAATAGTCCTTTCTCTGCCCCAAGCAGCTGGATCTTATAGGATGGAAAAAGGAATGAGATCAAATCACATACTAGGAACAAGAAAGGTCCCAGTTAGCCCTAGTAGACTGGCTTCAGCTCCAGCCCAAAAGTAGACAGAGATAAGCCTGCTACTTTCTGCGCACAGGAGAAGCAGTTCTCAGTGGTTCTTCTGGGCTGGGCTAGAGTTTGGTAATTGTCTCCTGGTCATGGGTGTGGTTTCAAAAGATGTTTTCCTTCCGCTGAAGCATCTTGCTTTGAGGTTCGAGGCTAATGAGTGGTGAACGAATCCAGGAAATGCTGAGTTATTGTCTTGCCTATGTCCTGCCCCTGCCATTCTGTCTGAGCCTCTGAGGCTGAGGGACCGTGGGTACCCAGCTGCTGCACAATTGGGTAACGTCGCTCCAGCCAGCAACAGGCCTAGTTAACTCTGTGTTAAGTCCCAGGATGAAAGCGCTTCTCAAATGTGTTCACATGCCAAGCTGAGAAGAATTTGATCCAAGGGTTAAGACAACTGAGGGGACAAACACAATACAAAGGCAGACACAATACAAAGGCAAATGCCGCGGGGCTTATCCTGAAGTGTGTTTAGGGTGGAAGTGGGCTGTGTGTGATTCCAAAGTAAACTGGACAGCTGTTGTCACAGACCACGTGACACTGATCTCTGGCAAGCTAGAGGGAAGCTAATGACATTTTGTTTGTCTGTGTGACCCCCCCCCCCAGAATGGGAGGACTAGCGAATTTCAGTTTAACAGAAGAAGCAAGTGCTGTGATTTTGTGTTCACAGGTTGTCTGGCACCTGAGTGAGTCTAGAGACTTCCTGAGGGCATTTTTATGGGTCGTACCCCCCCCCCCGTGACAACTCCTCACCCTCTGTCATTAGTAGAGTTATCTTGATCCCCACCCTCTTGGTTTGTTTGTAAGTGTCCCCTTTCCTGTAAAATCTTCTGACCACGCGACTTAACTGGTGCTTTTGAGCAAAGCCGTTATTGGCACGATTTCTATAGGGGTGATTGATGGTTAGTCTTTCCAGCAGACTGCTTCTCAAGTCGTCTAGGAGGTCAGTGAGGCGCTGCATATGTTTGCATGTGCTTGCGAGGGTGTTACCTGAGGATTACTAAGGGCAAGACCGCCTTGAACATGGGTGGCGCCAAACCCCTGACTTGGAGCCCAGGTGTCGCCAAAGGGAAGAAGCTGCAGGATCCGCTTTCTCAGCTTCTTGGCTCTACTGGATGAGAAGATCTGTGTTCTGCCACCACCCTTTGCTACCAGAATGGCTGACCCTCCAAAGCCATGAGCCAAAATAAACGCTTCCTCCTAAGTCCGGCATTTTGGCCACAGTGATGTAAAAGCAGCTAGGAACAGGTTAAGGGCCTAAAGCAGATTGGTCTATGGGTCCCCATGTGGTCCCTGCCTGCTTCTTTTGTACTACCTCTTTTCTAGATGATTGCTAGTCTGGAAGCTTAGGAACCCATCAATCATACCCTCCTAGAGCATGCTGGTTTTACTCTCCAGTACTTGTATTTATTTATACTCCATCCCCCAGAGAACTTGGCCTCTGGTTGTGTTCTCAGTTTCTTGGTTCCCTTCCTTCTCTGCCCCGCGTTCATCTCCTCGCTCACGTGGTGAGCCACACATACTGCGTGCAGGTTCACTGTGTCCTGGGTCTTCGTCCCTTCTCAGCTGTACATGCTCTAGAGAGGAAGGGAACTTATCCGTATGCATGTTATCAATACCCCGAAAGGTAAGACTGTAGTGCAAAAATTCCCCTCAGGCTGTGTCTGCCCAACGGCTTAACATTGCATAAGAGCAGGAACCCAAGACAGCCGTGAAAGTTTGCATGATTGTCAGGGGGATGAACTGAGACAACCCGTTGGGACTGGAAGGAGCCTAGGGACAGACATTCTTTTGTAGCTCCACTCAACTTATTTATTTTTCCTGAGGTAGGATGGATGTCAGGCTAGGGGAAGGAACTAGTTCCACGCTGCGGTGAGGGAGGCGTCCACATTTCTGCCAGCTCAGACTGTAAAAGCTCAAACCACCTTGTTCTCTGAATCCCCGCAGTGTTTCTTACCTGTTACATTAGTGACTTCTCTAGCGTTTTTATCTTATGGCAGAGTTTATCTGCGCTTACAGCTCCGGCGCTTACAGCTCTGGAGAGGTAAAGACTACCATGGCGGGAGCGCACAGGACAGCAGGCAGCCTTGGTAGAGGCACGGCTAGGAAACTGAGCTTACATCTAACTGCAAACACGGATCAGAAAGAGCAGGGCTGTGAGGCTTTTGGTCTCCAAGCCTGTCGCTGGTGCTAAACTTCTTTTTTCAGGGCTTTAGCACCTACACCACCCCAAACAGCGCCACAAATTAGGGACCAGAGGTGTTCTTACACACCTTGACACATGTCAGATCCCGCTGACACAGAGCAAGAATCCAGGCGCTAACTGCTGCCCTCCACATTCCTTAACTGAGGCAATGCTGTCGGGCTTTCTGTGGTCTTTCCCTCATACAATCTTCCATGCTGCTAGTCACGTCACCCAGGCCAACTTTAGAATGTACTGGTGCCAGCGAGATGGCTCAGTGGGTAAAGCATTGTTGTTGCCAAGCCTGAGCCTGGGCTTGATCTCCAAAACACGTGATGGAAAGAGGATCTCTGACTCCCACAGGTTGTCCTCCGACATCCACATATACGATGTGGCCCGCCCATCCCCAATAAAATAAAATACTGTAAATGTCAAAATGGTTTTGAAAGCCTCATGGCCCAGCATCCAGTCCTGAGGGACAGCATAGGGACTGCTTCTCTCCACCCAGCAGCTCTGTGCTTCCGGTGGCCCTTCCAGGTAAAGCCGCCCTCCTCATTTTCTGCCTGACTTCTCTGCAGCGTGCTTGACTTGGGAATGTTGGTATCACAGGGTGAGGGATGGTACCTCCTTCTCAGCATAGAGCAGCTTCTCAGTGGAGCACCTGCCTGGCGCATATACCTCCCTGGGCTCCACCCTCCATACCACCACAACAAAAGCAATAGAATTCACGCCATCCGTTTGTTGGACAGCAACAAGCTGGCATTTCCAGACAAGTCTGTCTCTCATGCCAAATGAGAACAAAAGCCAGACAAAGAGGTTACAAGCACCAATTGCATAGGAATTTTCTCTGGAACTATCTACTGTAATTGTCTCTGGTTTGTAAACTTTACTGAAAACGATCAGTATGTTATGATGACAGTTAGAAGTGCATTTCCCAGCAGAGGGGTCTTTCAGCCCAGGTTTAGGAAATGCCTGCATACAGACTGCAGTTTTTCTTAGTGGCGTGTGGCCCATGGCTCTTCTGGATGCTCCGTTTTCCTTACCTCCCATATTAGCACCGGGGAAAGAGCTGTGGCTGTGCATGCTGCTGCCTGTGCATGCTGCTGCCTGTGCATGCTGCTTTCCTCCTGCAGGCTCTGCAACCAGGCTGGCAGCAGCTTCAAGTCCTTGCCCTCTCAGCAACATCCTCTGGAGCTGGTAGCTGCTCCATTTCTGTTCAAATCCTTGCTGTCCTTTAACAAGAAGAGGACCTTCAAGGCTTCCAGAAGGGCAAGGCAGAAGGGTGTGGTCAGTAGGGTCAAAGATACCCTGACTACTGCTGGGATGGGATGCTAGGAAACTTGAACTTTATTCCTAAAATGCACAATTGTGAGGTCCACCCATGTGGACTTCACACACACACACACACACACACACACACACACACACACGTATATACAGTGTACATTTCCCATAATGGGCATAATGAAAATGTGAAGAACTCTGCTTTGCAGGGATTCCCCACATTGGCGCTGCCTCGCAGCACCCTAGGGACCTTTGGGTTGATTCTGTTTCATGTGATGTTTTCCCCTTAGGGCCTGCTGCAGTGGGAGGATGGCCGCAACAGGAACTGAAGCAAAGGACGTCACAAATCATCACAAGTAAGACTGACCCACGCTGGGCCATGTTGGTTTTATTAAGCATTCTTGCATGTTTTCTTGTATGTGTGTCATTTTTTTCTGACACAAAATCCACCGTGTATCTCCTAGATCAGTCTTGTTTCTGAATCTTGAATGTTTTCTTTTTCTCCCTGCTTTGTAGTTTTTCATGATTTCTCTTAGGTTTAGGCATTGTTTAAAGAGCTAAATTGTGTCTTTGACTCCAGTGTGTATGCGTATGTCCGTGCACCTCTAGCCCAGGGTTTTGAGCATGCTGTAGTGAGTACATGTTGTACCCTAAGACCTCCTACATGGGTTCCAAGTCCGCTGAGTCTGATTTCCCTACCTCAGGGCTGTCCAGCATCTACTGGGGCTCTGTGAGGTGTAGCACCCATCCTCCTTCAGTGTGACCTTAGTGGTTGGCCCTCCGTGGATACTTGGTAAATGAATCCGGTGACAATAAGGCAGAATAAAATTAGTGGAAACTGAGGTCGACTAAATATTTTTGTCTCCAACTTGTTATTTTGAATCCTTTAGCTAGTATGTTCGAGACTGTTCCAGATCACATACATGTCAGCGTTAATGAATTTTAAAATCTTTGCTCTCATGGTTATATTTCTCCATTCTGCTTTTCCTGGAACTGACAAGTGAAGAAGGTTTTCTATGTGTGTGTGAAAGGTTTTCTATGTGTGAGAGGTTTTCTGTGTGTGGCCGTGTTGTCTTAATCACATCCTGTTGTGTCATTTTGGAGCAGAAGCCGGCCCCTTCTGTTTTGTGTTCCCTATTTGCCACATCCTGAAGGAGGATGATGGTTGGGATTTCAGATTGTCTTGGAGATCCAACATGATTTCCGGGAAGGCCTAGCTGCCCATGTCCTGCTTTTGGTCCCACAAGAAAGGGTTTCCTCCTGCTAATAAAAAGCCAGGAAATCTGCTAGGAGAATGGGGTCAGTTGGTGGGCGCGCTCTGTGCCTTGGTCAGGTTGCTTGCTCTTTCTCAGCAAGGTTTACAGCTCTGGGCTTGGTCAGCAGTGAACCTGCATGTATGACTGGTGTGTGTGTGTGTGTGTGTGCACTCGCGCGCACCGTGGATCTCCAATATTGTTCATGAAGTGGTCCACCCACCCACCTCTTACTCCATTTATGAGAGAGCTCTTGACTTTTCCCCGATACTCATGCTAGGCTTATCTTTTATATAACAGTCTTAAAGTTTTATGTGTTGACTTAATCTGAACACCACTGTAGGGTAATAGGCTGTGGGGGGCGGGCTTGAGAAACATGGGAGGGGGCAGATAGGGCCAACAGAGAAGAGAAGAGGGATTCTTCGATGCCCGCCCTTAAGGTTGACTAGCAAAGGAGAAGCAATGGAAACTAGATGAAATAAATCAATCAGAATAGGTCTACTTAACCTTCAACTTTGTGCAACTCTGTGTGTGTGTGTGTGTGTGTGTGTGTGTGTGAGAGAGAGAGAGAGAGAGAGAGAGAGAGATGGGGGGGCATGACATAGTCTCCAGGAGATTTTGATAATTAAAATTAGATTAATTGCATTTATTTAGTTGTATAATTTTTTTTCTTTTTTGGTTTTTTGAGACAGTTTATTCTGTGTAACGGCCCTGGCTATCCTGGAACTTGCTCTGTAGACCAGGCTGGCCTCGAACTCGGAGATCCACCTGCCCCTGCTTCTCTGAGTGCTGGGATTAAAGACCTGCACCACCACCCGGCTTAATTGTATAAATTTTTCTAAAGACAAGATGTAGACAGCCAGATTGCCTGTAATCCCAGCTCTCAGGAGGCCAAGGCTGGGGTATTGAGTTCAAGGTCATTCTGGCCTACAAAATGAAACTCGTTTAAAGAAAAAGAAATAGGAGCTGAGGGAGTGGCTTGCTTGCCTCACGTGCTAGGGTTCTTTCACTAGCACTGTGAGGGGGAGGGGGAGAGGCAGGAAGATCAGGAGTTCAAGGCTACATAGCAGGTGGAGGCCAGTCTGGGAAACAGTGATGTCCTATCTCTAAAAAAAGAAAGTGAAAGTGACCAAAACATGTGAGCCTGGTCTGGGAGAAGGGGGCAAGGTCCTTTGTGAAGTGGCACGGATCCAGTGGAACAGCAGGCTCCATCCCCACAAACCCGTTATGGCCATTAGCTTGGCAGCACCATGTGAGTGCTGGGATTAGAACTCTGGTCTTCCTGCAAGAACGCGTGCTCCAAACTAGGAACATCTGTCC
Source organism: Neodon shergylaensis (assembly GCA_025134845.1). Taxonomy (NCBI): domain Eukaryota; kingdom Metazoa; phylum Chordata; class Mammalia; order Rodentia; family Cricetidae; genus Neodon; species Neodon shergylaensis. The sequence goes on from JABTXL010006405.1 coordinate 6,121,199, forward strand.
TCTTCATCCCTCCCCTCAGGACATGCTCAGTGTCACAGTTCTGAGCAGTAGGAGCTAATACAATGGGATCCAAAAAGGAATTTCTAGGCACTCAGATCAGAAAGGTTATCTCTGGCAGCAGAGGAGACTTTTTGTTCTGTTTCTGTCCATATGTCCAATAGTGATCATATTAACCGTCAAGTTTCTGTACTGACTATAAATTGAATATATCAACTAGCATTCTTTATGTTGAATGATTTATCAATTTGATCTTTAAATTTTGTTGGCTCTTTTGAGGTTTTGCTAATTTGCCCTAAGAGCAAAGAGGGATTAAAAGAAAGGAGAAGAGAGGTAGGGACTTTGGCAGTGTGGTTATCTTCTCCCCGTGATCTGCTTGGGTCTCTTCCCCACCGTGTCCCTTACGCACCTCTTGGATGGGGAACATATCTTGGCAATGCTGGTCGTACACACCCGTGTTCTATATAAAACTTTCACTTTTTGTTCCTAACAGTGACTGCTTCGTTCAGCTTTCAAATCCAAACATAGCAAGCATGAAGGAAGATGTTCTCTACCACTTCAACCTCAGCACCAGCACCCACGATTTCCCTGCTATGTTTGGGGATGTGAAGGTAAAAAACCCTGGCTTTGCCACTGTGGATTCCGACCTCCTCTCTGGTACAGCTGCACCTACGCGCAGATGATTGACAGGGGACAGGACTGCATTCTATCTCTCTCAGACTTTTGCAAATGGTTATCTTTCATTTACAGGGATGGCAGATGTTAAGTAGTGCTGTGTGGGCCTCTGCTTCATCTCTGAGAACTTTCATATGTGAACAACAGCATGAGACTCTCCTGAGCCACTTAAGGTGGCCCATGCCTATGGCTCTAGCGACTCCGGATCTCAGGAGTTTGGGGCAGTCTAGGCAATGTAGAGAGCTGGGAAGGATTTCCAAGAGGTGCGGTGTCAATATGGAGTCTGTATGATCCCTGCTTGTAGTTGGAGGTGTATATTGGAGCTATTGTTCTAATATCGGAGGGATAATTTTAATGAGACACCTCCAGTACAGAGTCTTCAGTTCTCAGTGCCAATGTGTCCTAAATTTTTGTAAAATTAAAATTTGTTTCGAATAGACATCTATTTGCATCTTTGCAAGGAACAGTGTGACATTTAGTTCACGTGTGTGATATGAAGTGGTTAGCAGAGTGGTCAGCCCCTCGTTTGCAACTCAGGCGAACACTCAGAATCCTGTCTGCTGGTTCTCTTGCAATTTACAGTTAGGTATGGTAACTGTTATCACACTATTAAAACAGGGCTCTTTGGTAACTATAGTTACCATACTACTGCAACGGGACTCTTCAATGTTTAATCCTGTTAAAGAGGAATTGACACACTGAACTAAAAACCAAGATGGGCTTTGAACACTGAAGCTGGACCCCATCTGCCATGGCATGGCTAGAACTCACCTTTGGTAGCAAATGGTGGGCAGATTTCATGTTTTTTAATTGATTGAATTTCCATCTATCCCAATATTGCTAATCTATTTTTTTTCTGTTTCAGCCCTGGAAATTCCTTTTCATGTTTAGAGATATGCATTTATTTCTTTTATACTCAGGTTCCATTAAATCACTTTGACTATTTGCTAGTCTTTGGCAAAATAAAGTCTTAGATGACACTTTGCACAGCGAAGGTTTTGCTTCTCCACCTGCAAATTCCCAACCCCCTACTGGGACGCTATTCTTTGCCACTTAACACTGGGTCACTCTGGTCACATGAGGTGAGGTATTCCAACCATCTGAATCTAAACCCAAACTCCCTTCCAGCACCCTAGACTGCCTCCCACCTGGGGTGTGAGACCCAGCGTGGTGCCTGCTCTTGCCTTTCAAAGACATCCAGGGCTTGTATAGAGCTGGGGATCTCACTGTGCTCTGGGTGCCCGTGCTGAGCAGTGATTACTAAAATCTCCCCGGGAAGTTGATTGCTCACTTCCTTAGATACTCTTGGTAAAGGTCCAGCCGGGAAACTTGCTAGGAAGTTTGCAGTGACCCCAGTGTTGCCAGTCAACTTGAAGAGCTCTAACGACAAGGTGTCCTCTGCTTCCAGTTCGTGTGTGTTGGTGGAAGCCCTTCTCGGATGAGCACCTTCATCAGGTATGTGGCTGCTGAGCTGGGCCTTGACCATCCAGGGAAAGAGTACCCCAACATCTGTGCAGGCACTGACCGCTACGCCATGTATAAAGTCGGACCTGTGCTGTCTGTGAGCGTGAGTACTTGCCTTTCACTTGGATTTGGTCTCCATGCTCTGCAAGGCCCTGTGCCCTCCCCCCCAACTTCTGCCTGTGCCAACAGCTGAACAGCTGGCACCTTAAACATTTGTTTACTGTGAGTGGCTGGGAGCATGGTGAGCTCTTAGCAGCTGGCATCTGGGCATGAGTAAGTCCTAGGCTCCAGCCCTTGAGGCTTAGCTTCCTGGAGAGCCTCAGTATACAACAGCATATACGCATGTCAATATACACAGCTGTCCACTCCGTGTGGGGGTGGCAGGTGTGGGGGAGGGCTTCCTTGCCTGGCCCAGGGCTGGAAGAAGAGCCACATGCCAGGTCTCCGTGCCTCTTCTGTCTCATAGTGACAGACCTGCTTTATAACGCAGGTTGTGTGAGCAATAAAAGTGATTATGGAAATCTCCAGTATCCTACCAAAGGGATCGTTTTCTAGCAATTGATTTCCTTTGATGGCATTAATAAAATGAAGAACTACAGCTCACAGTGAATCCCCGTCCTGTTGAGATGTGTGTCTGGACACTAGTCAGCTAGACCTCCAAGTGTATCAGTCACGTAAAATCACCTGATAGCAAAGTCACCTTGTGGAAGCGATTCCTGTGTTTGCCATTCTGAAAGGGGTCCCTCTGCATTAGGGCTCTGCCTTAGGGACAGCACCTGCCCGGGGAGGGGAGAGGAGGTATCTTAGATGTGAGGGTGGGAGGGTCTTTGAAAGGTGTGTGGAGTGGGGTTGCATTGCTGCAGAGTCCAGGAGAATATGGCAGAGGCAAAAGCGCAGTCAGTAGATATCCGATGTCAGGGATTGAGCAACCAGTCAATTATCATGTTTTGCTAACTTGGAGAGGGCAGGAGAAAAGTGCGGTGGTAAAACCTTATCTGATATGGATAAGGTCCTTTGGGCATGGCTTCAGCTACCAGACAGCATGCTCGTTACCTAGGGTTACCTACAGTTACCTAGGGACGGCAGCTGCTTCCTTCCTCCTGCTATGCAGCTTGTGTGAGTCAAGCTAGGTAGGTCATGTGGAGGACAGCTCTGTTAATATTTTGAAGTCTGTCCATCATTAACACATGATTTTATTAGTTGAAATAAGCCACCTAAAACACACAGTAAATCTCCTTCCCCACATGGGCTTTATTCCAAAGAGCCCGGCGGATGTGTCGAAGCAGAAGAGTACCAACGCCGATAAATACATTTCACTTGTCACCCAGGTATAGCGAAAGGATCGCAATAACAACTCACAGTAGAAAATTATAACTGTATAATACCGTGAAAGTTAGGATAATGTTCTCTCTGTCACAGTTTTGTTCTCTGCAAAAGCTTGCTTGTCTTTGGGCAACTTAAAATGTGGAGTGTGTCCTTCGGAGGGACTTCTGTATGAGCTGACGGTTGCACAATGCTGGGCTTAGCCTCTGCATTTCTCTCTGGTTTCAGCATGGCATGGGTATTCCTTCCATTGGGATCATGTTGCATGAACTCATCAAGATGCTGTACCATGCCAGGTGCTCCAACATCACCATCATCCGCATCGGCACTTCCGGCGGGATAGGTGAGGACTGAGGATAGGATTGATTCTGGCCCTGTGGGTGGAGGAGGGGCTAGAGCCCTGCAGCTGCTCCGGTGTGGTGTGAACACAGACAGGATCGCTCAAGGGTCTCCCTCTCTGCCTGTCTTCTCCTTCCATCAAAGTGTGTACTGGGGCGGTGGGATACACAACTAACATGGGGCCTGAAATTAGCTCAA
>JABTXL010006405.1:6125204-6199400 GCA_025134845.1 Neodon shergylaensis
TGTGTGTGTGTGTGTGTGTGTGTGTGTGTGTTGGGCAGTGACGTACTATGGCCTAAGTAAAAGTCTGAAGCTATAAAAGGACAGCCCTGGCTGTCTTGGAACTTGCTTTATAGATCAGGCTGGCCTTGAACTAAGGCCCACCTGCCTCGCTGCCTCCCAAGTCCTGGGATTAAAGGCGTGCGCCACCACTGCCCAGCTCTAAAGCAATTCCTTATTTGTCGCTAGGGAACTAAAGTCACTGTAGGCACTGGTCTCTAATAGTTATTCTTCCCACCAGGAACACAAAGTCATTGATAGGAAGCTGTATTGACTCCAGGGGCCGTAGAGCCTTAGATTTAGGCGCCTGGGTCTATGGACATTGTTCTTGGAAGGCAGGATTTCTAATTCTCTGGTAGTGGTCACATTGTATAAGAAAACATATGAACCCAGCAGAAAAGAAGGAGCAGAGTGTTGTCCTTTAAAGTGTGCAGCTACTCAAGGAGGACACACCTCCAGTGCCGACACTGCAGAGATGGTTGTTGCTGGTTACAGACGAAGAGCAGGCTAGTCAGGAGTCGGGAAGGATTGAGGCTGGTTTTGAGGCACGTGGCTTTTCTATACTTTTGGATCTGGCTGAAAGTGTACAAAATAAAGATATAATCTGGGATGATTAAGCTAACATGGCCACCTTGTTGGTGGAGCACTAGTCAGTGCTACGGCCGGAAGACAGAGACATTCGGTAAAGGATGCAGAGACTCCCGGCAAGATTGCTGTTCTCTGCTTTCCCTTGCTTTCAGCAGTGGTTCTGTGCAAACTCCCAGTCAGGAAAAGCCCTAACTAGGAAGAGGGACAGATGGCTTTGAGTATATATGCTGGTGCTTCCATAGTCCACTGTGTGGGATCGTGTTCCTTGTGCCTGTTCCCAGCAGTGCTACTTTGTCACCCGGGTAACCGCGATACCTGCGTCTTCCTTAGGTCTGGAGCCTGGCTCGGTGGTCATCACCCAGCAGGCAGTGGATGAGTGCTTCAAGCCAGAGTTTGAGCAGATTGTCCTGGGAAAGCGGGTAGTTCGCAGCACCAACCTGGATGCGCAGCTGGTGCAGGAGTTGATGCAGTGCGCCGCAGACCTGGATGAATTCCCCACCGTTGTGGGCAACACCATGTGCACCTTGGACTTCTATGAGGGTGAGAGGAAGTGAGGGCGTGTCTGGTCTAGGGATCCCTTGCCCTCCCCAAGCCTGCTTGGTGAGAGGGTGGTGCTGTCTCTGCTGGGACACCTGCATGTGGGCTGCTAACTCAGTTCCAGTATTTCTGCCACGGCTGTAATATTGACCCAAATAGCTCTCCACTCCATGAAGATAGGCAGGTGGGGGTCCCCTTGTCCCTGTGTCTTGATGGCACATACAGCAGGGTACCCAAGTGTAGTAACCTCTGACTATGTGCATGTGGTTCTCCTGTCTTTGTGTGACGCAGGGCAAGGCCGTCTGGATGGTGCCCTCTGCTCCTACACGGAGAAGGACAAGCAGGCTTATCTACGAGCAGCCCATGCGGCAGGTGTCCGAAATATCGAGATGGAATCTTCATTGTTTGCCACCATGTGCGGTGCCTGTGGCCTGAGAGGTAGGAAGACCCGTGATGACCTTGGTATCTGTTTTCCATCATTTTCGATCATAGAGGGCCCCTCCTGAGAGTACCCCATTGTTTATTTCTCACTTGTGTCTGCCTTAACCAGGTGTTGACCCTGGAGCCCTGGTATACATACAATGTCTTGATTGTCACACCGCAAAACAGAGGGTCCTCAGTGTTCTTGCAGTGATTTCCCACACCACTTACAAAGGTGACAAAGATGGTGGTGACCTACTCCAGCTCAGATAGAAAGTTTCCCCAGCCTTGCCAAGAGCTTGGCTTTCAGTACTGAAGGCTAATCCACCCTCTTGTCTAGACCTGAGCATCCTTCCAGACAGATCTGGGACAACCTATATCCTGCACAGGGCAGCCAGGAGCTGGCCCTGGTCAAAGGCCATAGGTGACATGGTAGAGTAGGGAACTGCCGGTGTTGGTGGAGGGTGTGTCTTCCTCCACGGTGTTCCACTCCATTCGCACAGCCCTACTGTTCCTGCTCTGCACACTCCCTGGCCCTGGCCCGTGTTCTCGGTGAGCTAAGGCAGGTGGCTGACCCTGCCTTGATGAGAGACCTATGCTCTTTGCAGCGGCTGTGGTGTGTGTCACCCTCCTGGACCGGTTGCAAGGGGACCAGATCAACACTCCCCATGATGTGCTGGTGGAATACCAGCAGAGACCTCAGCGACTGGTGGGCCACTTCATCAAGAAGAGCCTTGGGAAGGCCTGAGGCCCTTGTTCTCGTCACCCAGGACAAGACTTTGCAACTCCTGGTCAATAAATCTATTTTTCATATCCCAGTGTGTGGCTTGGCATTCATTTTACACAGGAACATATGGAATTGGGCTGCATTTGACACTAAAAATTCTGCAGGTTAGACACATAGATGTTATGCTCTTAAGGAACATTTAAAAATGATTCAAATGTTCATTCTTAGGACTATTCTAAATGAATGAAAACTTTCAGACTTTTATTTCAAAGGTGGTCAGATTTCATGTCACTAAAGTAAGAAATTTGGCCAATTGTGCCATTAAACAGATTTCCTTATGTGTTTCAAAAATGCTGTGCAGTCATCCCTCGCCAGCTGCGGATAGACTTCAAGACTGACAGGAGCCTGTCGTCATGGAGAGGAGCGCAGGAGAGCCACCCCAGAACCTGAAGCGCACTTATCTGTGGGATTTGGCAACACTTTTGTGACGCCGCCCCCCCTTTCCCACAAGTGTTGATGGCCAAGCTCAGGGTGGACCTACGCGGGGCTGTACCACCCTCTGCTGTCCAGTCGAGGTAGTGCAGGCTTTCTGACCAGAAATTAAAAGGCTTGCCCCCGCCCTGGCTTGTAGTGGTGTCCTGCAGCTGGAGGGACCAGTTCAGGGCCTGGCTTGCAAGAAAGGCAGCTCAACAGAGCATCTCATTTGCACCTGGCAAGCACTCATGCTTCGGCTGTCACAGCTGAGTTTGTGGATCTACTTGGGTTATTGGGGTAAACACTGTTACCCGAATTTCTCCACATGCCACTGAAGACTAATCCCCTCCCACCTACACTGGCTCCTAATTTTCAGCTCTGTTCCACTCTGGGCATTGACTTTGTCCACTGGGGCTCCCGTCCTATCACACTGACTTTGTTCGCTGGGGCTCCTTTCCTACCACCCGGCCTCAGTCTCCTGCACCCCCTTACTCCATTCTCAGTGCTGACAATAAGGAACTCTTCCTGCAGGAGAAATGACACCAAGTGGGTGTCCCTTAGCAAATTATACAGAATTAGGAGCGTGGCTAGGTTTGTTTTGCTGGACCAGTTCCACCCATTTAGAACCTCAGGGTCCTGTTCTGCCTCAGGGCATCCTTTGGAGATAGGCTCAGAATGGCACCCCCCCCCCACACACACACACTAAATCACAACTGCTAATGCTTTTGCATGCAAAAGTGTGAAAATGTTACCAGTGGCACTCTGGAGTTTACCTCAGCAAACATGCCATTTGTTCCCATGTCTCCACGATGGAGAAGGGATATATCCCAATCCCTTAAAGGTAACAATGTCACCCACCAGAGGTGAAGGGAACAATGCTATGTATCTTTGTCACAAATCTTAGCATATACCCAATTTAACCTGTGCAAACCTGTACGATTTGGTAATTCACCTCTTGTCCTAAGCCTGCTGCCTTTATCTGCTTGGAGAAAGCTTACACGGCTCAAAAAACGTGGAAAAGAATGTTCATGCTGGTAACGTCCTCCATGGCAATGCTGGGAGCTGTCCGTAAGCACCTAGTTAGGTGGGGGCATGTGGCTTTCCCTTATAAAGTAAAAAGACCGGACTCTTACTGCTTGTAATGGATACTTTTATGGCAACTTGACACAAGCTAAAGTCATCGAGAGAAGGGAACTTCAGTTAAGAAAATGCTTTCATAAGATGGGTCTGTAGGCAAACCTGTAGGGCATTTTCTTAGTGATTGATGGGGAGGGACCATTTGTGCATGGTGCCATCCCTGGGCTGGTGGCCCTGGGTCTGTAAGAAAGGAGGCTGAGTAAGCCATGGGAAGCAAGCCAGTAAGCAGCACCCCTCCATGGCCTCTGTCCAGTCCCTGCCCTGACTGCCCTTCCTCCCCAAGATGCTTTGGTCATGGTGTTTCATCACAGCAGAAGTTGCCAGGGATCAGCCTTGACAAAATTACCTCTTGCCAGGGCAGAGGCATGGGTATTTAGAAATATAGTAAAGAATATGAAGACGCAAATGAAACTAATAAAACGGAGAAACATATAGGATAGTATTGGTTGGGAATTCCAGTGAGTACTGAAATTCACTTTCATTTAATTTCCTATTACTTAAAATATCCCTGACCCCAAAAGGTAGAAGTAAGACAAAAACATGCATTAACATGATACAGGGAAATGTACACACCAATTGAATGTCACGGGCTACAACCATAGTTAAACATTCTGTTGTTAGAACAAAACAAGTCATGCTCACACCCTAGACCAAAACATTCTGTAGGCAAACCAGTCCCTGGATGGAATCCATTCTTATCTCCATAAGAGAGTTGAAGCCTTAGTTGATCCTTAGACTTTTGTTTGAGGTAGAAAAACATCTATTTCTCTATACTTGAAATACAAGATCTGGCTATTAGCCACACCTGTTGAAAATAACCTGAGAGAGCAGAACTCTCTGTTCAACATCTAGGTGGGACCTTTGTTTGAGATAGAAGCACAGTAACCTTGAAGGAACTAGAGGTGAGTTTCGACTCTCTGACCTTTGATCAATGAAGAAATAGGCTCACATTCTCGGGTCTCCACAAATAGTAACCCTAGACACTGCTGTTTCCGAAAAGCTTCTGTGCAGACAATTCACTGGCTGCCTGGAAGGAAGTATCTCGCTTTCCACACAGGTGCTGGAGACTAGCCTTTACTCAGGAGGGGTGTTCCCGCTGGTGCTGGTTGAATGAAAGGGCACTCACAGGGCTTCAACTCATGACATTGCCATGTTTGTGGTGTCAGGATGTGGGCATCAGGAAGTTGGCTGAATCCTTACATGAAAGTCAGAGAGGGCACAGATGTAGAGAGTGGTTGTGTATGTGTATGGAGTTGTTTACAAATTTTAGAACTGTAAAGGGCTTTGATGGGGTCAGAGTTGGATGCCTGAGAGGGGTTCTTCCAAAGTCAACCCAAAACTCTTTCTGAAATATCCCGGTTCTTTGTGGTGTCCTGCGATAGCTATGGGAGAACCAAACAGGTGGAGGGTCCCAGGAATAAGTTCTTTACTTCACTGCATATCTTCCTTAGGATGTCCTACAGATGGACCTGGCGAAAGTCCATGGAGGGCTCAGGTGGGGGACTTGAACTTATGAGGGGCGTGTGGTAAGGGTCTAGTTCTTCCTCGGAGAACTGAACTATACATAGTTTCCTGTGGGCCCTGTCTTGGCTCCTGTTTTCCTCCTGGGTCTCTGCTCCCTGGACACCTGTTGGTGGCTTGTAAGGGACAGATCCCCATGCTCCTGGCATTCAGCTTGCTAGAAACAGGCCGGTGCCATCTTATTAGGTGTGTACCCTGGGCTGGGGTTTGCTTGTCACACCACTGAGGATGCTCTGTGCCAAGTGAGGTTCCCACAGGGACAGGATTCAGAGCAGCAAGGCTCAGGAGAAGTATTTGGTGCTTAAGAGAGGTGGAAGTGTTCAGAGGGGGCCAGCCAGAGAGTCAGCTGGGAAAGAGGCAGTGTGTCACCCAGACAGTCTGCTGGGAAAGAGGCAGTGTGTCACTCAGACAGTCAGCGGGGAAAGAGGCGGTGTGTCACCCAGAGAGTCAGCGGGGAAAGAGGCAATCAGAAGAGGCAGTGACAGAAAACATAAGGGTGCACATGTCACTGGCTGTCACTTTGTGAGACTAGGTTGTAGGATGGCGTGAGAATGTCCAGGGAGTTAGCATGGCATGAAAGGGACACCTGTTCCTCCTGGGGTCTCTTGCTGGACATCCCTAAAGGTGGGGTTTTTGGTCATCCTAATGACAGATGAGGACAAGCTAGATCTAGAGTCTGCAGCCTAAAAGAGTTAGGGTGATTAGGGTACACTTGTGTCGCAATCTTGGGTACGAACAGGACAACATTGGGTGCAGGGGAAAGGAGCCCCTGAGAACCCCAGTCACCATCATGCAGCCCAGCTCTTTCCTTCCTGTGCTTCTTAAGCCCTACCCCACGAATCTGTGGACATTTCCTGCGAATACTGTCTTTAGTGGAGGGCAAGTATCTCAGGGAACTTAACAAAACACCACACTGAATGACATAACCATGTGATGTCTCATGGTGCTAGTGCTAGAAGGTCAAGATCAAGGTCCAGGCAGTGTTGGGTCCTCCTAGGGTTTCTCCTCTGGCCTTGTAGATGGCCTCTTTTCCCGAGGTATACCTGTGTCCTCATAGACGGAGGCTTTCCAGTGTTTGTGTATCTGTGCCTTCACTGATGACATAAGACTGTGGATGCTTCATCCCAAGCCTACTGGTCAAACAGGGTGTGTCATCTCAACTAGATGCTTAAACTTATTAAATCATAAATCCAGCCTAAGAATAACATGTCAATGAAAATAAACTCCTTGGTCCACATCAAACATAGTGGCAAGAAAAGAAGTTCGGGGAGGGGGGGATGTATAACTCAGTTGGTATTGTGCTTGCCTAACTTACTGAAAGCTCTGGGTTTGGTTCTTTGCCCCACAAGAATGACACAGTGATTCATACCTATAGTTTGGGCATTGGAGGCAGGAGGATCAGAAGTTTAAGATCATATATAGAGTGAGTTCCATGCCTGCCTGGGATACACACAAAAGACGAAACAAGGAAGAACCTGAAATTACCTGGCACGATTGAGAAGGAAACACAGAATGCGCAATAAACCCGCTTAGGAGTTTATTAGAGGGGGCATGTGCAGGCCTGGGGATCAGTGTGCAGAGAGAGAGAGAAAATGGCACGTCCATCTTTTTAAAAGCTGCCTACTGCATGTGCACAGGAGGTTGGCATGACTACATCATACACAGGTGATGCAGATGATGGGCTCACGCATGTGCACAAGGGCTTAGCAGAATCATAGTGGATGTAACCACGCATGCATGCATGTTGGTCACGCAGGGCCCTTTAACATTCAGGCACTTCTGCCTGAGGGCTTGTCTGCACATGTATGGCTCTAGAACCCAGAAGTGCAGCCTTATTTGTGGCTGAATTATTACAGAACCATGTGGTGACTGTGCTGTGCCAGAAACAGACACATTTGTGTCTTTCTGCAGGCAGAATTTATTGAATAACAATAAATTCATAAGTGCAGATGTTTTAAAAAGATTTTTATCATTTTTATTTTATGTGTTTTAATGTTTGCATACATGTATGTATGTGAATCACATGCATGCCTAGTGCCCACGGAGACCAGAGGAGAACATTGGATTCCATGGAACAGGAGTTAGAGGCAGTTGCGAGCCTACAGGTGGGTGTCAAGAACCCAACCCCAGTCTTTTGCTTGAGCAGCAAGTGCTCTTAGCTTTTGGGTCTTCAGCTGCAGCAGTCTTAATGGTGGTAATTTGTCTGATAATCCTGTCTCTTTTGATAACCTGGCTGAGGCAAAGGTTGGTTCTTTTATTCTAATCTTAAATACCGATATCAACTCTTACATTACATGGTAAGTTATGTCTGTCTGTCTGTCTACATATTTACATATATACGTATTATGTTTACAAAATAATTACAAGTTAATGAGGCAAAATTCAGAGTTCAAAAAAATTAGCAGTGGGATGTTGGATGTGTAAAAAGAGGCTTTGTTGCTAAGATAATGAATCCAAGACCAGCTTCAGGGAAGAAGCTGAGGCTGGTGCCCCAAGAGAGTCAGGGTTGAGGGCAAAGCTGTGGGGTTGAGTTCAGTGAGGTAAGAGTGCAGAACCAGGTCAGAGCAGGGATAGTGGGTTCAGGCCTGAACAGGTGAACAAGTGGATGGACAGAATAGGAGGAGGCCAAGCTGCTGGCCTGTAGGTAATCCAGGTGAAGAGTAGAGAACTCAGGACCATGCTATAGCCTTCCTGGCAGGAATGAAGATCTTTTAAGGGGACAATTATGTCCCTCCATTGGTAATCAAGTTACTGAAACAGAGGATCCCCAAGAAATTGGAATTTCCCAAGGAATCTCATGCTAGGAGAGGAAAGGGCTGCATCTCGGTGTTGGCAAGAGGGGAATCCTGTTTCCTGGCAAGAGAACTCAAATATTGCAGACAAGTTTTCAAACACCCTTGCTGGCAGGAATCGGGGGCCTATGCCATAATGACAGACAAGACCACACCTTGACCAGATTTGCTTAGTTACACATACCTCTTGCCTTCCAGTTAGACATTAGCCTCACATTGGGACCCTGAAGAGAATGAAGGGATAAGATTACTGGACATCTTTGCTGCTTCTCCCACTAATGTGGGATTCCCCTCTATATGTTGTGAATACCATTGGTTAATAAAGAAATTGCTGTGGACCTACAGCAGGGTAGAACTTGTAGGCAGGGAAAACTAAACTGAATGCTGGGGAAAAGGAGGGTTAGAGAGAAGCCACGTAACCCCACCGGAGATAGACACCAGAACTTTTCCCAGGAAGCCACAGCCTCGTGGCAATACACAGATTAATAAAAATGGGTTAAATTAAGATGAAAGAGTTAGCCAATAAGCAGCTAGAGCTAATGGGCTAAGCAGTGATTTAATTAATATAGTTTCTGTGTGTTTATTTCAGGAGTCTGAGCAGCCGGGAAATGAAGGAGTGGAGGGTGGCCAGGAACCAACTAGCGTCCTCCTTACAACACTCCCACATGGCCACGATCAATAACACTTTCTCTGCTTTGCTCTAATGCTTCCTTGTTCAGTCGGCATATTAAAGACAAGTAACTGAGCCTGGCTTGTTAAAGTTGCCAGGCCACAGGCTGTGACCCTAATAACTTCAATAACAATGAGAATTAGCCTGGTTTCATGTGAAAAAAAAATGCTAAATCCCTCTTAGCAACCTTAATCAGTTCCCCACCTCTCAACCCTGCCACAAAGGCCAGGCCATATTCCACATGAGTTTCAGAGGGAAAGAATAACCATAGCATTGCCTTTCCCACTCTCCCCACATGAGCGAATCCATCTTGACCACACATACAACCCCTGCCCTTCACACAGTCTAATCTTTGAAACACTTTTTATACTAATGGGGTTTGGGGGTTATTTTGTTTTGCTTTCCTCCCCTTTTCTTGTTTCTCATTCTGGAACAACCAGTCATTCTACTTTGGAACACAATTGCTTTCTCTTTCCCTCAACAGCAGCTCCCCCATCTTCCCTTATCAGAACATGTTTTCTTTGGACATGACAAAGTTTTTATGCCTATTACAACTACTATTATACTCATAGACCAGAGCCTGGCATAGCTGTCATCAGAGAGCTTTCATCCAGCAACTGATAGGAGGGAGTAGATGCAGAGGAAATCCCCTGGGAGAGAGGGAGGAAGGGCTTAGGAGCCAGAGCAGTTGCCAACACCAAAAGAACACGGTCCACAAAATCAACTAAGCAGGGGTCATTGGAACTCACAGAAAGAAACTGAAGTGACAGTCATGAAGCCTGTATGGGTCCGAGCTAGGTCCCTTACATACGTTACGGTTATGTAGGTTGGTGTTCTTGTGGGATTCCTAATAGTGGGAGTACGGGTGCCTTTGACTTTTTCACGTGCTTTTGGAATCCTTTTCTTCCTACTGGGTTTACTTGTCCAGCCTTGATATAAGGCTTTGTGCCTAGACTTATTGTAACTTGTTATGCTGTGCTCGGTTGATATCCCTGAGAGGACTGCTCTTTTCTGAAGGGAAAGAGAGGAGGAGTGGATCTGGAGGAGAGGAGAGGTGAGGGGAAGAAACTTGAAGGAGAAACTGTGGTTGGGATGTAATATATGAGAGAAGAATAAATTTAAAAAGAAAAAAATCCAATATACAATTCATTCCAAAAATATACTGCCAATAGAACCAAGTTTTTAATTTTGTAACGAATACTAACTGTGAATTAAACTATCTACTCCTAAAAGAAATTAGATTAGCTTATGTCCAAGGCCTGCTTCAATGGTGGGAAGACATATCTGGTACTATAGATCCAGCCAGGAACTCCTGGCTGGAGCAATCTCACAGGACCCAGGGGTGAACCTACTCCCATTATTCTACTAAAAGGACATTGTGTCAACTACCCTCTAAATTCATGTCTCTGTACCAGTAGATCAGTGCCGCTGTCAGACCCCATCAGAGAAGTTTCTATGTATCCTCGTGAATAACACCAAACTCTTAACTGATCAAAGAGCAGAGAGTATTGTCAGTGTCAAATGGGACATCCATATCACACCCCACTTCCAAGGCCCAGGGACCCACAAAAGAGGGGTCAAGAACTCTGAGAGGCAGTGAGTGAAACAGTGTCCTCTTGTCAAGCAGGGACCACTGTGTTCATGAGCTCTTGGGTCTGGTGGCAGCCCTGACCATAAATTATTTCTCTTGACCAGACCCCAACATGAACTATCTCTCTCTGGACTGGCATGGAGGCACAGGAATAAAGACACAACTCACATGGCTTTATCAGGAGGGAGACTCTCTGTGATCCCTCATGAAATCTTGAATCCACATCCTGGAGAATTTCCTCTCGTTTATTCTCCAATGCAGCCTTATATATCAAAACATAAACTGAAGGGGGAAATACATTAGCATTCTATTTCCTAGGTAACCAGGTGAATGGCTTTTAGTCACATCCACATCTCCCTGTGCTTGCTGTCACGTCTTCCTGGTCAGTATACTACCTCAGTCACGTAGGCTTGAATTAGCATCTCTATTCAGGCATCCTCCAAATTACAGAGAAGGAGCAGAACAACATCCTGATCCTTTGTTAGGTAGCAGCAGCCTGTCTGGAAGGTTATGTGACCACTTCAAGTGGCTTAATAAATTTTTTGGCACCAGGCAGAACCTTAAATAACTAGGAAGAATAATGGACCACTTGTTATCCACTCCATTCTCCCATCTTTTACTAGGGAGATTTTGGTTAAAAAAATGTAGCCACCGCCTTATTAATACATTAAAGGGCATCTGCCATAGGTCAGTCATAATAGCAAGGGGTAAGATGTTTGCTTGAAGGTTTATTCCCCTTCGAAGACTCAGAAGGAAGTAAATTCTTTTCCAGAGAGGTTGTCAGAGGATCTATAGTGTTACCCCGGAGAGGGTCTCCGCCTGTGACACCTCTGACCCCAGCTGGAGAAAGATCATAGAGTTCCCTCCAGATGTGAATTTCACAGTGGCCTGTGATGTAGGACCTTTGCTGGGCTCCTCTGACCTCGGTTACCGGATCATCCAAGTGTCAAGTATGGCCCAAGATCTCCTTTATGATGACAGCTTGAAGAACTGATGGTCATTCTACAGTTCAGGAAAGTTTGGATCCAGGACTCTAGCAACTGGGTGCAGGTAGTACAAGGCAAAAGAGAATGATTGAGGGATGGGGAGAAACTCCTGTGTGCCCTCCAAGATAAACTCCATGTGATAACCAAGCAATTGGATGGGCAGTCCCTATGTGACCGTGTTCTGTGTCTGTGCTCTAGGTATGTGTACAGTGTTATGAAGTGTGAATGGCATTCTGGGTAATAGATTGCTCTTGCACATTCTCCTAGAGGTTATGGGTTTCATGAAGAGATTACATTTATGATCTTTGAGGAGGTTTGTGATAAGTTTACGATACAGCTCAGTAATATACCTTGGACTTAGCACAAACCCACTCTGGGCTTAACCTATAGCACCAAAAGAAAAGAGAAAACTTATGAACCACGACCTATGATAAGAACAGAGCAGCCTTTCCCAGAAGGACGTGAGCTGCCATCTCTAAAAGTGTTGAGCAGTGTTATGATGGTTTTGTGACCATGATACCATAGAAAGCATCCCTGCCCACCTGAGCATTCTTGAGGGTTTTCTCATGATCCCAATTGGAAAGTATATCTCAAATATCCTAGAAATGAGAGAGACCTTTTGTTCTTGCTTTGCTTATTCTTATTTGTAAAATATAGACTTATCTTTTAATTGAAATATTAAGATGTTATGTGTCTATGGGTAACCAGAATATGTGTCCACACAATATGAAGGACAATTGAGCTAAAGACAGTAAGTGGATACAGGAAAGCCCCTCATCCTCCCTCTGCTGGCTGGCCTAAAATCAAAACAGTTTACAGAGACAAAAGATATCTTTTCCTCTTGCTGCATGGAAGGGAGAAAAAGGTTAACACCAAGATAGTTTTAAAGAGTTACAGGTCTGAAGTTCATACTAGAGGACCTTTTTTTTATTATTTATTTTATTAAAGATTTCTGTCTCTTCCCCACCGCCGCCTCCCCTTTCCCTCCCCCTCCCCCAATCAAGTCCCCCTCCCTCGTCAGCCCAAAGAGCAGTCAGGGTTCCCTGCCCTGTGGGAAGTCCAAGGACCACCCACCTCCATCCAGGTCTAGTAAGGTGATCATCCAAACTGCCTAGGCTCCCACAAAGCCAATAGGTGCTGTAGGATCAAAAACCCATTGCCATTGTTCTTGAGGTCTCAGTAGTCCTCATTGTCCGCTATGTTCAGCGAGACCGGTTTTAACCCAGGCTTTTTCAGACCCAGGCCAGCTGGCCTTGGTGAGTTCCCGATAGAACATCCTCATTGTCTCAGTGTGTGGGTGCACTCCTCGCAGTCCTGAGTTCCTTGCTCGTGCTCTCTCTCCTTCTGCTCCTGATTTGGACCTTGAGATTTCAGTCCGGTGCTCCAATGTGGGTCTCTGTCTCTGAGGACCTTTTTACAAGAGGCTCTGCCAAGAGCTTTTTCCCCTCATCTTTTCTAAAAATTGTTTTTATTGAGCTATATACATTTTTCTCTGCTCCCCTTCCTTCTTCTCCTCTCCCCTCCTACCCTCTCCTTTAGTCCCCGTGCTCCCAATTTACTCAGGAGATCTTGTCTTTTTCTACTTCCCATGTATATTAGATCCTTGTAAGTCTCTGTTAGTGTCCTCTTTGTTGTCTAGGTTCTCTGGGATTATGAATTGTGTGCTGTTTTTTTTTCCTCGCTTTATGTCTAAAACCCACTTATGAGTGAGTACACATGATATTTGTCTTTCTGGGTTTGGGTTAGTTCATGCCAAGAACTTTTAGCAGCCTTCTTTAAGCTGAGACCATAGTGTGTAACTAGAGGTTTCTCTCCTGCCTACCGGTTCACTAATAAACACACAGAGGTTTGTATTAATTATAAAAGTGTGGCCAATGTCTCCGGCTTATCATCAACTAGCTCTTACTTTTAAATTAACCCATTACTACTATTTTAATTTTACCACAAGGCTTGTGGCTTGTTACCTCACATCTTGCTTCTCCCGAGGCTGCTGGTGTCTCCTTCAACTCCACCTTCTTTCTCCCTGTATTCAGTTTGACTTTTTAACCTATATTTTTAGCTATATTCTGTCCTGCCATAGGACAAAGCAGCTTTACTCATCAACCAATAAAAGCAACACATATTTACAGCATACAGAAGGGCATCCCATATCAATAGTGACCCAAAGTTCTTTTCCTAACTTTTCATTGCCCTAAATTGTGCTGTCCCTTCTTAGAGAAATACTAAGCTGGAAGTCAAGACCCCTCTATTCATAATTAATAATTTTCTGGGAGCCTCCCTGCTGTATAAGAAAAGTTAGAGGCTGGAGAGATGGCTCAGTGGTTAAGAGCATTGCCTGCTCTTCCAAAGGTCCTGAGTTCAATTCCCAGCAACTACATGGTGGCTCACAACCATCTGAAATGAGGTCTGGTGCCCTCTTTTGGCCTGCAGGCATACACGCAAAACAGAATATTGTATACATAATAAACAAATAAATATTTAAAAAAGAAAAGTTAATAACTTCTTTATTTTTCTCTTGTTAATCCTTAAGGAACAAAACAGCGATTCATTCCATCAAAAGACCTATGAGGAGTGGAAGGAAAGAATAGTTTTCTTTTGTCCATTCTATAATGGGTAAAGTTTCAGTGTCGTATAGATATAGAACCAATGAGATATAGATATAAAATCAAACTTCATGGCTTTCCTCTTGGTTCTTAGTCGGCTCATCAGAGGTGGGACTTAAGGTTCTTTGGATGTCAGCCCAGAGATGTGCTTATGTGTGCACAGTGTTCTTTTCATTACAAGTGAGAACCCACACCATACTCTATAACACCTTGCTGTGTGTTTCTGTCACCTTCCAAGCAGACCAGTGTGGCTTGTAAGGCAATTAGTCACCCAGAACATTTCCTTGTAGTATGTGAAGTCCTGGGTTTTACTGAGAATTTAACTTACTAGTAAAAATGCGAGTTGGTGGGAAAGAAAGCAACGGCTGGCATTCCTGTTGATATTTAACCAAGAAGTCCTGGGAGGGCCCCGGAGCATTTTATAAAGTCATGTTTGTGTTGGAGAAGTGCCTTACACATGTTTAATATTCTTAATTCAATTGTGTGTGCGACACATGTGCCCTGACATGCTGTAGGAGTTGGTTCTCTCCTTCCACCATGTGGGCTCTGGGGGTTGACTACAAGTCATTAAGCGTGGTGGCTTTTCAGAAACATGTAGGAATGTTTGTAAAGTGTGTGCCACCGTTTCTTTTTAGGGATAATGCCATCTTTCCCTCCAGTTTGCATAAACTCTTATTTCTTTGCACTTCTCTAGAAGTGATTTTTGTGCCAACTAAAAATTTAGGTCTTGGAAAGTTTTATACATGTATACAGTGTATATTGGTAATATCTATCCATCATTACCTACCTCTACCTTACCCTCGTGCCTCTCATCCCGTTATCTCCCTCCCAAATTCATGTTTCCTTTTTTTTGGTACTAATGATTCCCTGAATCTAGTTAGCGATGCTGACACGCACAGCAGTGTGTAAGCATCTACTGAGCAATCTCCCAGCGCCACATTCCCAAAGGAGAGAGACTTTCCCTCTCACTAGCCTTCAGCTAGAGGTGGAGCCTTAAAACCCTCTTCTCCATCCATACTGGAAGTATAATTGGCTTCATTTTGTGCAGGTCTTGTGCAAGCAACCACAGCTGGTTGTGCAACAAGCACATCATGTCTGAAAGCCTGCATTTTGTAACTTTCCTCCTTCTCCTGCCTCTTACATCCCTTGTGCCCCTCTCCCATGAAGTTCCCCAAGCTCTGGGTGGTGGAAGATTGATGCCGAGGACTCACCCACAACAGAACATTCAGAGTTATTCATCCTAGGTCTTTTGACACGTTATGTGTCTCTGTTCTTATACACTTTCAATTGTAATTAGGAGCTTCTAGGATCAAAGTTGAGGACAGCTTTAATTAATCTATGAGTATAAACAAAAATATTTAGACTGCAATTTGAACATTTAGCAACAAATAAATAAACAAACAAAGAAGAGTAGGTATGCCCTCGGTGTCTGAATATGGTCCGAGAATGGAGTCTTGTCAGAATTCTGAGTGTTTGTGAGAGAACGCCAAGAAGGCAAGAGTATTGTAGAAACAATCGTTTCTTCAAAAACATGGAGTTGTTCGTGGAATGTGTAGCAGATAGGAGTTAAGTTTACTTCCGATGATTGATTACAGCTGGCCATTATTATTCGCATATATGCCTCTATGGAAAAACATTATTTTTTTTGCCACGTGCGGCTTGTCCTTGTGATTGGACACCCTACTCATGTGTTTTTTCTTAACCCTCAGAGTATAAATTGTCTGATGCTCTGAATAAAGTTGGCAAGTGCATGAGATTTTAGCCTGCCTCATTTATTGGCCACATTCTCCCAGGACCCACTGCCTCTGGAGCAGCAAACACCCAGGGCCCATTATCTCCTCAGTCATTGGCTTTTGATCTGTTTTATGGTGTCAGGGATGAAATCACCCTATGGAACAAGCATCAAATCCAATCAGAAGGTGGGTAGTTGCCCCCACACCCATCATGGCATTATCATACCAGTGGGTATATCTTGGCAGCAGTTCTGCATTATAGCATTCAGGGGCCAGTTCTGGGTGAGATCATCAGTATCCTTTCTTTTCCAGCAGACTTCCCCTTCTGGTACTATGTAAGGTATCCAGCAAGGACAGAGTTCCCCAGTGCATTTGGGTTTGATTTCTCTATGTGTTGTATTCAGTGAGTGATGTCTTCTGTAATAGGATCTTGCAATCTAGTTTTGGTATGCAACTAAGAGCAATAGTTTGTGTTGTTTTGGGTGCCTCTAGTGGCACATAGGCAAGTGTCCTGTGCCTTCTCATGAGATTTTCATTTAATAACTTATGTCTTCTGAGAGCAGTGTTGTTCATTCATGCACGGTATGGGCTTCTCTTTTAAAATCATATTTATTTGTTTATGTGTGGGACACTCATATCATAGGACATAAGGAGGTTAGAGAACAATTTGTATAAGTCTTTTTTTTTCTCCTACCATCAGGTGGGTCCCACGGTTTGAATTCAGGTCCTCAGATTTGGGAGCAAGCCTTTATCTGCTGAGTCAACTCACTGGCCCTCTTAAATAAATTTTCCTAGCCAAAAAACTAATCTTAAGTTTTCATGGGATTTTGCTGAACTCTTAGCTAACTATGAGCTGGCTCAATTCTACCCACAACTTGAGAATAAGCTAAGAAGGAAGGAAATCGTAACCACTTTGTTTTCTAAAAGAACAATAAAAGGCATTGCAGAGACAAAGGAAATCAGAATCAAATAGGACCACAGCATTTTATCTAAAACCCTTCAGTTGAAATACTCTTGGGAAAAAATGATCTATTTCTTGGAATGAGGCAGAAAGGTGGGTGACATAACCTTTCAATGTCATGTGGAGGAGACAACACAAATTCCTACTGAGGGGACTGACCTATGTGGGCTGAGTCTGTGGTTCTTGGCTAAGGCTCCTGGTAGAGCACAGTTACATGTTAACTTGAGGATATGTTCCAGTTGTGTCTCAAATACTTTCTGCCTGGGGAAAAGCTGACACGAAGGTTATGTTTATGGCCTATGTCTTATAGCCTAGTTTACGTCTAAACCCAGGAATCTTGCCCTTCTAAAGGCATTCCACCTTTATAAACTCCTCTTGGGCTGGCAATGGCCACCTTACTGTTGAACTGACAATAAAATACACTGATTGATATGTATTTGTTCTATACACAGGACAGTCATGATTTTATTTATTCATTTTTGTGCCATAAAACTATAGACATTTGTTCCCTCAGAATTTTGGAGACCAGAACCCCAAACCAATGATCAACAGGGCCTCCTTCTCAGAAGGTTCTAGAAGGGAAGCCTGTAAGTCTCTCAGCATCTGGTACCTCTGGTCATTTCTTAGCTTGTGGTCACATCATTTGAACCTCTACCTCCATATTCACAAATTCTTTCTGCTTTCTTGGTTTAAACTTTTGAATTGAAAATTGAATTTTGACATATTTTATGATGCTAATATGGTTCATATACATCACTCATGGGTTATGGGCATAAATACAAGACAAGGAATTTTGCCCCCTCGCCCAGAAATACAAGGATTATATATAGTGTCTTGTCATTGCTAGAAAAAGAGATTGCCACAAATCTCTTTTTTTAATTGGTTGAACTTCTGAATTTTAGGAAAGAGTTGTGGGTCAACATCTATAATGAGCCACCAACAGGCTTGGCATGGTGGGTTCCTCGAGTCTGGATAGCTAGATTTGATTCTGGAGACATCTACTTAGAGCTAGTGTTGGGTCCTTTGATGGCTAATGTTACTCTTCACTGTCAACTTGCATGGACTTAGAGTCACCCAGAAGACATACCTCAGGGTGTGACTGGGGGGTTATTGTCAGAGAGGTTTAAGTAAGGAGGCAAGACCTACTCTGTGTGAGGATGGCATCATTCCCTAGGATGGGTCTGGATGGCATGACAAAGGGAAGAGGGGGTGCCAGCATACTTTTCTTCCTTCTTCTGCCCAGGAACGAGGTCCTGCTGCCATGAAGTTGGCTAGGACATCTCTGTCACCATGGTCACACCGTCTTAAGCTGTGAGCCCAGACTAAACCTTCTCCCTTTCCGTTGCCTTTTGGAGTATTTGGTCATAGCTACCAGAAAAGTAACTGATACAGTCCTAAAAGCTAAATGGAGGGTATTTAACCTGGCACAAGGCCCTGTGGGAGATGCCAGCTCAGATTGGGTCAGCAAGCCAATCATAGTTCTACTTGTTTGACAACACATCTCAGGCTTTCCAGAACTCACTCAGGTCCAGATTTACCAGAGCAACTCACAGAATGTAAGATGTCTTTCCTCTCAGGATTAGCATTCTTTTATGAAGGAATTAAACAAATATCCAAATGAACAGGGGAAGAGGACAAAACCCGAAAGATTGCCAGTACAGAAGCACCTGTCTGGGCAGGGAAGATGCACCATTTAGTCAGGATGTTGATAGGTTCACCATCCAGGCTGCTCCATGGAGACTCTGCTTCGAGTTGCACGCATACACATGGGGGATCAATTCAGTGGTCACATGTTTAAACCCCACCTGTGCTCTTCCCTCTAGATGTCAGGATGAGCATGGTAGCCACTGGTAACTTTATCCCAAAGGCATCCAGGGGCTCCATCATCTGTCACCTTAGAAAGGGCTCTACTGTGACCAATGAGAGACTCTCATACATTCAGGAAATATTAAGTACTTTGATAAAGAACAGACAATAAGTGTTCCCCAATAATATTTTCTTATGCAACACTATGTAGTTTTATGATGTTTATAAATTGAAGTAACCCAGGCAGAGTCAGCCAGTGGTCTTTAGGTTTTTTAAAAATAATGTATTCCCCTAAATAATTTGAATTCCTGGCAGTCATGTTAAGCTTCCATCTAATTCTTATCACACATTGTAGAGGTGAACGATGTAGTTTTGGCATCTCTATAGATCTTTGCTTTACAACAAACAAACCCAGCCTAAACACGTAGCCAACCTCATGCTACAGCCTTTAGAATTAGAAGGGATAATATATTTGGAATTCATTAAATGCTACATAGCACCAAAGAACTGGTAGACATTGCCTTCCCATGTTTTCAAAGTGTCCCCCCCTTGGCATTGCATTATAATATATTCTGTAATATATAAGTCTATAACTTTTTAGAAATTTGCAGATGAATAAACTGTGACATATCTCTAAGGTTTTCAAAACTGGAAGAACTGGAGTAGATTTTAGTCTGGCAAACATTTGATAACACTAGAAGGGATTTCTAATACAAAGAATTCATGTTGCATTGCTTAAATGGAAGCAATTTAATACATGTCATATGAAGAGGCAGCCTACAGAATGGGAGAAAAGTCTTTGCTAGCTGTGCGCCGGCCAGAGGATTAACAACTAGAATATATTTAGAACTCAGAAAACTAAATAAAAAGCAAAAAAAAACCCCAATGGATAAATGGAAAATTAAATGAACAGATAGTCCATCCATTCTTATAATACAATAAACCAAAGTATTGTACAACACTCCAGTCAATGCATCATCCTGGAAGTCTGCCTACAGATGGATGAATGAAAAAATGTGCTTTATATACACAATGGAGTCTTGTTTGTTCATAAAGGAAAGCAAAATTGTATAATTTGCAGGAGAGTGGATCACATCAAGGGAAATAAAACAGACTCAGAAAGATAGATATCAGATGTTCCTTCATTTGTGGACCCTAGATTTTATGTAGACACAGAAACACATTTATATGCGAGGCTTAAACACAGGTGGGAGAATGAGGGAAGAGGCTTGAGGGAGTATGAATGGGGAGTTTGTGGGGATCAACATCATCAAAGTACTTAGAATATTTGAAATAGATTAACCTTATAAAACCCATCGTTATGTTCAATGAAAACACACCACTAAAAATTAAGTTAGAAGTGTTATCATTAGAATAGAAAATATCTAATTTAATAATAAATACACCACTTAAAAATGTAAGCCAGGCATGGGGGCTCATATTGTAATCCCAGCATTCAGCAATCTGAGGCAGAGTGATCATGAGTTCAAAGGCCAGCCTGGCCTATGTAATGAATCGTAGGTCAGTCTGAGCTACATAGTGAGACTGTCAAAACAAACACACATGCACATATAGAAACAATCAAAAACTACCATCCCCAGACAACACATTTAACAGTGCAGTCTAGGTACCTTCAGGTTGAGGAAAAGAGGGTCACTAAACAAATTGGGTGGAGTTTGATGGATGTAGCTTCCTAATGAACCTCCTTAAAGAGGTTTCACCTTCTTTAAGATAAGGGGGTCTTCTTTCTTCTTGTGAGACTCACATCAGTGGGAGCAGGGGCGGTCTATGACTCTGCCACCTGCTTTTGGGACCCATTCCTCTTACTAGATTGCCTCCTCCAGCCTTAATACGAGAGGAGGTGCCTGGTCTCACTGCAACTTGATACGCCATGGCTGGCTAATATCCATGGGAGGACTGCCTGTATCTGAAGAGAATCAGAAAGAAAAGTGGGTGAGGGGAGGAAGTGGGAGGAAAGAAGAGAGGGGAAACTGTGGTTGGGTGTAAAAACAAACAAACAAACAAACCAAAAACCAAAAAAAAAAAATGGGAAAAAATCATATTAGTTAAAAAAAAAAAAAACACAAATCAAAACAAAAGCAAACAAAGCCAAACACAAATAAAATACCAGGAAATGAAGAAGCTTGTTCATCCAGAACTAATTCTATTGTTTTACCTCAAAAGATGGCTATCAGCTTTCTGTGTCATAAGATCAGAAAGCCACTGGAGACTTAATCTGCTGACCCCCAGAATGTGGTGCCATGTTCTAGGCTTTCCATGTTTCCTCCAAGGTGATGTACTTGATGGTCCAGACCTGCCTCTTTCTTAGCTGTTTGCAGAAACCACCAAGGCTGTGACCCAGAGTCCTTAGCAGACTAGGCTGTGGACCATTGAGTTGACAGGAACACCCTCTCAACAGACTGGGAGTGAGGGAGGGTACACCAGGAGCCTAGACTTTGCTCTCTGGCCCCTGCTGGTGAGTTCTCGCAGCCTTAATTGATCTAAGGTTTGATGAAGTAAGAAAAACCCTAAGGCTCTGCCTGCCTTTTGTGGTCACTGTGGAAATTGAAGAAGACAGAGGAAGTTTGTGGAAAGCGGCTTGATAATAGGTGTCCCTGCCGGCTTCACGGGTGCGTCTCTGATCTCCCGGAGCTGCGCGGCTCATTTCTAGAGTGCCTCACACCACAGATGCTCAAGTGTCCTCCTGGCTGTTAGCGTGGAGTGTAAGAGGAGAGTGTCTTCCCACACAGTGCTCCCAACACGGGATCTGCCTTTGGCAGAAGCATGGAGCAGCGGTCATCTAGGGGACCACTGGCCAAGCTAGCTCCCTGGGACAGACAAAGAACTGAACATCTGTGAAAGACATAAAGAATGAGCCATAGAATAAAACAAAAGTAACAACTTTACCCCTTTGGGAAGGGCCCTCAGGCTTCGAGTCCAGGGTTGGAATTTTACTGCCCTCCTGGGTCTTTCCTTCCCCTGTGGATCCTGTTTAGACACTGACCATGTTTCCACACCATTTCTCCTTACAATGTCTTCTGGCACCAGGAAGCAGCCATGTCACATAGAGGATGTGCTCTCCAGGTCTATCCATGACCCCCTAATCCGTCACCCAGCACCTAGAGACAGATACTTCTATTTCCTGTCCCTCCAGATAATTTCTGTTGTTTCTAATCCCTAAGTGATCGAAGTCTGGATGACTTGTTTGGTGATAATTCCCGTCCTTTAGGAATCCCTTGTTCTATGATGATAGGACACTGTCTCTGCAAGAAAGGCATTTCCAATGAGGACATGACTCTATAGTGATTTTTGCCTTTGGAGCTGAGTTGTCCTTGACTCACATGTCACTCTTGTGTGTTTCTCCCCAGCACCACAGCTACCCTGCAGGATCACAGTTTCATCTGGGGATCAGGAAAGGGCTGGCCTAGTTAACTTAAAGAAGAGGTTCCTGAAATAGAAGTGTGAACATCACTTGAGAACTTACTAAGAAGTCAAAGCCTCAGGCCCTGGTATTTCAGTAGTAGAAAGTCTGTGTGGGTGTCAGAACCCTCTAAGTATTTCTGTGAAAACATTCCCTAGGAAGCTTAACTGAGGAGGCAGGACATACCCTGAACGTGGACAGCACCACCTCGTGTTTGGGGGTCCTGAGCTAAATAGAAAAGAAAAAGAAACCATGACTGTCCACATCCATCTCATCTCCCCACTTCCTGCCTGGGCAGATGCAGTGCGAGCAGCCACCTCAAGCTTCCATCTCCTGCATGCAGCAGCCAGGCCTTCTTTGCCATGGTGGACTGAACCCTCTCGAACTGTAAGCCAGACAGATCCCTTCCTCCCTTACATAGCTTAAGAGGCATTCAGTCACAGCAATGAAAGGATTAGTATGGTCCTGCCAGTTCTTGGCTCCTGCAGGGATTCCCAGCCCCTCTTAGGATTGCTGCCCCTCAGTGTTGATGGATGCTGTCTTGCAAGGATCCCTTGCTCTTGCCAAGCTCATGCTGAGGTCCAGTTCTAAGTGAAAAAGGGTTTGGAAATGGTGTGTTTTTTTTTTTTTTTTTTTTTTTTTTTTAAGGAAGCACTCGTATCACTGAGAGGGGCCAATGGATGCCTGACAGAATGCCTTTGTTCTCATAGAAATGACTGGTTACTGGGCGAGTGGGTTGTTATATGTGAGCTGGACTCTCTTCCCCCAGCTGCCCAATGCTTCTGCATATGTTCCCACTTCTCTTGTTCCTTTGCTCCAGTGATATGACAGTACAAAGCCCTCATCAGGAGCTGAGAAGATCTGTCTCAAAAACATTAGTAAAAAAAACGACCAACAAAACAAGCAAAAACCCCTTTCTTTATAGCTTTCCCACCATGGGGATTTTGTTATAACAAAAGAAAATGGACCAAGACATTTGACTTCATAACAGTCAAGTTTTTTTTTAATCTCACATTCCAAGGCATTCAGGGGGAGGTGTGTCTAGTATCAGCGTTTAATTGGATAAGGGTTCCATTTCACTTCCCCGCAGTTCTTTCCACCTTGCCTATGTTTGCGGGTTGGCCTCAGCTTTGTGTTGGTAAGTTACTATGGCTGTTTCAGAGTTACAAACACTAATCAGATGTCCTATTGAAGAGCCAGAGAAAGTTTCAATTAAGCCACAGTGGGACACTCCATCTTAAGGGTCTGTTGGTAAATACAAGCCAAATGGGATCCCTAAGCTAGTTCTATGGGAGACTACAGGCAACATATACACAACAACTGAGTTTGGCTTTTTAAGATGAGGACTGGGTGCCTCTTTTCCCACATGCCGTCTTCCGATGTTAGAGCAGTGCATCCCTGATACTCAGCCAACAGGTCTTATATTTGTTAGTTTTATGTGACACAATTCAGAGTTCTTATGTACAGGTCTATGGACTTTCTTACAACTTCTTGTTCTGAAGTAAGTTTAGATATATAAAAACCCACAAATATGATATAGAGTAAGTCCAGGCAACCTCCACGTGGGGTTGCTAGAGGGCTATGCCCAATGCAAACCTCCCCACCAGCACGATGTGCAGCCTGTGTCCTTCCCATGTGTGCGGATGCTTGTCCTATCATCAAGATGTGGGGACATCCCACCACGAACACCTCCAGCATGCTACCCCTTTGTAGTCAGTCATGCACGACCCTCCTCTATTCCGAGTTCTATGCAACTACCAATATGGCCCCCGTCTCTGTATTTTTGTCATTTTGAGGATGGTAAGTGGAATCATGTACCATACTTTTCATTGCTGTGTAGCATTCTGTGCTATGAACATAGACAGTGTGTTTAGTCATTTTCTTGCTGAAGGGCATTTTGACTACTGCCACTTGGGAGTTATTACTAAAAAAGCCACTGTGAAAATTATTATACAGGGCTTCCTGTGAAAAAGTTTTCATTTCTGTACCAACTGCACAGGTTTATGACATCTGGATTATATGGAAAGTATGTGGTTGATTTTCAAAGAAACTTTAAAGACGCCATCTTGCCACCTCACTCATCAAGTATAAAACATCCAAATTCTTTGACTCTTTGCCAGAATTTGGTATTTTCTTTAGTAGTGGTTTTAGTAGTTACGTTAAGATTGGTGTAATGATATTCTATTTTGATCTTAATTTATATCTCCCTGAAGGATAACATTAAGTTACACTTTGTAAGGGATGATATGGTTGGACAGGGCTCCTGCACTCGCTGAGGCCAACACATCAAACCAGAGTGGAGTGAATTCACAGCAAGTGGGTGTGGCTGGTGCAGAGAATCCTGAAGGCAGGTAACTGGTTGGGCTATATAGTTAGTTTGTTTTTCTGGAATTCATTTTTATTTGCTTGTAGGTGCCTCTGGTCACGTGATGGGTGGTCTCAGAACCTGTACTGGGCCTGGAAGTTGCCTGACAAGATCATCATTTTGGTTTTGCTTTGCCCAAATAAATTCTCACAATTTCAACTAGTCTATGTCATGTTGCTTTAACACTGGTGCATGGTGCATTCTCATTTGTTCTCGTAGGGATTTACTTCTTTTCTCTCTGTTCATGTGTTTGCTTGCTTCCCAGTTGCGTTGTTTTTCCTGTTGAGTTTTGAAAACTGTCTATACATTCTGAGTGGGAGTTCTGACTCATCTCTGCAGATCATTCTCCCAGGCTTCATCTTGTGTATTCCCTTAGTGTCTTTTTCAGAGGAAATGTTTTTAATTTGATAAATTACAGGTTTCCCTTCCATGTTGTCTCTTTCTGGTATTCAGTTTTTTTTTCTATACTAACATTTTATTTTTTCCCCTTGTGGCCCATCATGGGTTTCTGAAGGACCTTTTCTGTCTTCAATATTTTTGCTTTTTTTTTTGTTCACATTGGATCTCTCTCTTTATCTTTATTTTATTTTTGTTTTCCTAAACATAGTGTCTTTGTCATGGTTCTATTTCTGGAAGGAGACACCATGGCCAAGGCAACTTACAAAAGAAAGCATTTAATTGGGGACCTGTTTACAGTTTCAGAGGTTTAGTCCATGATCATCATGGCATGGGGCATGACGGCAGGCAGGCAGGAATGGCATTGAGGGCCTGTATCTCATCCACAAACTGCAAGGAGAGAAGGAGAGAGACTGGGTCTTTGAAACCTCAAAACCCAACCCTAGTGACACAATCCTTCCAATAAAGTGACATTTCTTAACACTTCCTTAAACAGTTCCAGCAATTGGGGACCAACTGTTTAAGTAAATGAGCCTTTGGTGACCATCCTCATTCAAACCGCTACACAAGGTCTCACTGTGGAAACTCTGGTTGACACGGAACTCACTGTGCAAAGCAGCCTGGCCTTGAACTGGTAGCTTTCCCTGTCTCTCTGCCTCCTCAGTGTTAGGATTGCACCACCATGTTTGCTTCCTCTCCAGTTTTTTTTTATTGCTCTTTCACCTTTGGAAGTTTCATTTATCCACTCTGCAATTGTTTCTCTGGTGAAAATTCAAATGTTTATTTACTATTTTTTTATATTTCAGTTCTCAACTTCCAATCATGTCTTTTTAATGGTTTCTAATTCTATGTCAGGAATATCTGATTATTTTTCCTCATTTCTTAATGGAACATGGTTGTATTTTCATGTTAGAAATTCTCTAAACAACACTGACATCTGGATTATTTGGAGACTACTACCACTGTTCACCCTGCCCCACGGAAGCTTCAGAAATGTTTTCCTTAAATATGCATGTTGCATAATTATGGAATCTATTTTGAGCCTCTAAAAACAGCATAAGTCTGAGGACTGTACTAAACTCTTCTGGATTAAAAGTCAACCCAAACGTGTTCACTCTGTAAGCCCTGGCCCATCTCTGAGCTGTGCATCCCGTGATTACATTTCAGAGCTGTTGCGGACCAGTGCTGGATGCCACTTGTGGTCCAGCCAGGTCCCGGGCAGTGTTCTACCTGGTAGTTTACTCCCAAAGCATTTGTTCTGTGAATTCATGTTCTTTCCGTGGATCCATAGCCCAAGCCTGGCCAGGGATTCTTCTATACCTAGGCCCAATGGGTCTTTTCTTCTAGCCCAAGGCTGGCCAAGGAGTCTTTCTTTTTTTTTTTTAATTTTTATTTATTTATTTATTAAAGACTTCTGTCTCCTCCCCACTGCCGCCTCCCCTTTCCCTCCCCCTCCCCCAATCAAGTTCCCCTCCCTCATCAGCCCAAAGAGCAAACAGGGTTCCCTGTCCTGTGGGAAGTCCAGGGACCACCCACCTCCAAGAAGTCTTTCTATACATGGGCGCGATTGGTTTTTCCTTCTGGTCTCCACTAGGACATTACTCAAGTGCAGTGATTCCCATGACCTCTGTTTCTGGTTTCCTAGCTAGGACTGGGGCTCTGCCTCTCTGTACTCCATTTCTTACACTTGCTTCTTGCCATAGGGGCAAGACACTGAATCCGTGGGTTTTCTACCACAGCTGTCATCACTTAAGCCATTCCCATTCAGACTTAGGCCTGGGACACAGAGCAAAACTTTTGACGGTAGGGTCTCTTGGATGGATTTGGTTGGATTTCAGAGTTCCTAAATTGTTTCTTTCTATATTCTTTACAGACATTATTTTTTATCATAATGGGAAGATAGTGATGAAAAGCTTAGTCGATGTATCAAGAGTCTTAAACCTTGGCTTTTAAGCAAAATACTATGTTCTAAATGCAAAGTAGAATAATTAAAGTATTACTCAATTAATTAAAAATATATCATGTGAGAGTCTAGAAAAACTTGTCTTATGTACAGATGTAAGACAGTGATGTAGAAAGTCCTTCTGTATATGTGTTCCTTTTATTGGTTAATGAATAAAGAAGCTGTTTTGACCAGTGGCTCAGCAAAATAGAGCTGGGGGAGGAGGGAACAAAACTGAATGCTGGGAGAAAGAAGGCGGAGTCGGTGAGACTACATGGAGCCACCAGAGGAGAAAGATGCATGCTGCTAGCTGGAACCTTGCCATGAACCTTGTAGTAAAATACAAAAGAATAGAAATGGGTTAAATTAATACGTAAGAGTTAGCCAATAAGAAGCTAGAGCTAATGGGGCTAAACAGTGATTTAATTAATATAGTTTCTGTGTGGTTATTTTCAGGCTAAGCAGCCGGGAACTAACTAGCGGCCTCCCTAAAACAAGACAGAGCTTGGAAATGGTGGTTGAAAAGATCATCTAAGAACAAACCCTGTACATACTTTTCCAAGGTAGTACTTGAACTATGTAGCCCTCAAATGGCAATGGGGATCTGAACACATAGAAAGATGGCATTTCATTTTCACCTAAGCTCTTGGAGAACTCAAAGGGTCCATGACATCATGGCTTTGGTATGGGAGAGGTGATAGTAGGAAGCTAAGGCAGAGAGACAGAGAGAGATAGAGAGACAGAAAAGGACACAGAGAGAGACAGAGACAGAGTGCTCTGTTGAGTTAGTCAAGGTCCAAAAGAGATAAAAGAGAGTAGCCTTTAGTTTTCTGCATCTCTGTAGCTGTGAAGTGAAAGAAGAGAAGGATCTTAGGGTCCAGACGAAAGGGTGAAGCAACAAAGGACTTTATGGGCCTGGGGTACCAAACCCAAATACAGGCATTTCAGAGAGGTCCAGCAGTGAGATATAGTGTCAAGGATTGCTTAGGATAGTCCACCATTGTGGAACAGATCTTGGAGCTATTAGTAGAGAGATAGTGCTTATATCCAGGAACTGGATGAAATGTGGGTACAAAAATGGATGAGAAGTTAGTCAAGACTGAGTCTTGCAAAGTTCGGAAGATGGAAAAACAAGGAATAACTGGCAGTAACAGGAGGTGAGGTGGATAGAATGGTAAAGTAGGAATAGAAGCAAGAGGAATTAGTTATTAAAGACAAGCATCATTCTGAAGGTGTTCATGAAGGGTCTTGTTTGGCTTGAACTCTACATTTAGAACCATGGAGGTCATTTAGAAATGTCAGTGAGGCAATGGAGACAAAAGCTTGTGAAGGGTCTAAGAAAGGTGGGGTCAAAGTTGTGGACAGAATCAGGCACATACATGGAATAATTTTGATATCAGTACTTGACAATGTGCTAAAGTAGCCGGTGAAGCCAGCCTTTACTTGACGGCAGCCACCCTTGCATCTGGATGTTTGTGAAAGTGATCCATTAGAGAGTGGATGATCAGTGATGCTGTCAAAGGTAGGAGCTGTTGCTGTCACACAGGCCAGAAGCTGTCAGCATCCAGGAGTAAGGTGGGCACATCGCTTGTCTGCAAGGAAAAAGTATCTGAATAAAAAAGAGGAGAAGGAAAGAGACAGAATAGATCCAGAAGAGTCTGGCCCATTTGGTGGCAGAATTGTGTCAGCTCTATTCTGACTAACTGTAGTTTCCTATCATTGCCCGAAGCCATACTTTAAACATCAGGAAGGAGAAATGTGCTCCACCTATCTACCTACATGCCTGTTTCACTGTTGGATGAAGATGTGTTGAAACATAGCTTGAAAATTGTAAGACGTACCATGAAGGATCATTTTATGAGACCTTAGTGAAACTCTTTTCTTTCCTGAGGTCCTCAGATTCTGAAATGTTGATTTGGGAGTTACTGGTCCCTTACTGCACTCCTGACAGCACCTGCAGCTGGGAAAACTTTCTTCCATGACTCTGACCCTGAACGGGTCTTGTGATGCTTAATTTTCATTGTTAATGTGACTGGATTTAGAATCATTACAGCAACATGCCTATGGGGGCCTCTCCTGAGAAGTCTAACTGAGGAGGAAGATAGACCCTGAATGTAGCAGCAGCATTCACTGGCTGGGTCTGCAGAAGAAGAGGAGGAGGAGGAGGAGGAGGAGGAGGAGGAGGAGGAGGGGGAAGAAAATGCGCTGAACACAAAAGCTTTCCATCTCGGACGTCTAAACACACACAACCAGCTATGTCTTGCTCTCCTGAAGCTTGCTATCAGGGACTCTTCATTTCACAAGCCTTAAGCTCAAATAACCCCTCCCCTTTAAACACCTTTGTAAAATATTTGAAACAGCAACAAGCAGGGGAACTAACACAGACAGGAACATTTGTTACCATTGTTAAACTGAGTTCCATTCTATACTTCCAAATTAGACCCAGATGCTCAGACACTGGCATGAACAGACATGCACCTGTAGTGGCACCCGATGAGCCAGTTCAGCTCAGACAGAAGATGCAAGAAGGATTCTTTAGATGGTCTAAAGGGGAATTTTAGAAACTCTTCGCAATGTCTTTAAATCCAGGCCATAGGTGGATCATTTTCCTCTCCATATTGTTGACATATATTTAGGATTTATTCTCAGTGGACACAAAATAGCATTGAGAGGCAAAAGTCATTTGTTTCTCTCTATTCAATGTTTCTTGGACAGATAATCTGCAAACACAATTTGGAGTTATGTTTTTCTATTACAGCAAGAAGAGAAGCTAATTCAGATTCATGAGAAATGATAGGAATTAGCAAGTTAGAATTTCAGTATCAGAGAGAAGTGAGTTATTTAAATTACCTCGGAGGCCGTTAATTTTCAATATTTATAAGTTTCAATTAAATAAGAAACATTTGGGTCAGGAAAGTTCTTTAAGCAATAAAACTTCTAATTGCTTATTGCCCCTGACTTTAATAAAGCTTTTAAACAGAGACAAAGAGGCAATTTTCCCTGAAAATTGTGAATCATTTACATTATGACTTTTAAACTACATTACCATAACCTTTCAAAGGAAGCAGTCAAGTGAGTGTGTGTGATAACAGCCTGCATTCAAGTTCGTTGCATGCTCGTTTGATGGTTTGCTTGGCTCTTTGGGAATCATTGAGCTCTGACTAAAGTAATTTCTGTTTGAAACTTATGCTGTCTAAGAAACACAAGGTGAGTGTAACTAGGAAAGGAACGGAGCTGCTTTCCAGCCTTTTGGAGCCTTTCTTCATTCCTCTCTGTCTGCATCAGCCTTCCTTTCTTTCCTACTCACTCCTGACTTCATATCTTCTTACTCCACCCACTTCTCTAAAGAATCAAACATTAATTTGAAGAATCTGGAAGATTCTGTGTGGTGAAAGGGTGGTGCTTGAGGGAGGAGTGGCCCAAAGCTGTCGGGAGCAAGTTCTGTGATTAACTGCAAAGCCAACTGCAACTTTTTTTTTTTTCGAGACAGGGTTTCTCTGTGGTTTTGGAGCCTGTCCTGGAACTAGCTCTGTAGACCAGGCTGGTCTCGAACTCACAGAGATCCGCCTGCCTCTGCCTCCCAAGTGCTGGAATTAAAGGCGTGTGCCACCACCACCCGGCTGCCAACTGCAACTTTTATAAAGCTGTATGAAGTCTCTGATGGGGACCTGGAAGACATGGAGTTCTGATATACACCAATGGGTGTGTGAGGCCCACAGTTCCATATGCACAGATGATTCTTGACTCTGATGAACTAGAGGGATCAGTTACTCATGGTAGAACATCACTTCAGAGTATCTCTCAGATCCTTTTACCCACATACCTTTATTTCTTTTTGAGACAGGGTATCATTATTTAGCTCTGGGTGGTTTTGAATTTGATATGTATACCAGGCTGGCCTTGAACTCATAGAGATCTGCCTGCTTCTACCTCCCAAGTATTAGCATTCAAGGCATTCAAGATTCTACCAACTCCATGGGCTTTCCTCAGTGCCACCTAAGGTCAAAGAATTTTCCTGACCTAGGTAGCATGTCAACATAAGCCTTAGGCTCCTGTCTAGCATCTCTTTTAGTAACCCAAATAGAAACTTAAGTTCCATTATAGGTAGCTTCAGTTGTCAGTTTGACAAACCTGGGAAAAGGGAATATTGATTGATTAATTGTCTCCACTGAACTGGCCTGTGGGCATATCTGTGGGGGTATTTTCTTAATTGCTAATTTATATAGGAAGGCCCAGATTTTTGTGGACTCACCTGTAAATGGAGATTGCTCATTCATTTTGTGGCTGTCCAGACCCAAATAATCACACAGAAACTATATTAATTACAACATTGTTTGGCCAATGCTTCACATATATATTTCTAGCTAACTCTTACATCTTAAATTAACTCATTTCTATTAATCTGTGTATCACCACAAGGCTGTGGCCTACTGGAAAGATTCTAGCATCTCTCTCCTTTGGCAGCTACATGTCGTGTCTCTGACTTAGCCTATTCTCTCTCTCTCTGTCTCTCTGTCTCTCTGTTTCTCTCTCTCTCTCTCTCTCTCTCTCTCTCTCTCTCTCTTTCTCTCTCTCCCAGCCTGGCTAGATTCTGTCCTGCCATAGGCCAAAGCAGATTTATTCATTAACCAATAAAAGCAGCACATATACAGAAGGGTATCCCATATCATCTCCTCTTTTCTGTCTAATTAAAAAGGAAGGCTTTAACTTTAACATTGTAAAATTACATATACAAAACAGTTATCAAGCAAGAATTATAGTTACAACATTTCGTTGTGAGTATAAAGTTTCATATCTAATTTATCTTTTATTTTTTGTTTTTTTTTAAATGCTTTTTTATAATTTATTTATTTGTATTTTATGTACATTGGTGGTTTTTGTCTGCATATATGTCTGTGTGAGGTGTTGGATCCCCTGGAACAGGAATTACAGATAGTTGTAAGCTGCCATGGGGGTGTTGGGAATTGAACTAGGGTCCTCTGGAAGAGCAGTCAGTGCTCTTAACCACTGAGCCATCTCTCCAGCCCCCTAATTTATCTTTTATAATAACTAAGGAAAATGATAACTATAACTATCTATCTTCAACTCTTCAAAGGCCCCAGAAGGACATAATATTACCTAAGCTAACATGAAGTTCATTGTAAGCAACTTCTAAAGTTCTAGAAATGACAGAGACATCTCACTTTCTGGACAATCAGCCAAAGTTCTTTTGTATCACTGGAGCCATCTCCAGCCTATAGGTCTAGAATATCTGGCAGACTTTTCAGTGAAGCAGGAAATTTGGAGATTTGTTCTGCCTTGTAATGGCAAAATTCATTAGTTGATTTTTCTTCTGTGTCCTGCATAATATTTGACAGTTTCTTCTGTGAAGCAGGGACCCTGAAGGACCATCTCATCTTTACCTACATTATACCATCAAGCATTCCAGGCAAGAGCAGTTTCTTGCCCAAATGGCTAACCTTTTCACATTGAAAGCAAATTTCATAATGAGCTTTATCAATGCCCATCAACCTCTCTAAAGAAATTGGTGCTTCCAGAAAAGACATGCCTCACTGTCAATAAAAGTCTAAGTTCTTAAAACAGTTTAAATTCCGTATTCTGTAGATCTTTGAAAAGTTTGAAGGGTACTTACTTATCCATCTGAAATATATCTCTGTAAATCTAGAAAACTAAATAATATGACTACAAGTTTGGCTATTATAAATGACTATCTATTAATCATTAATTTTTAATTATACATAAATGAGCAGCACAAACACAATACCTTAAACAAGAGCAGAAATACATATACACAATGTAGCAAAATTGATCTGAAATCTGTATCAATAGACCAAGATCTATATCAATGCAAAGTATTCATCTCTATATCGTACCCCCTTTAAATGGAAACAGAAATTTATAAACAATCATTTTGGGAATATGGGCATTGTTTTCTCCAAACTGCTTCCTGCTGTTTGTTGGGCAAAGTATTTTTAGGGGTCTTGTATTGGGAGGGTCTTGTTCTGTCAAACCACATTAGTCTGAAAGGAGTCCACAGGTTCTCATCTTCTGTGGAAATAAAGGCACAATCTCTTTTCCAAAGTAACATATCTTTAGACTCAAAATTTGAAGTTAAGATACCTTTAAAATAAATATGTTGGTTTAGCTTAGCAGCCCCAAGAATCAAATGTCTCTCTGCAGTCAAAAAGTTCAAAGAAAACACAATAATATACATAATCTAGACTCTCTATGTATATTTCATCTTTACGTGTTTTTTCTATTCCTTTTTAGAATTTATCATCTTTACTCCTTTAGTCTATGTCTGTCTGTACTCCTTTATATTACTTTTACTAACTCTTTAAAGACTTTGTTTTATTTTTTAAAACTAATTTTTCTATAATTGCTTATGCCCATTTTCTCTTTTTCTTAAGTCTACGAACATTTTTTAAACACACTGTGTCCCATTCAGAGGTTTATTTCTGTCTGAATCTATCTATATTGTGTATCTGTTATCTTTTTTTAGATCAGTGTTGTAAACTGATAAGCAGGCATGGCTAGGACCAGACTGGCTGCTTTGGCTGTTGGCTCCACCCTGTTCAGCTTTCCAATATGGTAGAAGTCCCTTTACCACCATTTTTATTTACCATCCCAACTCTCAGAGCAGTTGGCCCATGGTGCCACCAAGTAACTTGCAACATGCTGCCTACAAACACAATTTAAGTGCTTGGCCTCCTGAAAGGACCAGAGCTGTTTGTGTCTCTAGTACAAAGCAATAAACTGTTTCTCAAAGAAGCCATGTAGTTTTTGCTGCTAACGCTGAGTCAGGCAGTCTTCTCTTAAAGGGATTTCACCTCTGCTTGCCTCTAGAAAACAGATCCCATCTGAGAAAATGCTGCTTGCTACCAAGAAGCCAGTTTAACTCTGTCCTTTTGTGTCTAGAATTCCTTTCCAAGCTCTTCCAGGTTTTATGTGGATGTAGTTGGCCTACGTTGGTGGCATTTGTAAGTGGAGTCAGTTTCCTGGATGCCCAGACCTGAATAATCACACAGAAACTATATTAATGATAACACTGTTTGGCCAATGGTTCATGCATATTTCTAGCTAGCTCTTACATCTTAAATTAACCCATTTCTATTATTCTGTGTATTGCCACGAGGCTGTGGCCTACCAGGCAAGGCTCTCCAGCATCTGTCTCCTTTGGCAGCTACATGGTATCTCCCTGACTCTGCCTACTCTCTCTCTCTATCTCTTCTAGCCTGGTTATATTCTGTCCTGCCATAGGCCAAAGCAGTTTTATTCATTGACCAATAAATGCAACACATATACAGAAGAACATCCCACATCACTCACTAGCTGGAACACTTGAGAAAGGGGGCCTTTTGTCTTGCCTGGGCAGCACAGTAGAGCTGACCCTGTTAGTGGGGGTGCATGTGAGCCTACCCAAGGGTGAGGACATAGGAGTAGGAGAGCTGGATCCACCTCTCCCTCTCATCTGCCATGTTGTGGTGTAGCCAAAGAAAAGATGCTCGCCCCCTACTTCCTTGCCACCTGAGGCAGGAAGGAGAACTGGCCTCAGGGACTTGAGAGCAGGAAAACTGGTCCTGTCCCTCAACAGCTGCAGCACTTGGGAGAGCAGGCCCTGCATCTCGCCTGGGCAACACAGTAGAACTGGCGCTGATGGTATGAGTGTGGTCTTGCTTCCTGTGGTATTGGGTAATGCTGGAGAGCTCATCCCAATGGTAAGGATATGGGGAGCCATGACCAACTCAGCTATTACCCAAGTCCAGAGCCAATTTGTTTTTAGAAGATTTGAGTTGCAGGCCTCTCCCCTCCTTAAGGGATAAAGCCCCTTCTCTGGGGCTTCATCTTCTGTCTTTTTTTGGTTGTTTAATTCATTGTACAAGCCTAAGAACACATTAAACCACTAGACAACCATCAGCATCCCTGTTATATTTCTTGAGGGTCTCTCATAAATAATCTGAAAAGGTCATATGCCTGATTTAAAAAAAATCACAGAAAACTGCTCAGAAGCATCCATGACTTGTTCAGCACTCTGAGACCCTTTCCAAACAAGGCTACCAGTTCCACTGCTAACCCTGTGGGAAATCCAGTCAGCTTCTGCCTCCACTAGGAGTAGGGAGAGTGTGGGCTCAGGCTCTGATAATTTTAAGACTGGAAGGAGAGTACTGCTCCCTTGGAGGCTTCTGCTGCAGCCCCAAGTCAAGAGACAGGACAAAGTGGACCCCAAGGAACTGATTGTCTTCTAGGGAGGGAAGCCAGAGAATGCAGATTCCTGGCTGGATATACCCAGGAAATGTCCATGGTAAGGTCACTGCTCTGTCCGATGGTGACTTTACCCAGCACCCAGCTCTTGGCCTTTGAGGACTGAATAGATAAGTGCTAGTATGTGTTGGGGGAGAGGGGTTCGATCAACTTTCTCTGTTTCTTGAGCCATTCTAGCATCAAGACAAAACCCCAGAGAGATCTTGATGCCATTCCTACTTTGAGTACTTGAGATTCAAATAGAAGTGGCTAAAAGTGAGTTGGGGCAAATGTTGTGTCTGTTTTGTGCTGGCACCCTGATTTGCTTTAGTTATTTCTGTGGAATCTACAGTACTTCCAGAGACTTGTGCTGCTTGTCCTTGGTGCTCTCAAGAGAAGTAGACAGGTTCTGTGTCAGAGGTGCCACTGATGGAGGTGGGTCTTGTATCTTATCTGTTGCTTTCATTGGTTAACTAATAAAGAAACTGCCTAGGCCCATTTGATAGGCCAACCCTTAGATGGGTGGAGTAAACAGAACAGGATTGGGGGAGAAAGAAGCTGAGTCAGAGAGTCGCCATGATGCTCCCACTCCAGCCAGACGCAGGTTAAGATCCTCCCTGGTAAGCGCACCTCATGGTGTTACAGGGATACTAGAAATGGGTTAGATCGATATGTAAGAGCTAGCCAATAAGAGGCTACAGATAACGGGCCAGGCAGTATTTAAAAGAATACAGTTTCCGCGTAATTATTTTGGGGCATAAGCTAGAGCCTTGTGGGCGGCCAGGTGCCGGGAGCGCAGCCCAGCCGCCCCTGACTGCTACAGAGTGGCGCCCGACGTGATGGACTAAATCCACTTAAAAACCTGAGAAGGCTTAAAAATAAGGGAGAGAGAGTTTAACACAGATTTTTGCTGTTTGTTGGGCAAACTCTGGCTTTAAAGCATTTCAAGGCTTTTATGGGACTGGATGTTTATGTTCCCGCTTGGGATCGGAAGGAGAATGCTCTGAGACCATACAGATGGCTCAGCGCTTCCCGCCTGCACCTGGGCCGAATCAGGCTTAGGCAGGCGGAAGAGCATGGCGGATTCCTGCCGCATTACAGAGACGTGTTTTCAGACTGCGCATTGCTCTGTGTGTCAGATTTGGCTGTAACTTGGATGAAAAGAGATTCTGTGCTCTGTGCCTGAAACTGTGTATGGCTCAGGGGCACCAAATGGCTCTGAGGCAGGAGCGGCTCAGCTCCACCATGCTGAACTGAGCAGGTCTCAAGCAGGACCTACCGTAATTACTGTGATAACAGCGCAGTTAAGGTTTAGACTGGGCAGGACACAGGCAGTACCGTATTACTTGTACATGGTGCAACTTAAGTTTTTAAGAACTGCTTAACATTTTAAGAAATGCTCCTGGATAGTAAAAAAATGTTACAGATTCACAATAAAACAGATTCAGACATAAAAGACCACACTGTTGAATGAATGTACGTAGGCTTGAGAGAGAAAAGAAAAAGAATATAGAGAATAAAGTTAATGGTTTAAAAAAAGGGTAAATTCTTTAAAGAGACAGAGTACAGAGTTATAGATTAAAAAAAATAAAGAAAAATAAGCCACGTAAAAATAAAAAATTCTCAGAGAGTCTGGATTCTTTATATTATTGTGTTTTCTTTAAAATTTTTGACGGTGAAGGAGCTAAGTACAGAGAGACATTTCATTACATGGGCTGCCAAGCTAAACCAGAATGGATATAAGGATATTACGATTTCAAAATTTGGGTCTAAGGATATGATACTTTGGAAAGGAGTTTCTTCTTTTGTTTTCACAGAGGATGAGACCCTATGGATTTCTTCTATTCCGATTTGGTATGATAGACCTCGCCCTCCTGAAAGGTTGCTGTGAACATCTTCAAAAAATTTACTTCACTCAACTGCCAACTGAGACGAACCTGGCACACAGGTTACCCCATGAAAGATATGATTAACAGCGCCCCCATTCAGCAAAAAGCAGTTTGGAGAGAAAAAACTGCGCCCATGTTCCCAAATATTGTTTATAAATATGCTTTTACATTTAAAGGGGGATATGATATAGATATAAATAATTTGCATTGGTATGGATTTTAAGGTCAGTTTTGTTATATGTATATGTATTTCTGATATTGATTAAGGTATTGTGATTGTGTAGTTCATTTTAAAATGTAATGTATATTAGGAAATATAGGTTGTTAATGGATAATCATCAATAATAGTCAAGCTTGTAATCATGTTAGTTAGATTTTCTAGATATATAGAGATATATTTTAGTTAGATAGGCATTCTTCATATCTTTCAAAGACTGCAGAATATGGCATTTAAATGTTTTAATAACTTAGGGCTTTTTATGACTATGAGACACGTCTGCTCCTGGCAGCACCAATCTACTTCGAGAGGAAGATGGGCATCGAAGAGGATCCTTATGGAGTTTGATAGCCATTTGGGCAAGAAACTGCTCTTGCCTGGACTGATGCATAAACTGGACACAGAGAACCCGCAGAGAGAGGACTGCTGAACTTGCCTAAAGGTGAGATGGTCTTTCAGGGTTTCTGACTCATGAAAGAGTCTGCAAGACATTCTGCAGGACACAGCAGACAATGACTGAACTGCCTTTGAAATTTCCTGCTTTATGGAAATGTCTCTGGATACTGTGGGCCTGTAGGCCTAAGATGGATGCCCCACCGGTACAGAGGAACTTTGGGTGACTGTCCAGGCAGCGAGATGTCTCTGTCATTTCTAGAGTTTTGGACTTCCTGTTTACTTAGGTATTATTATATCCTTCTGGAGTCTTTGATGGAGTTGAAGAATAAATAGTTATAGTTTTCCTTAGTTATGATAAGAGATAAAATAGATATAAATATTGTAACTGTAATTCTTACTTGATAACTGTTTTGTTATATGTAATTTTACTGTTAAAGTTAAAGCCTTTCTTTTTTGTTTAAACAGAAAAAGGGGAAATGATGGAGGTGGGTCTTGTATCTTATCTGTTGCTTTCATTGGTTAACTAATAAAGAAACTGCCTAGGCCCATTTGATAGGCCAACCCTTAGATGGGTGGAGTAAACAGAACAGGATTGGGGGAGAAAGAAGCTGAGTCAGAGAGTCGCCATGATGCTCCCACTCCAGCCAGACGCAGGTTAAGATCCTCCCTGGTAAGCGCACCTCATGGTGTTACAGGGATACTAGAAATGGGTTAGATCGATATGTAAGAGCTAGCCAATAAGAGGCTACAGATAACGGGCCAGGCAGTCTTTAAATGAATACCGTTTCTGTGTAATTATTTCGGGTACAAAGCTAGCCATGTGGGCGGCCGGGTGCTGGGGACGCAGCCCAGCCGCCCCTGTTACTACATGCCACCATCTGGGGAATGCTAGGGTGATAGGAACAGGGTCTCCTGTAGCTTTACTGTGGGATGAGTGACAGCTCTGGCCTTTCAGGTGGTACCTCCTTACATATGTCACTTTTATGGTCCATGGTCCCTTGTACCCCTGCTATGTGCAGAGCTCTCTTCTGATCTTGGAGGAGACACTGGTTTCTGAAGCCCTTTGGGCTGCTGGGGGATCCAAGAAGAAAATGATGGTAGCCCTGGATCTGAGGCTGTGGATGGGGTGGAGCAGCCTGGTGCTAGGAGGTGAGAATGACTCTGTCCCCATACTGACAGCAAGGGAGAGCTGTCCCCATTACTCATCTGATATCTGGCAGCATGGGTGGAGGAGAGATCTCCTTTCCACCTCCTGCCTCTCAAGGCTTCAGACAGGTAGAGGAGCTGGCCATGAAATCATAAGAGCAGGGGTATTGTCCCTGCCCTTCACCAGCTGCAGCACTCGGAGAGTGGCCCCTGTACCTCACTGGGGCAACATAATAGAGCCAGCCCTGATGGTGTAGGTATGGAAGAGCTGGCCCTGAGGGCATGAAAGCAGGGGAATGAGTCCTACCCCTTGGTCATTGCTAAAAGAAGTGAATTAGCTGGGGCGAAGCTGGAGAGCTCGCCCTGGTGATGAGAAGAGGGGGCTACTGGTGGGCAGACCAACCCTGCAGGGTTATGACTTGGCTGCCCCAACATCCACCCCATCTGTGATCTGTAGGCACATGTGAAGGGACCTGACCTGCAGATCCAAAGCTGCAGGTCATCAAAGAAAGTCAGGAAAGAAAGTCAGACAGGGAGGCAGGAGCTGATGCAGGAGCCATGGAGAGGGGCTCTTTCCTGGCTCATTCATCATGCCGTGCTCAGCCTGCTCGCTCATAGAACCCAAGACCATGTACCCAGGGGTGGCACCTCCCCTGGCAATCACTAATTAAGAAAATGCCTTACAGCTGGAAGCATTTTCTCCATAGAGGTTCCCTCCTCTCAGATGACTGTATCAAGCGACATATAGCTAGCCAGCACACTGGCATTACTAAATCAGGGCCCCACGCTCACAATTCCATTTAACTTTAATCACTTCCCCAAAGGCCCCACCAGAAAATACACTTCAGGGTGGGGTGGGGAGAGGGGCAGGCTATAACACTTGGAAGAACATGGCTCAGCCCATAGCACTTGCCTTGCCTTCCATTGTGAAAATATTTTATAGGAAATTTCCCATTCCCTAGACCCCGCTGAACTAGTGTGCCCTTTGCTGATGAATTCGCCCTCATGGTTCCCTCTTCGGATTGCCCTGAATATATTTGCTCTTTTAGATAATGCCCTGATTTCTAACGAGCAGAAAAAATGCAGAACAAATAATTATGTTGGCAGCCAAAGGAAACATTCCCATACTGAGCCAATGAGATGCAGCCGTTTATTACAGAGAGATCAATTTCCTGGCAAGCTGGTTTTGGAGTGGGAGAGCCTGGGAGCAGGGAGCACTGTGAGAAAGTGGCTACTGTAGTTGTTGCTTATTTCAGCAGAGCAGCTACCTGCACAGGTGTGCTGATTAGCACAATGAGGCCCGGATTGGCTCATGCACCTGGGCGACCACAGGCTGACCTTGGACGTCCTTCAGGGCTCAGTCCAGTACCAGCATCTTTCCTTTGTTTAGAAATCCAAGCCCTGCCTGGCTTCCCCATGCCTGTGCCTCACTGCTACCTTCTCCAGTGGCTGCTTGTCTTCTCCCACTATGAACACTGCCCTCAGTACTGTGTCAATCACCCCACAGCCCATACCTCTGTGGGAGCTTTTATTTTTCTTCTTCTTGGACAACGCAGAGGCTCCTTTCTGCTGCTTTTAGATTGTGTTATAGATTGTGGGGATTAGTATTTGCTGAGAAAGCAGGAAATCCCCGTGGACAAATTTCCTTCTCTTACAGTCTCTTGTCAAGGAGGGAGGGAGGACATCACTAAGAAAGATGGAGACAAAGGTCCAAGCCCTTCCCTGCTGACTGTGGCCCTGGTGATGCTCACTACCCATTGGTTCAGCATAAGGATGCTCATCTTAGCTCACCAAGGCACAAGACCTCTATTGCATGTTCTGGCTGGGCTTCTTCCATCTTTTGTGCCATTGTCCCCTCCAGTCTCTGTTCACTTTGAGCACATGGACTTGGAAGGGATGGAGTCTGTCATCACTTCTTGCCTTCCCGATGTAAAAGTGAGCCAACTGGCCCCTCCTGGTCTAGGGTGGGAGCGGGCACTGGAATGTCCCTTACTGACAATCTGCTTCTTTACAGTTGGATAAAGGGAGCACCTTCTTGGAGACAGTGGCCTGACAGCCTTTTTTGTTTATTTGTCTGTTTGTTTGTTTTACATCAGCCCTTGTAGCTTTCTTACATTCTTAGGGATCCTGAAGAGAGAAATAGTGGTGGGAAAAGTTCAACAGATGCCTCGACCTTTCATAGGCCTCAG
Source organism: Neodon shergylaensis (assembly GCA_025134845.1). Classification (NCBI taxonomy): domain Eukaryota; kingdom Metazoa; phylum Chordata; class Mammalia; order Rodentia; family Cricetidae; genus Neodon; species Neodon shergylaensis. The sequence continues at coordinate 6,165,989 of JABTXL010006405.1, forward strand.
CCCAACTGATGTCAGGATGGAAGCAGCATTCAGGTCATAAAACTCAGCATGCAGACAGGTTTATTTGCCAAAACCAAGACGAAGACTTAATCATCAGAGTCTGTAGTTCTAAGAACGTCTCTAAATGTACTAGCCTTGCCTTTTAGCTTCTGCAGCTCTGCTTCTGGCTAACTGTTCTTGTTAACTGAAATATGTCAACCCAGGTCATGATTTTTGTGTTTAAGAGCTCACCCTGACAAAGACTGAGGGCTACACTGGGATCTGGAACACCCAGTATAATTACCAACAGGCTAATAAAAACTTTCTATTAGCTTAAACCTGTGTCTGAGTAGTCTTCTTTGGTGGATATCCCACACACAATACAACGGAATTGTCCCTGTCTGCAAGTCCATTACCTGACTGCCTGGCTGTAGAGCAGCATCCACTATTGTCGCCAGAATACCATGGTAAAGGACTCTGGAATGTCTACAGAAACATTTATCAGTGACACATGAGGTAGTGTGTGAGCTATAGGGGAAAGACTGTCAAATTATAATTTATGAATTCCTGGTGAGATGATTTCTTACAGTCCTTCTGAATAGAATGCTTAGAGACTGTGTGATATTCACAAGAGTGGTGGCACTCAGCAATTTATAGAGTCGCCAAGCACAAGGCAAACAACAAACAGGGTCCAAATGCTTAGGTCCCAAAATGCAGATTCGCCCAGTGGCAGGACAATTGTAAAGTAAGCTCCAGAGTCCGGGGATTTCTGGTGGCTGATGTTACATATTAGCTGGTATGGACATTTCTTCACCACCACTTTGGTGTGCCTGTGAGGATGCTTGAATGGGACTAGCATTTGAGTTGGTAGGCTGGATATGGCAGATTGCCCTGCCTGGTATGGATGAGTGCCATCCAATCAGATGTCCAAACAGAAGAATGGTCTACCATCAATATCACAGAGTTCTTCCTGTCTGATGGTTCCTGAACTGGTGTTTGAGCCTTCCCCTTCTCTTCAGTCTTACTAAAATGTTGTTTCCTTCTGGTTTTTCAGTGTCTGGATTCAGGGGGGACCTATGTTATTGGATCTGCTTCTACCTCATTGAATCTTCCTGCAGCTCTTGCAACATGTTTGACTCCTAATTGTTTGAGAAATTCCTTAGGGTGAGTCTTTTTATCTCAGCCATCGGTATCATTTTCCTGCTTTGCTGCCTGGTTGGGTTTCATTTCCCTTTTCTGAGAGAAAACAACCTGGAAAAAGCAACTAAAGGGAGAAAGGACATATTTGATTCACAGTTTCAGGCCACAGTCCATGGTAACAAACCATCAGACCTTAGCACAATTGATGCTATGGTAGAAGCACCAACCTGACCTCAAAAGCTGGCATATAGGCCCCAATACCAACCAAATGTGAACAAAGAGCTAGTCTATCAAAGACCTAGTCCATGGTTCCAGGAAAGTCCCAAAATGTACTAACCTTGTTTTTTTTGTTTTGTTTTGTTTTGTTTTGTTTTGTTTTGTTTTTTGCTTCTGTAGCTCTGCATCTTGTTAACAGAAGTATGACAACCAGGATGTGGTTTTTGTTTATAAAAGACAAAGGGCTGTCAGGCTCAGGGGCACATGATTTGGGAAAGTTTCCCAGGCAGACATTCTTTTTGGCTTTAAGGTGTCTCTCTTACAGTGCAGAGGTTCAGCCCACTATCATCGTGGTGCAACATGGTGGCATGCAGCAGACATGGTGCTGGAGAAGGAGCTGAGGTTCCTGTGTTTTGACCAGCAGGCAACAAGAAGTGGTCTGAGACACTTGAGCATAGGAGAGCCCAAAACCTACTCCTACAGTGACACACTTCCTCTATTAAGGCCACACCTACTTCAACAAGGCCACAGCTTCTAGTCGTTCCACTCTCTATGAGCTTATGGTGGCTAATTACATTCAAACTACTACAGAGGGGCGTGGGCTCTCACCAGTTGGCTGTTTGGCTAAAACACGAGCCAAACATGATCCAGTTTGAATATATTATAAATACTAGATCTGCCTCGGTATAACATAATAAATAAGCTATTCAAAGGTTTGAGGAGATATTGAGTGGTTTGTTATTTAAGCCCCACTTACCCGAGAAGGCCCAATAGAAATACCTCCTACTGTCATTGTGAGAAGCGAGCCACAGCATCTTTGAGAGCTCTGTAACTGCTATCGTTTTTTGATATGGAACCATAGCCATTCAGATACACAAACATAAATGCAGTGGGTGTAACTGGATTCCAGAAGGGCATAGGCCAAGTAGCAGCAGCCACTCAGCAGAGGCAAGGTGAAGAATAATGTACACCACACTTCAGGTAACAAAAACATTGTCTGAAATAGAACGAATCCTCAGGCAACTCTCACTGTTACCATTCTCTGTGATTAAAGTGCGTGGAAAACTAGTCCAATGCAGGCAGGACAGCTGCTGTTGCTCTGTGTTGTTAGGAAGCTGCTGTGTGCATAAGAAAACACATCCTTTCTCTTGTCAGTCTTCTCACCACCTTACCATGCAACATGAGATGTTGGGTTTAAGTTATGGGATATAAACACTGTAGGGTTTAAGTTATGGGATATCACGAAGATGATTACATATTTGTTATAGTCTGTATGCCACATATCCCTGCGTTTCCCATTCTTATCAGTTCATCATGCACCATGAGATTAGTTACATCATAGTATTCAAGCTACGGGATGTTGTAACAAGATGAACCACCCCACAGCAAACTCTGTCTGGGGAAGCAGCTAGAATCTCTATCTAGAATAGTCCTGTCACATCAGATAGAATCTTGCCTTTATTTGGAATTGTTGTTGGGCTTAAGTTGTGCTGAGGTGCCAGTTGACAGAACTGGACTTTCTGTGGCTAATTTTTGTGGGTCAATCTGACTGGACAGCGAGGTGCCCAGTCACTTGATCAGATATTCTGGGAGTGTCTATGAAGACCACTGGACAATTTCAGCAGACTAACTGAGGGCTGTAAATGGACCCTCAAGGGGGTGAGTCTTAACCCATCAATCAAAAGCTAACTAGAAAAAAAGAGTTGTTTCTTGTTTAAAAGAATTCTGCTTGTCTGATGATCTTTAAGCCAAGACATCAGCTTTTTATGGACATTAGATGTGGATAGAAACATCAGCTCTGCGTTTACTCCTCCTCTCTCTGCTCCTCCTCCCTCCACTCTTTCTCCTCCCCTCTGCTCCTCCTCCTTCTGCTCTTCTTCTCCTCTTCCCTCTGTTTCTCCTCCCTTTGCTCTTCCTCCCTCTGCTTCTTCTCCTTCCTCTCCTTTTCCTCCCTCTGCTCCCCCTACTGTTCCTCCTCCTCCCGTCTGCTCCTCTTCCCTCTGTTCCTCCTCCCTCTGCTCCTCCTCCCTCTTCTTCCTCTACTCCTACTCCTTATGCTCCTCCTCCCTCTGTTTATTCCCCCCTCTGTTCCTCCTCCCTCCTCTGCTCCTCACACTGCTTCTCCTCCGTCTGCTTCTCCTTCTTTCTCTGTTCCTCCTCCCAATGCTCTTCCTCCTCCTTCTGCTCCTTCTCCCTCTGCTCCCCCTCCTTTCTGTTTCTCCTGCTGCTTTTTTTTCTGCTCCCAACCATGCTCCTCTTCCACCTTTTTGTTTTTGTTTTTTGAGACTGGGACTTACTCTGTAGCTCAGACTTTTCTGGACATCACAGCCATCTTCCTGTTCCATTCACTCACCTACTAAGATTACAGTGCGAGCCGCCATACCAGCATCTCCCTGGTTCTTGAGCTTGTTGGCTCTGAACCCCAGAGCTGCACCATTGACTCTCTGGTGTCTCTTACTTGCTGTCTCACTTGGACTCTGAGGGTTTCCCCACCCTGTAAGCAATAAACGAAGCAATTTGCCAACCAGTTACTTTCTGTGTTTCTCTGAGAAGTCTAGCATTATCTTTCATGAACTCTCTCAGGGAAACATGGTGTGTACCCTGGCATAACACTGGTGCAGGAGGGGCTGGAGAGATGGCTCAGTGGGTAAGAGCACTGACTGCTCTTCCAGAGGTTCTGAGTTCAATTTCCAGCAACCACATGTTGGCTCACAGCCATCTGTAATGAGATCTGGCGCCCTCTTCTGGTGTGTAGGTGTCCATGGAAGGAATGCTGTATACATAATAAATCAACCTTTCTTAAAACAACAACAACAACAAAAAAAAAAACCACTGGTGCAGGAGAGTAGGAACCGCCTGCTGTGAAGGCAAAATTGGTAAGTCTCATGGCTTTGGCTTTCCCTTATATTAAATGGAAAAGAAAGGAAGGAAGGAAGGAAGGAAGGAAGGAAGGAAGGAAGGAAGGAAAAAAGAAAGAAAGGAAGGAAGGAAGGAACAAAGAAAGAAAGAAAGAGAGAGAGAGAAAGAAAGAAAAACAAAGAAAGAAAGAAAGAAAGAAAGAAAGAAAGAAAGAAAGAAAGAAAGAGAAAAGCAAACATGGCAGCCACCTGTGATGTGCACAGGTCTAAGTGTTGTCTGCAAAGGGAATCACAGGCACAATGCTTGAAGAACTCTGCAGGCCACTGGAGAGAAAAGGTCAAGGAAAGATGCACTGAGGGGTCAGGGGAATCCACTTAGCATGCGCCAGGCTGCATCGTGCCACGTAACAGGCTTTAGATCACCTTCTGTGACTTATGGGACAGATAACGAAATGAGATTAATATTTTTAAATGATAGGCTAGTTCCTTTGCTGACACCTGTGTTCTTGTTTCCTGTTGCGAAAGCTATAGACTAGGCAGAGCTTGTGAAAATTGCTTTATGAAATGGAAGACCACAATAGTGTGTTGCCTGATGTCCCGGCCACAGATGGGGCCACAGGAACCCAGGAGGACCTGGCCTTTGAGACAATGGAGCAATCAGTTGGCTCCCAGCCAGCTGGTTAAAGAAGCACAGGTAGGTCAGCAAAGCCTTTGCCATACAAGCATGAGGAGCTGAATTCAAGTTCATGGACCCATGTACAAAACTGGGGATTGTAGCACAAGCTGGCAATTCCAGCACTGGGGAGGCAGTGACAGGCGGAACCTAGAGGCTTACTAGCTAGTCGGTCTAGCAATAATGCATGAACTCTAGGCTAATGGAAGGCCTTGTCACAAGAGTAAGGTGGATGGCACTCCTGAGAAATGTCATTCATGGTGGACTTCTCATCTCTAAAGGCACATGTACACAGAGTGGGGGAGGACAGAGATGAGGGAGGGGAAACAGGAATGGGGGAGAGGGAGATGGGGGAGAGACACCAGAAGGGCAGGAATCATAGGTCGCTCAGGAGTAATCCTAGGCTTACTGTGTTCTGCTATGCTTGTATGTCTCTTGCGAGCAGCTTGTTCTTTGAGCTCTGAAAATTGCATCCTTGCTCTCTTGGTGGATGAGGACTGAGGGCAGAGTGTGCAGTAGTGGTACGGTGACAAAACGAGCAACAGCTGGACCCCAGACCTTTCTCTTTCCCAAGTGTCTGCTGCGGGACTCCCCGAAGGTAGATATCTTGGCAAATTAACGTGACACCTGACAGTTTAGGAAAGAGGAGCACAGCAGAGTTCAACCACTTACATCAGGAGAAAGGGAGGTCAGTGGAAAACGTGGCCCTTGCCTCCCCGGCACGTGTGTGGGGTTTGGGACATGCTGGGCATGCTCCTTGTTTATGTCCAGGAAGGGCCCCTAAGGCAGGCTCTTGGAGCCCAACCCTCCCCTACGCTGTCACACAACTAGTGAAGAGATAAGATTTCTCAGCAGAGGCAGAACACCAGGAGACATTTGATGCCTGCCTTATTCAAGTCACCAGTAATCTCTCTTGCATCACTCACTTTTGTTAGAATTGGCTAATAGGCCACAAGCCTCTGCTGAAGGCCGGTGGATATAAGCCGTGACCCTGCATGCTGACTTCCCGAACCGAGCAGGGAGCTGCGGGCATGGGGCACGCTGGGCGCCAGTTCCAAGCCCTGTTCTGGAAGAACTGGCTTTGCAGACTGCGGCACCCAGTAAGTGTCCTGGCTTTCCGGAGGGCTTTGGGAGGGAGGGCTAGTTAGAGATCAGGCTCTGCTCTGGTCTAACCTGTTTCTCGGAAAGTGCCACAGCCACGGGGGACCCAGACAGCAGGATTACTTTTCATTAAAACCTATCTGTGGACCACATTGCTGAACACCCACGAAAAAGGCTAATTTAGAAGTAAAGTGACTAGTGGAGCTTGAAGAATTGGCATTTGGGACGTGTGTTATAAAAACTGAGTGGCTTAAGGAACAAGGCATCAGAAATGTTCAATGTATGAACATATTATTACGGATGCTGATGCTGAGTCTAAAGGCCGAGGAATAAGAACATAAATGGGCTCCACATCATACAGTCCTCAGTGGCAGTCTGTGATGTCGTATCTTAGTGTTACTTCACATCTTTTTCTAAGAACTGGGTTCAGTTTAGAGCAGCTGGCCTTTCCAGAGCAGATTGGAGTTGTGCTAATATCTCAGCTTTAAACAATCCCTTAAGTGTGTATTTTAATGAAGTATGGTTACAATGAGCAGACTTTTATCCCTGCTGCTGGGGAAGCCTCAGCACTAGAGATGTCCCATTCAGCAGTGGACCTGCCTGTCAGGATGACTGAATTTCATTCGGCCCACTCCTCCCAGCTCTTCTCATGCTAAAGCAAATGTTTAAAGGAGGGTTTCTCTGCCTCTGAGACATGAGGATCAGAAGAATCTATTTGAGAATTTGATTGCACAAAAGGTTTGTGCACCAAAGATGCACATCAGAGATGAGCGAGTGAGACACAGGCTCCTGATGAACTGTGAATGTGTTATTCTCTGCCAATATGGTGTTCCTTTGATGAACAGTGGGTTTTATTAACATATAAATTGCGGGATCCACACCTGTCTTCCCACCAAATGGTGTTCTAGAGGAAGCTGGCTTCCCCTGAACACATTTTTTTTCCTTTTGTGTGTGGATTTCATTAACTTCAATAGCCCAGTGATGGAGGGATGGGCGGTACCTAGACTCCCTGGTAGATCGTGTAGCTTCCTGAGTGGGCTCTGACTTTTACTAGTTGACTGACACAGTGTCTTAGTTGATTTTCTCCCTGGGAGATGGCCAGAATGGTTAGTGTTTGTGATATGCTCTTGGCAGGGCCTCTCAGGTGAGTGAGGGTAATTCTTACCATAGCACGGTATGAGAGAAACGAGTGCTTTAGTCATCTAGGACATGAGCTTGGGCTCTGTGAGGAAGAGAGGGGAGTCGAGCTTCCAGCTTGCTGGACCAGACATGGATCAGATCAGAACCTTGGAGGCAATAGGATGGCAGTGTGTTTCACATCTCTTAATCAATTCCAGTGGAAATATTGAGGACAGGCCCCTCTGGGTGAATGTCTTTTAACTGACCTAGTTTTCCTGTTCTCCAATGATGATCTGTAAATTCTGGTTTTTCTTTTTTTTTACATTATGGAAATAGAGTGTTGTCACAGATGGGGACAACCAATCTGACTGAGTGAAGAAACAGTCCCAAATGTTTATTCGGTGACTAAAACTTGGCATTATTTTATGAGAAAAGAAGCTCGTCTATTTTACATGTACTTAAAAACCTCTTCATTTGGTTATTTTATGATTAGAAATCCTTTATTTAAATTTTAAGGTCATTTTCTTTTTGCTTTTCTTTGTTTGTTTCGATTTTTGGTCTTTCTACATAGCCCTGACTGTCCTGGAACTCACTATGTAGACAAGGCTGGCATCGAACTCACAGAAATCCACTGCCTCCCAAGTGCTGGTATTAAAGGTGCCACCACACTTGGCTATCTTACTTTTATATTCTGTGTGTCAGTCTGTGGCTGTGTACACATGAATGTGGGTCTGAGGGAGGGATCAGTCCCCTGGAGTTGACATTACAGGCAGCTGTGAGGCAACCTTTGTGGGTGTTGGAACTGAAATTGGGTTTTCTGGAGGAGCAATAAACACTTTTATTGACTGAGTCATCTATCCAGCACCTATTCTTCCTTTAAAGAGCATTTTGTTATGGATATTTCAGAGAAAAATTAAGAACAATATAATGGATAGATAATACTTATCCTTATAGATGACTAAGATTCTGCTTTTGGTAACCATTTATGAGACGTCTAATTTTATATTTACATTAACACCACTCATTTTATTACTCTTGAGTTTTTATTTATTGCATAGGCATTATTATAAGAACAAGGAAGCAATTTTAAATCCCATAAAATTCCATTATGATGATTCATATACTTGCTTTCTTGTCATATATAATACACACATTTTGATTGTTAATGTCATAGACTTCCCTTTTCTCATTAACCATTGAAGCCTAACATTTTACAAGTTGATGCATGGTCTTCCTATCCAATGGCTTTATTGCATGATAGTTCATCATCAGATGCACATAACTTATTTGACCATGCCTCTGGTCCATGAAGACAAATTTTTGCATGTGTGGTGTATGTGTTTGTTTGTATTCACATGGTGTCTGTGTGTGCGTGCATGTGTGTGTTAGAGATTGTTGTTAGTGTCTTTCAATGCTCCCCACCTTAGTTTTTGACACAGGGTCTCACACCTGGAGCTCACTGATGCAGTATGACTATCTGGCTATTGAGTTCTAGGAATTCTCCTGTCCCTACCTTCCTGTGTTAGAGTTCCAGGTGTAAGCCACCATGCCAGCCTTTCCCCCTTTGCTATGTGAATCCAGACCTAGGTTTTGATGTTTTCACAGAAAGCAATCTACTGACTGAGCAATCTGTTCATCTGTTCAGTCAGGTTTCCTGACCCAGCAGGTTGATGGAAGTGGTTGCTGTCCTCAGGAGTGTCCGCAGATAGATTCTGACCAAGCTCATCAACATTATTATAACCAGGAACTATGAGCTAGGGGCTTATACATGAATTTATGTATTTGTCTTTGATTTGTCCTAACTATACAGCAACCAAAATCATTACTTATGACTTCAAAAAGGAAATAAGAATACTGGAGCCATGTGTGATGGTTAATCATGACTGTCAACTTAGTGGGATTTAGAGTTACCATGGAAACATATTTCTGGACATATCCGTGCATTTTTCTAAGACTGGAAAGAACCATAGAAAGAAAGCCCAGAAGTGGAGTAGATCGTCTTTCTTTTTTGGGACATTTATCTTAGAGGCTGACTCTATGCTTCTTACTATTTTTGTGTAGTTAGAAGTTATAATTTGATGGTTTTGTGTCAAATATATTTGACTTAAAGTTCTGTTAGCAGAAACCAGGAGGTCACTGATCAAGTGTCTGAACTCTTAGTCAGACTGAAAAAATCTTGATCTGAAAGACTGCTCCTGACAAGATGCTATAGCTGTGCTTCTTTTAAAACCTCAGAAGACCTTTTTATTGGAAAGAACCTCAAAAGTTCAAATGTTCAAACATAATATCAGCAGACATTGGGTATGCTTTAAGTGAACTGACCGATAAGCGGCTTAAACGAATAACAGCATTTAAGGGTCACCGCCGCCATCTTAGCGCTGAAACTAATATTCTCTGGATTAGGAGTCTTTCTGCACCCTGATACTTGCTAAGATCTTTCCCATTAAGAGAGATTTTTCCAGAAGTGAGCCTGTTGTCATCCTGCAGGGCAGAATTTAGGCTAAATCTATGCTTGCTTATATATGGGGCATGTCATGAGTCTGCCTAAGCCACTCTAACAAAATACTATGCACAAAGCGCTGTAAAGAGAATGTGTTTCTTCACACTTGGAGGCTGGGAACCCAAGGCTGAGGTTAGGCTAGCTTCTCTGAGGAGTTTTGTTCATGTGGCCTTTTCCGTGTCTCTTTTCATCATTATCCCTGTGTATCTCTGTGTCCAAAGTTCCCTCTCAGAAGGAAAGGGAAGGCCACATGGGATCAGAGCTCGTTCTATTCCAGTATGGCTTTGTTAACAAACTGTATGTCCGGTGGTCCCATTACCAAGTAAAATCAGGCGATGAAGTGCTGGGGGTTAAAGCTGGGGGTTAAGAACTTAAGAGCCTAAGAGCCACAGGGACCTAGCACAGTGCCAGTGGTAGCCGGTGCCTGGGGTTCCACCTTTGTTAGTATGCTGTGACCTCAGGAGATAAAGTCACACCTTGGATGGTCTCGGATTTGTAAACAGCACAATGCATTCCTCAGGCACCACCATTCCACACTGAGAAATGCTCCATTTAACTCATTTGGGTCAAAAAAAAAAAGATGTTCGCTTTTTAGAGCTCACTTCCTCTCCAGGAACGGTGGCATACCGGCTACACAGTGAGTCCATGGTCAGCCTGTGCTGCGTGGGAGAATCTGTCTCAAAATTCAAAGAAAAACAAAGAACATTGCTTCCTTAAGAGTCCGCTTAAATCTTCAGTTATCATGATTTGAACGACAACACCCTTTCCCTCCGGGGTTCCGGAGTTTCCCAGTGGGTCTGGAGTGACAGAGCTAAGTCCCCTGGTTCTGATTCTTGCTAACTTCCAACTGACAATGTCATATGGTTTAAAGGTGAACAACCGTGGATTTAGGGGTCTGACTTCTAGCAGAATCCCTGTGTTGCATTTGAAAGGACGGAGTGAGCAAACTCTGCAGAATTTCCTGTGCTTTGTAAGCTCACAGGACTCGTATAGGGGCTGTTCTCAGCCTTTCATCAAAAGTCCCAGGTAAGGCTGGGCGGTGGTGGCGCCCGCCTTTAATCCCAGCACTTGGGAGGCAGAGGCTGGCGGATCTCTGTGAGTTCGAGGCCAGTCTGGTCTACAAGAGCTAGTTCCCAGACAGGAATCAAAAGCTACGGAGAAACCCTGTCTCGAAAATTCAAAAAAAAAAAAGTCCCAGGTATCAGTTGGGTTTACCCAGCTCTCAGAATCCTCTCATTTCCATGGCCTGAGCCATGTGGCTTGGGTACACGACCAGCTGGGTCTGACCCTGCTTAGATCCCTCTGATAGTTTTTGTCTAGCACAGTCTCCGAGTTGGCGTAGATGTTGATTAGATCATTTTTGCTTCGGCCACGATAGCAATCATGCCAGTGGCCAGCCCTACTCTTTGGAACAGACTTGTAGTTACCAGGACCCACAAGTGAGCTTAGATGTTCTCCAGGCTCAATGCATTTCTGTGGCTCGGTCAGTCAGAAGCGCCTGAAGGGCACTGCCAGATGGTTACCTGCCTTCAGATCTTTCTGCCTGGCCTCCCAGCAGCCTGCTACCCTAGAAGAAGCAGGCATTGATGAATAAGACTGGGTAAGAGATAAGAGGTCCCTGGAGCAGCGCTTTTGCTCTTGCGTTTTTTTCTCCTGGTTCCCACCAGCCATGGAGAAGTTGTTCATTTTCTATAATGAAGCCCCACAGACAGCATCTTAGCCAATTGCGTTCATATTTGGATGCCTTGTATAGTGTGAAGCTCTGAATTCTCTTCACTCATTTGGCGGAATAATCTGGTGCCCCCAGGATAGATAAGAAAACTATTAAAAAGGGCCTGTGGGGTTCTGGTGTGGCCTGTAGCTGTCTTGGCTGCCACGATATACACCCGTTCTAGACCCTGGGGAAGGAAACTGTTGGGTCATTGTGAGGTTACTACAGGTCACCCGGTTATGTCTCAATGACCTGGGAAAAGCAATACAGAAGTACAACTACAGAGAAGCAAACATGTTTTGTGGTATTAGAGCTCAGAGCTGGCATGTACTAAGCTTGTTTGCTTTTCTTCTATTCATAATCAAGGGATCACAGGGCCCTTTCCATTCTGATTGATCTTAATTTGCATCTAATCCTTTGATTTGGCTTTCTTTTCCTCCCATCCCCTTTCTCAAAGTCCAAGTAAGTACACAAACTACTGGATGGGGAAAAACCAAACCAGCCAACCAAACAAAAGGCTTTGAAGGGCAGTGAGGAAAAGCCTTCACTGCTTTTCAGATACTAGGCATTTGGATTCATTTCTTCCCCATTTGATTGTTTGCCAGGGGAGAAAAAAGAAGTGAAAACTAACAGAGACTTCTCCTCTCTATGACATTCTTGTTGAAGTTGCCCAGCACTTGGGAGAGAAAACGCTAAGATCATCAAGAGGCTAGGTCTCTTTTATGTAGGATGGCGGCTTCTGTCGAACAGAACAAAGGTTCCTAGAATTGGGATTTCCTTGCTGCAATTGTGAACTTTGGCATAGATAGGTCCATTTTTGTTGTTGCATTGAGAAGAGGTCTCACTCTAGCCCCGACTGGCTTCGAATTCATAATTCTCCAGGCTCAACTAACTCTTCTAACGCTAGGATCTTAAGGGCATGCTATATCCCCGGGAAGCCCTGGAATTTTTGTGTGGGTCTGGCTGCTGCGGTCCTATGCTGGGCACTGAGGCCTGTCCCAGGGCATGTAGTCATACTGTCTGGTATGAATGCCTCACTAGCATGTGTTGTCCTTTAGACTAAAGTCTGGAACGCAAGGCTGTGCCCAGATGCATATGGCACCCACATGTCTTCTCTCTCCAAGTTGATCGCAAACTTTAGCCTTGGATATCCTCACAACTCTTCTTCCCATTTTACAGATTCAGGAAGCTGAGGCCATTGTTGGCACAGACCAGGGGAAGTTGCAGGGCCTACATTGAGAGACCTGGATCTATCTGAAACGGAACTCAGGCAGACCCTTCCTGGCTTTTCTGGTGAATGGCACTGAATGCAATCTTACGGAATTTATCCCTCAAAATGATATCATCTATCAATTTGCCAATGACCCATACTTAGTTTCTATTTTTTGTTTTTTGCCACTAGAACAGTACTGAAATACTTTTGAGAATATTCTAGAACTTGTTCTCATGTTTCATAATGAGTGTGAGCCGTTGGTCAGAGTAAACACAGTTATGATCTGAAGACAGATGGCTTCCTCTCTAGAACAGTCTCACTAGTGGGCCTCTCAACCCAGGGTGCACATTACTGCATTTTTCTGTCCTTTTTGAGACATGAGGGAAGAGTTTGTTTCTTGTTCTCTTCTTTAATTCCAGAAGCTATAGCTCAGCGTTGGACAGAGTCCGATGCTAAGTCAATGTTTAATGAATGAATGTCAGAAGACAGACGATTATTTTTTAATAGAATGTAGGACAGAGAAAGACTTCCTTTTATCAACTTCCTTTTTGTCTCAGTGTTCAATTATTATCAAGGTCTGCAAGTTTTCCCTTGAGGAAGTGGTTTGGTCTTGAGTGAGAGCTCTGAGCTCTTGGGATGTCCCAGCTCTTTGCTGGGCCGTGACATTACCTGTAATTGAAGGTGGCACCTGGGGTTGGCTTTCTCAAAACTGCTTGCACTGTGTGAGCACTGGATTGTCTTTTCTGAAGCAACAGCTACAAAGGCTGCTGAACACTTCTGGAAAAGTCCCTTCTTCTGAGAGGTTGGCATGGGGACGCCCCAAACTGCCCCAGTCACAATAGAACTTCATGTGTGCTGCAAAAGTCTTTGTTTTCAAAGCCCAGGGTAACAAACTAATTATGTGCTTTGCTTCAGCTTCCTTGATATTCTAAACTTAGGATCTTTCCCCTCCCTTCAGCCAATCCCTTATCCTTGGGATAAGCTTCTCGCTCAAAGGGGCCTTTTTCTCTCTTAATTCGTTGGCAATTTTAGCAATTTTTTTACTGAAGCATTTCAACCTTCACGTTTTCCACTGTAACTCAAACTTAGTCACTTGGAGGATTGCTTCAGGCTCTGTTTTGAGTGTGGTCTGTGCGAGTGAGGTGGAAGTTGGTCTGTTTATGCTGCAGTCCTAAGCTTGCTTGTCTCCTGTTCCATCATGAGTCAGTTCAAGGTCACCAGGTAAATAATGATTCCATGTTTTCCAAGGTGTTAGCAAGCACCATGAAGCCCATCCCACTGGGCACTTTGAGGCTTGTGCGCCACTTGGATGTGCCCCAGGATCCTGACAGGAAGCCAAAGATGGGTTTAGTTTTCTTCATTTCAAAATGCCCCAGAAAACCTGGCTCAGGTTTTGATCATTTCTTTGTGCAGGTGTAATGTCATGTCCAAAACTCCTGGGGACCCAGAAATGCTTTAGATGCCTGATATTTCTCAGGATTTGGAAGATTTTCATATATCTATAATGAGATCCTTGGGGACAGAACTTAACATGTCATCTAAACATAAAATTTATGTCTTTCATTGACATCTTTGTACACACAGACTGAGGGGAACTTTACACCATCATACAATAATTTTGTCCACGAAACCAAGTTTCATGATGTGCCTTTTTTCTGGTGCACATCATGTCATTGTTTTGAATCTTCTGGATTTAGGGGGCATTTTGAATGTTTCCAAGGTTTTGAATTAGAGATGTTCCACTTGCCCATTCATTTCATCCTCTAGGAAGCTGGGGCTCCATCCACGTTCTTCACTGTTTCCCAGCGCCTATGATGGTACCTGACATGATCCATGTGCTCTCATGACCAAGCATGTCTATTACATATTTTTGGTAGATTTTCTAAAGAACACAGATGGTGGGGGTGGGGAGTACGGAGAGAGTGGAGGGAGGGGCTGGAAGGAAAGGAGGGAGGGGAGACTACAGCTGGGATGTCAAATAAATAAATAAATAAACAAACAAAAACAAAATCCCAAACAAAACAAAACAAAATTTATTTCTTCAGTTCCTAGACATAATAGATTTTATTAAAGAAATAAAAAAGGAAAATGATGGCATTGTAATAGGGCTTACTCTTTTTCATAGTTTGTGGAATTTGTGTCTTAAGACACCAATATGATACCCTTTGTTTCCTTCTATGTGTTTTTTATTTTTCTTTATTTTTTCCCCATGTAGTTCCATCTTCTACATGGCGCAGGCCTTTGTCTTACCTGTCTCCAGCCTAGCTCTCAGGAAAACAAATCAAATGGCCCATTTGTTGAATAACAAGCTCTCCCATTGATCTGTCAGCTTTTCTTCTCCTTCTTTCTTACTTTTCTTTTTAATGTGTTAGATCTGTAGGGCTCTGTTCCTGGGCTATCTGTGTATTCCCCTCACTGGGCAGTTCTCCTGTGGTTAAATGAACAGTGCATTGTTTTAATTACTATCACTTTATGTAAGGCTTTGGCATGTTAGAAGATGAGTTCTTCTGACCTGTAGATGTAAATGATCTTGGATACTTTTGGCCTTTTGTCTACTAAATATATCTAAAAACAGCTCACGAAGTATGCCAATAGGCAAATCCAAATGAACATTCATATCGGGGTCAGTTCAACTTGCTGAATGTTCTATTGTGCGGAGCTATAGGTTTTCATCAAACCCAGAGGTCAGGGCAGAAATGGTATCTTCATGACAATGACACTTTTGTGGATTAGCAATTTAAATGTTCCTTATTTAAATACTTTGGTACCTTTAATACAATTAAGTATCATATAGTATTGCACATATTTTAAGTTTTTACAATTTTTTCTCCTTAGCTATATTATACTTTTGGTGAATGATTAAATATCATTTAAAATGTGTTTTCTTATTAAATTTTGCTGGCGATATGCATAATTATTGCAAGATAGGTTACTGAAATCATCCACCAAGGTAAATTTGGAACTTCCATCCCTATTTCTGTCAGGTGTTCTGTAGTATGAGGTATGAGGTACGCACATGTAATTTCAGTCCTTATTGTATGTACTGAAGTTCTTCACATTGAAGTTCTTTTTTGTAGTGTTCCTCTCAGTGTCTTGTCTTGTCTTGTCTTGTCTTGCTTGTGTGGTGCTAAGTAATTCGTTTACTCTTTACCTGCTATGTGCTTTTCATCTCCTCACTTTTGACCATCTTGCCTCTTTATAGTTTAACTTCACACATCCTAAATAGTACCTGCCAATATCTTTTCAAAGTAAAGCCTGAAGTCCTTGTCTTTCCAATAGTCTAATCCAAGCACTGTTTGGAATCCGATCACATCATCTGAAAGCTGCGTTAGTGTGTTGGGCAAGGGGAAACCTGGTTTCTGTTTATTTTACAATTCTCTTTTTGTGTGTTCTTGCCATGTAATTTCTCTATGACACTATTCTAAATTGACCAAGCTTCTCGGAGCAGTCTGCAGAGACTTGGCTGCATGTCGACTTCTTGCTCTCAGTGAGCAAAGTTGTTGGTGATTCTAGTTATACCGTTATTAAGTGTCTTCTTTGAATTGTTCTTGAGATCTTCTGGGTGTTTGAGTCTGTGTGGGTGTGCACGTGTGCATGTGGTACATGTGTGTCTATATGGGGGGGGGCTGTTGGTGAATGTGGGTGTGTGAGTGTGTTGGGTGTGGTGTACGTATGTTTCTTAGGGTTTCCATTGCTCTGATAAAATACCATGACCAAAAACAACTCGAGGGGGAAAGAATTTAATTCAGTTTACAATTCCAGGTAACTTCACTGAAGGAAGTCAGGGAAGGAACTCAAGACAGGAACTTGGAGGCAGGAACTGAAGCAGAGACCATGGAGGGATACTGCTTACTGATTTGTTCCTCATGGTTTTCCAAGCCTTCTTTTATATAACCAAGAACCATATGACCACTGTGGCACTGCCCATAGTAGGAAGAACTTGTTCATATCAAATATTAATCAAGAAAATGTTTGATAGACTTGCCTATTATAGGCCAGTGTTATAGAACCTTTTCTCAATTGAGAGCTCATCTTCCCAAGTGGCTGTAGCTTGTGTCAAGTTGACAAAAAATCCTAACCAGGACAATATGTATAGGTATATATGTGTATGTGATGTATATGTATGCACATATGTGTTTGTGGTATGTGTATCTATCTATGTGTTAGTGTGTGTACACGCATGTGTGTGGTGTGTATGGAAGTATTCCCACACACTCTCAGGGGTTGTCTATTTTCTTTATAATATTGCATTTCTATTATCTGTAGATTTATATCCTTCATCTGCTTGGAAAAATCTTTAGGCATATTTTAAAAATTATCACATTTTTTGTTTTTCCCGTTGAGGGAACTTTGCATCTCTTTGGAGCTGGTACCTCACCAGCAATGCACAGCTGTTCCCAACCAGCCACACTGAAAACAGAAATGATATTACTGGATTTAAGTTCTGAGCCATTTTCATGTTGGCTGGATTTCACTGTTAAGCCTTTACCCATTGATTGTTCATGGTCTCTATATTATTTATGTTCTGTAACAACTGAGAACACACATACACACATGTGTGTGTTTGTTTTTGTTCCAGGATAATATTAGCTAGGTATTGTACCCATTTTATATAATGTATATGATTTTAAAATTCATACTTACTGAGAGCATTGTAGATACTGGATCAGTGAGATTGTCCAGAGAGCAAAGACACTTGTTTTCATTTGCAATAGTCTGAGTTTGAGCCCCAGAACCCACATGGTAGAAGGAGAAAACAGACTCCTGTTAGTTATCCTCTGAGCTCCGCATGCACACCTTGACTCGATAAAACCTCCACAAAGAAAGAAAAAAAGAAAGAATGGGGGGAGGAAGGGAGAGAAAGAGGGAGAGAAGGAAGAAAGGAAGGAAGGAAGGAAGGAAGCAAGGAAATCTTTCCAAAAGAACGTTCCATGGCATGTACATGGAAGGTTTTGAGGATATGTTCAAGGTTGGCTTATGCCCAGCCTTTCAAGCTGCTCTTTCATCACCTAAAACTTGAAGTTTTATCTTTGATCAATAGCCTGAAGTTCACTATCCACAGTTTAAGAATAAATAATTTTCTACAATACACTATAAACTTACGCTTTTAATCTTTAGGTGAAGTCTTCTACAGCTTTGAGTATTTTTGGGTTTTATGTTTTGAATTCTTTCTCTCAGAGATGCTAATTTGTTATATTGCTTAGTCTTTGCTTTTTTATGTTTTAATATTTTTGCCTTTAAAATATTTTAAAAGATCGCCGTTATTACTTCCAGCTCTCAGTGTTCAAGAATTGGTGTGTAACTAGTGTCTATTTTGTGTGTGTGGTTTCTAAGCCAGTTGAGTACGATTTCTTCAGTTCCTTCTCTTTAGCTCAGTGAGCTTTCACTTTGATCATCTGTCACCGTTTTGAGCTCTTATTTTTATGAAGTCATTCTTTCTTATGAAGGGCTTACACATTCTTCTATTTATTTATTATTTATTTATTTATTTATTTATTTATTTATTTATTTATTTATTTTTCTTATCATGTATCCTGGCTCCCTTTAGCCTGTGTTTGGCTTGCCTGTCTGTCTGCATTGTGTCTAGATATTTTGATGTGCTTTGAGGACTGTGACTCGCACTTTGACAGCCTAACTAAGGTTTTCTGTTCCTGGCTCCTTTCAGTGATTTTCTTTTCTAAATGATTTTTTTTTGCTTTGGTTTTCTTTTCCATTGGCCCCCGATCACATCCTGTATCTCCTGTTTTGTTTTTGAAACAGGAGGTGAGGTGGAGATGATGGTGGAGTTTAAGAAGGAGATCATCTGAGACAAAAGACAATCTTTATTTTCTTCCTGGGGCTTTGTGTTCTCCTGTGAATTTTTGTTAAATATTTTATATTATTTCCACTCCAGTTGGAGAAATTTCTGCCCAGCTTTGGATTCAGTTCACCGGTACACTCCTTTTGTTGTGTGTGCGCTGCTGGGGATCAAACCTGGAGCCTAGTGCCAAGAGCTCTCCCTACTGAATCCCCCCCCTACCCGCACAGCCCATCCTTTTATCTTCAATGGGCAGCCTTGGAGGCTTCTGTGGCAGCACATCCTGGACGCTCATTGCTTGTTTCATTAGCTTAGTCCCTAGAGCAGGTTCTCCAAGTGCTCTGCCAGAAGAAGGAAATAAGGAGACTCCTTTGGTATGTTTCTCTTTGTCAGTGTGGATGCTGGGAAAACATGGAAGACCCATCACGATGGCTTTAGAGAGTATGGGCTGGGTTAGTACTGATCATGTTGTAGGTTTTTGTTTATTTATGTGTTTTTCTTTGGAGGATCAGACAAAGACAAGTCCCCTACCCACTTCCTCTAACTTTTCCTTTCCACCCCCACTCCCCACTCCTTATTTTGTCTGGAGGAAGGAAGTCTCACTGTATTTCCTAGTTAGATCTTCTATCCATTTTCAGACTGCCATGGGCTCCGGTATTCTTTCCTATCCTGGCTCCGTGAGGCCATAAGGAAAGACTCTGTTGGGGCTTGGGGTGGGATGCGACAGGAATAAGACAGGGATCCCCTCACCCATGAAGGTCACAGGCAAGGGTTGTGAAAGTCAGGTGTTAAGTGGGCTCTACACTCTCTCCTGGTGGGAACTGCTTCCTGGGGGCTCTGTTAAAAGAGCAGAAGGCCTTGTGGTTGATTGGAAAGGTGACCCACGCTTTTTCAAGCATTAACAGGTTCAACGGATGACTGATTGTTTTTCCTGAGAGCAGAGCCCGTGGCAGGGCCCATTCCTGGTGCTTCCGGACACTGATGGTTTCTTTCACTTAGGCCTGATGGCGGTGTGTAGAAGGGAGAACCTGAAGCCTGGGAGGGAGAGAGCAGTCCTGCAGATGACAGGAGGCGTGCCCATGAGCAGGAGTATGATTAAAAGTGCCAAGTGAGACTCTGGGCTAAAGACACCTGAGAAGAGGGGACTTTGGCCCCCGCAGAGAAACAGGAGGAGCTGATTCACAGGTGCACAGTGGACGGTGACTCAGCGGAACACAGTGTCTCCCTGGGTTCTTTTCTCCTACGGTAATTTTAGATTCAGAACCATAGACGTTCCTTCCTCCTTATCCTCTTCCAAAGGGAAGCTTACAAACTTGTAAACTGAAAAAAAAAAAATCCCTGACATAGTATTCCTTTAGATTAGGTGTAATTGGGTTTCCTTTGACTTTCAGGATCCCCGAAGGAACTTCTCCATGGGATGCAGAGTTATAGTAGTTGCAGTAATTTTCATGTGCAGCTAGAAACTTGTCATTGCTTTAAGACTGCAATGATAATATTTGTAGTTGTGGCTGACAGAGTTTATTTGGCAAAACTCCTTAAATTGCATTCTCTTTGCATCTAGGACAGAGAATAAAGATACTAATTTTTTCAAACTCTTAAGTTGTCTACACAAAATATTTAAATAAAAAGGCAAGTAAGATGGGTATGCCTGTTACCTCAGCACCTGGGTAGAGGCAGGTAGAGCCAACAGTTCAAGCCTGGTCTCAAATACATAGTGAGCAAGGCTGAGCTATATTAGATAGTAACTTAAAACTACAAACAACAAAACAAAACAAAACAAAAACCCCAGCAGCCTACAAAATGGGAAAAAAAAACTTTACTAAACCCACATCTGACAGAGGGCTGATTTCCAAACTATATAAAGAACTCTAGAAACTAGATATCAACAAACCATGTGACAGCATGGGTGAAGGAGAGATGCTCTCCCTGCCTGCCCATCGGCACCTGAGGCAGGTGGAAGAACTGGCCCTGAGGTCATAAGAGCCGGAGAGCTGTCCCTGCTGCTCATCAGCTATGGCACTCAATAGAGTGGCTCCTATACCTTGCCTGGATAGCACAATAGAGCTGGCTGGCCCTGAGGGTGTAGGTATAGGAGAAGTGACCCTGAGGACAAGGAAGCAGAGAATTGATTCTGCCTCTTGCTCATCAGGGGCAAGGGCCTAACTAGCCATGACAATGCTGAAGAGCTCACCCTGGTGGTTAAGACAGGGGAGAGCTGGCAGGCTGACCAATCCTGCAATTACAGGTCCAGAACCAGGGTTATGTATTGACTCACCCCAACATCCACCCCATCTGTGATCTGCTAGAGCATGGAGTGGGGGGATAGGAGTGGGGATAGGGTCAGTCCTAAGGACCCGGGGCTGCAGGATCTCTATGACACAGGGCAGCAACAGGATGTCCAGAAAGAGTCCCAAGTGAGGGCCCAGTGTCAATGGTGTAGCCGAGACCAGGGGCCTAGCACCAGACCAATGGTTCTGTGTGGTGAACGCCTGCATGTAAAAATGTATGGGTTGGGAGGATGGGTAGGATCAGGAGGGGTTGGGGGAGGGACTGAGAGGAGAGGAGGGATTGAAAATGTGGCTGGGATGTAAAATAAATAATTTAATTAATTAAAAGAGAAACAAAAATGGCAAATGAAATAGAGAGAAAATGTCAGCATCACACAAGGCCAAGGGAGGGTTGGATTCTTTAATTGAAAACCAGAAAATTGATGATTTACAAGGCAGTTAAAAAAGAATGATTTAATAGAGAAATGAGTACCTGGAAGAACAGAGAATTAACAGGTAAGGAATTGTTATGCACTTAAAAACATGGTTTCATCCTGGTAATGAAAGGAACTATCTTTGCATATCAATTTGATAAAATTGTGACAAAAGTTAAAAACTTGGCCTAGAGCTGTAGTTCATGGGTGAAGTGCTTATCTAGTGTGCTAGAGACCCCGGGTGTGATCCTAAACACTATTAGGAAACAGCAGAAGTTACACTCTAGGGGTGTGATGGGAAAGAGTGATGGTTGTGTTTCATTCTCAATGAGAGAATTACAGTTTTATCTACCTAGATTCAAATCTAGAATCAAATCCACGTTCACCTTGGCTCAGGGATTGTGTTTAGCCATATTCTCTCATAATTCAGCCAGACAGGTAAAGAAAGCTTATGTCAGTCACTTTTCTGTGAGTAGGTATAAGTCCCTGAGGGCAAATGAGTGGTCAGGCTCCTCCCCTGAGGACCTCTAACTGCCAGGTTCTACCCACAGAACTCCCTAACTGCCCTAAGCATGAGATCCAACCCCTGCCCTACAGAGTAAAAAACCCCAGCTCTGGACTTGAAATTGCACCAATCCCCACCCTGGAAATCTCGACCCTGGAAAACTTCCCTTTGCCCAATGCTATATAAACCCTGCCTTCTGCTCCGCTCTTTGCTGCTTTTCCTGGACGCAGAGTCAACCACCTCCCTGGGTTTTTCCCTCCCAATAAATGTCTTGTGTGAACTTTGTTGTGTGGTGTGACGTTGTGGTATTTCTTGGCTCCTGACTGCCAGGATACCTCTCCCTTCATCCACAGTAGGCAAATGGATAAATAATCTGACATTAGAGGATTAACTAGTCTTTGAAAAAGGCAGATCTCTAAATGCTGATGAGACAAGTTGTCTCTGGCTTGGTGGTGGCAGTGCATGTTGCATGTCTTTAATCCTAGCACTTGGGAGGCGGATCTCTGTGAGTTCGAGACCAGCCTGGTCTATAAGCGCTAGTTCCAGGACAGGCTCCAAAATTCCAAAATTACAGAGAAACTCTGTCTTGCATATGGTAAAATTGTTCTATTGATACAGCAATGACCAGAAAGATGCAATGAGTTGGAGCCTTGTACGTGTTCTTTGGGTTGTCATTTTTAATTACAGATATCAGCCAGGGCTAGTATCTATTGGTGCATACTATTAATAACTAGTACATACTAATGGCTTCATGGTGACTTTCTCATATGCGTGTCTCTCTTGCTTTGATCATGTTGCAGTCCAGTAAGCTCCTGCCAGTGCGCTGGATCTTGCTCTCTCAGTTAGCAGTAAGCACCTCAGCTCCAGGCTAGCCTCTGCAGCCCTTTGCTCTTCATGAGGGAAGCTATTGAGTTACCTCAGGCTGTCAGGAGCTTTTTGTCTTCTGGTTTCTGGCTCAAGAAACATTTCCCTGGAATCGACTTCAAAGGGTGATTCTATTTCTGTAATTACACCAGGACTCACATGCTCTCCCAGCTGTGCTGTCCTTGCTGGTCTCAGGGAGTGCACTCACCTGGGGACTGGTCTCAGCGAGTGCACGCACCTGGGCACACTGACATTTGCTCCCTGCATGTCACTGACAAGCCTAGGGTGGGAAGGAGATGGTAATGGCAGGCTGAAGAATAAAGTGGCCAAAGAGACCAGAAGTTTCTTTCAGTTCAAAGCATTACAACTTGGGATCTGAAGCAGCTAGACACTGTCTTCAGGGTCTGACTGAGGGCTTCAGTTTGCTGATTTTTAGGTAGTTTTTGGTGTGAATTTGTCCACTCCCTTACCCATGTTGTGTATTCAAAAGGTGAGAAGGACTGAAGTCAATGAAGACTATTCATAATAATGCTGGCTTAATGATTGTCTCTCTTTCTCACATCTTTTCCTAATTCCATTGTCAGTTCATTTCTTTCAGTTTTAAGAATTTTGTTTTGTTTTGTTTTTCAAGACAGGGTTTCTCTGCACCCATTCCTGCCTCTCGTTTCTACACCCCCAATGTCCTGTACCTCGCAATCCTGTGGATCAGCTCTGACCCCAAAGCCTACCTCTGTAGGGGCAGCTGCAGTGATGGTCTCAGCCACAGCCCCCCCCCCCCACCATGCTTGCCTTGTTCCTTATGCTAGTTCTCAGGGGACTCTCCACATCCCTCTCAGATTCTGCCTCAAGCCTCTTTGAAATTCTTTGAACTCTGTTGGGGCTTATAACTCTTTTGTAGCCCTTTTGTAATAAATATAGAGATATATTTACTATATAATGTGTAATTTGTGATCTGGTATCAATTTTGGTAATAAAGATTGGAATAAAAGAACCCGTGCTTGCCTGGCCCAGCCATCAAGGAGATTTCTTGGCAAATTGTTGCCAAGGAAACCCCTGTACCCTGTGACTCTGTTGTTATTCAATGCGTTCTGACATTGAGTCCTCTGTGTTTCTGACACAGCATGCTCAGAGATAGGGGCAACAGTGACTCTCTGTAAAAGTAGCCTGGTCTGACTGCCTATGTCCCTCACGCAGAAAGACTGCTACAGTGCCTGAAAACATGGTCAGCATTTTGTCTTCTATGATTGCGCAGGTCCTCTCGCTCGCTGAATTCTTCTGGCCGTGTATCCTGTTCATGATTCTGACAGTGCTTCGTTTTCAAGAGCCTCCCAGACACAGAGATAACTGTGAGTTTCACCTTGAATGCAATCTTTAGATGCCAAGTGTTCAAAGTAAAAGCATTACCTCTTTTCTCTATTCTTTATTGACACTGAGTTCTCAGTGGGGTGAGTACCATGGCTCTATTATGAGCACAGGAATGTGCCAGGAAGACACAATTCACGTTTCTTCACTGCTTAAGATTGATATTAATGGATCTTAGCTCAATCCAGCAAATAGGTTTATCCTTTCATCTTAGCTGAACTTATTTGGGCTTGGGTATATATACCTTTTATTCATTTAGGAAGAGTTAGAAGCAGAGGTAAGGGCGGTAGGTGCCTTTCATTTGAACAGGATATGATAGTGGTGAAGACAGCGGCATTGGAGGGGGAGACTATGATTGATGGGAGGTTTGCTGATAAACTTGCAAGAACTTCCTCTTCTTCAGAGACACAGCCAGGCCTGTCACTTTGTCTGTCTGATTTGAAAGCTCAGTAGCCATACCTCTTGAAACAATGGTGACCTGTTTTGCTTTGACGATGCCACTTGGAATGTGTAGCTTGTCTGACTTTGCAAGCTTCCCTTGGAAAAATGATAATTAAATGTTAGAATTTATCTGAAATAGGTCACCAGTACATATTGCAAAGGGAATGAGTATAACGACTCCTTTGTGCTTTGGAGGATGGTGTTGTGTGTTATAGAAAATGGTGAAGCAGGTTATTACGATTACAGTTATGAAGAGCTGAGAATATTTTTAGGGTTTTTAAAATTTAGTATTTTATTTATTTGTTCAACAAATATGTATCTAGAGCCTTTTATTCCCTCAAAGAACTTTCTAGAAGGCTGGCCTATTAGAATACAATTAGAAAAGTGTCATAAGGGACTCTACATAAGAATAAGTGTTCTCAGGGTTAGAGATCTCAGGGGTGGCCTCTATTCTGGATGTGTTCCTGAGAAGGGATACAGAACCAGCTAGAGAAATGTGTCTTTAATACTGGTTATATCACTCCTAACTTCTCTATGATCTTCTAAAACACTACGTCCTGTGTTTGCTAAGAATTTCAGTCTTCTCTTAAGCATCAAGCACATTCATTTTCTTTTAGTCATCTATTCATTCACCTTGTTTGTTTATTCATTCAGTCATCAAATAGTGAACGCCTTCTGTGTGAGAGCCATTGTCCTCGATTCTGGGCATAGTGGGTCTTCATGTTTGTATGAAGGAGATCATCTCCCAGAACCAAAGTAGACATCATGGGGAAAGCTGTTCCCTGGGTTTTATAAGCCACAGAGCATAGATCAGTGACTTCCCAGTTGCCTGCCATTGTCATTGTCCCCATGCCCTGTCCACCTCTGCATACAAATACCTGACTGTCTGTCTTGAAATGCTCTCCCAACCATTCCTTTATTTGTTCCACTACCCTTATTTTTTCATTTTACTAGTGTGCGTCTCATGAGAGCTTTCCATTTTCTAGTCAATGCGAGTTCCCCATAGTCAGTGTCTAGTGTTCATGACCCTGTTTGGGCACCATCTGCCATATCCTGCATTGTTTCAAGGATGGAACTAACTGAAATAGCAAGAGAATAAAGAAAGAATAGGCAAATGGACACAGAAAACTGGGTTCTGATTGGCTGGACTCTTAGATGGAGAAGCCACTTGCCTTCCACATTATGTACAATTGGACCGGAAGGCAGGGTCATTGCATATAGCACCCTACTTCAGATAATAGGTGTCAGAACTAATTTCTTTCTTTTTTTTTTATTTTTCAAGACAGGGTTTCTCCGCAGCTTTTGGTTCCTGTCCTGGAACTAGCTCTGTAGACCAGGCTGGCCTCGAACTCACAGAGATCCGCCTGCCTCTGCCTCCCGAGTGCTGGGATTAAAGGCATGTGCCACCACCGCCCGGCAGAACTAATTTCTTCCTTGTGTTTATGTCCAGGTTTCTTGCAAGCCCGGGATCTTCCCAGCCGGGGTGTTCTCCCTTTTGTTCAAGGACTTCTTTGTAACACTGGCTCAAGTTGTAGGAACATCAGCTTTGAGAGCTCCATGGATCACCATTTTCGGTATGAGAAACACAAACGTTCTTTTTAGAATTCTTAGGATGGTTTTATATGCTGTCCTTCTGCCCTCTCCTCAGATCCCCCAACCTCTCCAACATCATGTGATTTTTATGCATGCTTAGTAATCTGGGACGTGTCAGGGACAATGAAAGGCTAGAATTCAGAGTTAAAAAGAAATCAATTTTATTGCTCGGCGTCACATAACAATTGCTTCTACTCATGTCCACTGTATTTCGAGACCCACAGCATGCTAAATGTTGATGAGAAAAATTCTGTTCACTTTTCATTATTTTTTGTAGTTAAACTCTGACTTCAAAATTATCCGCTTAGTCAGTTTTTCATTTGGGCATAGTTGGAAAAATGAGTGGTTTGGGGACTGGCTGCTAGATGTTCTTACTGTAAGATGATCAAGGTCTTGTGCCAAGTTGTCATCAGGTGAAAGAGCAGCCAGGCACTGCTTTCCTCTCTGCAGTAACCCTCCTCAGGTCATGATGGCTTTCCACTGCCTTCTCAGATTTCCACAATGCTGAGTTGTGCTGAGATAGCCCATGGCCTTATTTGGTATCGTTAATCAAGAGACACAGTAGGAGTGTTTTTAAATGGCAAGACACAAAATGAAGAGGTTTAACTTGGAGAATCCAAAATGTTCTGGGAACTTCTCTCAGGTGGAATAAGGAAGGGAAGAAAGTGACGAGCTGATTGTCATGTTTTGAGTTTATCAGGTTGGGTGATGTGGAGCTGAGGTTATGCTTGTTGCAATTAAACAGTTGAAGATTTTAAAACATGAAGCAAATGTTAAAACAGAAGGTATTTATCTTTCAGCTTTAGAATTTTAGATTTTATGGGTATGCTTTGCCTGGATATACGTATATGTACTATGTGTGCGCCTGGTGCTAACAGAAATGGGAAGAGGGTATTGGATCCCCTTGAACTGAAATTACGGATGGTTGTGAGCTACCATGTGAGTTCTGGGATCCAAACTCAAGACTTCTGCAAGAGCCATGCTCTCAGGGGAGCATTGGAGACTGGGAGCTACTGCCATCCTCATTTCAGGTCTCCAGTGGTACCTGCTCAGAATAGAAAGTCAAGAAAACGTAGACGTGGAAAGAATAGGTTTCTGTAGTCAAACAAGTTATAGAGTCGGCTTCTAGCTTCTTCCGGTTTGGTAGTTCAGGGCAAAGTATGTCCTCTATGACTAGGGCTTCTCATCCCCCACCTCAGTTATGGTGAAGATTAAGAGACAAATACAAAAGATCATGACACACAATCGAGCCCTAGACCAGTGGGAGTTGTAATAAGTTCTTTTTTTAAAATTTATTTTATTGAGCTATACGTTTTTCTCTGCTTCCCTCCCTTCTTCCTTCTCTCCTCCCCTTCAACCTTCTCCCATGGTCCCCATGCTCCCAATTTAATCAGGAGATCTTGTCTTTTTCTACTTCCCATGTAAATTAGATCCAGGTATGTCTCTCTTAGTGTCCTCATTGTTGTCTAGGTTCTCTGGGATTGTGGTTTGTAGGCTGGTTTTCTTTGCTTTATGTTTAAAAACCACCTATGAGTGAGTACATGTGATAATTGTCTTTCTGGGTCTGGGTTATCTCATTCAAATTATGTTTTCTAGCTCCATCCATTTTTCTGCACAATTCAAGATGTCGTTATTTTTTTCTGCTGTGTAGTACTCCATTGTGTAAACATACCACATTTTCCTTATCCATTCTTTGGTGGAGGGGCATTTAGGTTGTTTCCAGGTTCTGGCTATGACAAACAATGCTGCTGTGAACATAGTTGAGCACATGTCCTTGTGGTAGAGAAAGTGCTTTTATTTCCCCCATTAAGCACAAGAGGTTTTTTTTTGTGTGTGTATACTTCCTTTTCTTTTTTTTATTAAAGTATGTTCCTTCTTTTTCCAGTTTCTTCAGAACTTTTATCATGAAGAGATAGTGAATGTTATCAAAGGCTCTTTCTATATTAAGATCATATGTTTTCTGAACATATGTGATGGGTTGCAGTTATTGATTTACATCTATTAAACCTACATCTCTAAAATAAAGCCAACTTGATCATGATGAATATATTATCTTCTCAACATTTATTATTTAATAATAATATAAGGGTAATAATAATAATAATAATAATGGGAAGCTTATTTTTTGATAGAGTCTTAAATTAGTTTGCAACTCTTTTGTTGAAAATTTTTGTACCTGTGTTTGTTCAATAAATTGATCAATAATATTCATTTTTGTTATATTTTTATCTAGTTTTTATTATTATCAGGGTAATATTGTCTTACTATAAGATTAGCAGTGTTCTTTCCTTTTTATATTTTATGGACTAATTAGAGAAGTATTGGTGTTGGTTTGTTAGACTTTTTTTACTCCAATAAATAACTATTTTTTTTGTTTGTGTGCCCTTCCGTTTTAACACATTTCAGTGTGCAAAAACTCAAGAATTATAAAGTCAATTTTGAAAGTGTTTATCTCACATTCTCAAAACCATAGTCAGTAGCCAAATTCTCCAGCATTGATATGATTTTAAGAGCTTTAAATTCTAAAACGCCTCTTGGTATTGAGGAGGGTCAGCGTAGAAGTGTGGGGAATGGAGGATGAAAGCAGAAAGAATAGTATGAGCAATGAGAAAAGAATGAACCGTGAGGAAGACACGAGCTAAGAGGGAGGGCCTGGCTCTCAGACCCGCCCTGCCAGCATTGCTCATTTCTTTTCATGGTTCTTCAGGTATGAATTCTGCTCAAGTTCAAAGTGAAAACAAAACAAAGAACACACAAAAGACCAAACAATAGCAATAAAACTTTTAGCAACTCCCTTCTGACTGTCTTGGTTTACAAATCTTGAAAATATGTTTTTATTTCAAAACAAGTTAGCTATCACCACCGTTAGTTCGCTACATGAATGGCTACGATCTTCCTGATCACTCAGGGGAAGCTTACTTTAGGCAGAACCTCCGGGTACGTTCTGATGTGGAGTATGATTATGAAAATCAGCTTCCTCATTCCTGGCTTTGTAGGGAGATTCCCCTCTGCTCTAATAAGAGGATTTCAGAGCAAAACTACAATTACTTCCAATAGCAGATTAAGGGCTATTCCCACAGAGTGTTTTGTTAGGGAGTCACTCTTTGTTCAAGACAAAGTGGATAAGTGGAAGAAAACTTGAAATGTCCTGTGCTATTCATATGCTCTGTGCATCTGACCCCTCCTGCTGCCAATCACTCTAAGGGGCAGGTTGAGTCAGCCCTGGAAACATGTTCTTTGCTCTTACCTGCATAACTTGCTTTGCCCTCTACCTAGGTTGCCAGTTTAGATTTCTACTCTCAATTTCTGCTTAAAATACTACTTCTACTAATAAGAAAAGTCTCAGTGGATGAGAGCATGTACTGCTCTTGCAGAGGTCCCCAGTTCAGTTCCCAGCCCTTACATTAGCTGGGAGGGACTCGGCTCAATAACTTCAGCCCCATGAGACCTGATTCCCTCTTCTGGCTTCTGCAGGCACCTGTACTCCTATATACATCCCCACCTCTGAACAGACATGTAATTAGAAAAAAAATCTTGAAAAGTTTCAGTTATTTTAATTATCAACATGCCACGACTACCTCTATGTTTGCTTTTTTCCAGTCTAAACTATTTCTAAGCTCGTAATGATTAGTAACCCCCTCTACTGCTTTCTCTGCTGCTGCCTATTTTGTCTTCTTCATCACTGTGCCACCTCAACTTCCAGCTTCGTAGGTGACTTTTCACTCTTGTCATTCAAAATTTGTCACATCGAAGTTCTAGGATGCTCTGCCTGAGCAAGGACCCAGTTTTTTTTTTTCTGTGTAGCTAAATCGTCCTGCTTCATCCAAAGCAGCCTTTATAGGTGGGAGTGGAACTGCAACATAAATAAATGCCACCCCCTTCCTCCCAGCTTGCATGCATGGCATTTCATCACAGCAATAGAAACCTGAGCTAAGACAGAAATTGGTAACATACATGTGGGGTATCTCTGCAGTAGACTTGACCATATTTTGGGGGAGAACCATGAAAGAACATTGAGTGGTCAGAGTTTAATGAGATACTGTGGAAACAGAAAATCTTGCAGAGAGCAGTGCAGACAATGGAGGCCAGGCTTGTGAAGTTTCAGGAGGAAGAAAGCCTCTACCAGGGTTGTTTACATTTTCTGTCTTGTTTGCTGGAGCTGAAGAATTAAAAGAGACAAGAACTATTAAAATGAAATGGCTTCCTGGGGCCTTTGACATCTTTTGGGAAGTGTTTCCTCAGAGTTAGCCCACAGAATCTGTGTTCCACAGACAGCCAAGGTTGTCTCTCTTGTTGGCAGCCAAACTCGGTAGGTGTCATGAAGAGCAGCTGGGGCTTGACTGACACCACGAGAGGCCAGGAGTGGCCACTGGTGAAGGTGAAGCCTCATCAGTAGTGAAAATACCAGGATTGAAGGGTTCATGAAGAGAAGCTGAAACTTGACACAGCATGGCAGGGTCAGAGTCCCTGCAGACAGAACAGGAGAGGCTATTGGTGAAGGTGCAGCCTAGCTGCATGGAGACCCCAAACTTTTACAGATACCAGTAGCATGGGACAACTACCAATGACCCCAGCAGGCATGGAATGGAACCAGCCTGAGCCTATGGGACAAGATGTATGTGCTATGAATGGCTTTCCAAGCTCTTTGAAGAGCCCAGAAGATGGTGAATGAGTTCCAGATGTCGGATATTAACTTTGACACTGTTGGACTTAGTTTGTTCAGATTGTGACTGTGCCCTGGTTCTTCCCTCTTGAAATATGAATGTATTTAGCTTATTGTGATTTTACTGGAGCTCGAAATTGAAAGACTTTTGAATTTTGAAGGGTCTTTGATATTTTAGGGAGATTTTGGAGGTTTTGAACTTTGAGAGAGACTTTGGATGTTTTAAAGAGACAAACATTTTAAAGTGTTTGTATTTTTAAAGATTGTGGGTCTTTTAAAAGTTGCAATGTACTACTATTTGATTTTTATATTATTATGCCGATTGGGAGCCAAATGAGGGTTCTAGTGCAATTGTGATATGTTTGTGTGTCAAGGCGAAGGGTCAATTGCTCTATCTAGTTTTATGTCAAATTGACACAAGGTGGAGTTAACCAAGAAGAAGAAACTGTAATTGAGAAAATGTCTCCATTAAGATTGTTCTGTAGGCAAGTCTGAAGTGCATTTTCTTATTTAGTGATTGAAGTGGGAGGCCCAGCTCACTGTTGGTGGCGATTCTGGGAGCTATAGGAACGAAAGCTGAGCAAGCCACGAGGAGCAAGTCCTTAAGCAGTTTTCTTCAGCTTTCACTTCAGTTTCTGCCTCCAGTTTCCTGCCCTGCTTGAGTTCCTGCTCTGACTTTCCTCCTCAGGGATGGACTCTTATTGGAGGTGTAAGATGAAATAAATCCTTTCCTTCCAAACTTGCTTTTGGTTATGGTGTTTTATCATAACAATAGAAGCCTGACTAAGACCTGTATTGTTAGCTATATTTTTTTCTAAGTTGTTGTAATCCTAATTTTATCTTACCCTCATAAATTTCCATTGGTACCTTTATTTTTCAAAAAATATATTGATCCCAATAGACCCAGGAAGCAAGGCTGACTACTTCAAGGTTTCAGAGGGTATAGTCTGAATTTTCCTTGGCACAAGATGCCTTACCCAGTAGCTCTGAGGTGGGAACCACCCTTGCATGTTCCTTTCTAATTGGAGTCTCTGAGAGAGTCAAAGGTGGCACTTTCACACGAGCCTCTGGGTGGACTCTGCAAAACTGTGTATTGAGCACACGGTATTTACATAAGAGAAGGCCTTGAGATTTAGGTGCTGAGCATGACAAGCGATGGGTTGAACTGTACTGTCCCATAATTCAGGTATTGAAGCCTTAACTACCCATATCACTGTACCAATGGCAGGGCCTTTACTGAATTAAAGTTCAAAGAGGATCTTTGGTATAACAGACCTCTTGCAAGGAAAGGGAGTGCTTCCTCTTTTGGGCTAGGACACATCTAAGAATGGCCACCTGCACACCAGGAAGATTCCCTTTCCCTTCCTCTGAGCCCAGCCAACCCAGGACTCCAGCCTCAGATCAGTGAGAAAAGACATTTGTGTCCTTTCACACATCCAGTGCCTGGTGCTTTATTACTGCAGCCCAGACATAATTCCTTTTGATTCATGGATGCTATTTCACATCGGAGTTAAGGTTCTCACCAGAAAACCTTAATGTTTGGGCTTTCATGGAAGCCATTTTTTCAACCATTTCTCTTCTTTTGTGCAGAACCATCTTCCTTATTTGACTGTGAAAAGCATCAGTTGAGGCAATGATAGCGTGAGATTCTGGATTTTTCATGTTCTACTGTCCTTTATGACCTTAATGGCAGCATGTCAGGGAAACTCTTGGAATGAGTGTGAAGTCATTTTGATTTTCTAGGGCTTATGGATTTCATACCAGTTTTCAAAATTTGCTTGCTTATTTCTGCAAAGAGCATGTTAAGATTTTGATTGGTATTTTTTTTAAATGTGAATTGAGATCTAATTTACAACCTCATATGAGTGACTCATTTGAAGAATAGTTTCGACATCTCCATAGTTATAAATTACACTTAACATTGATCATCATAATCAATTATATTTTTTTCATCACCTCTAAAAGAAAAGTCTGTGTCCATAGCATTGATTTCCCTCTACCCTCATGCTGGACTTAGCAGCCTTCTTCCTTTTCTGTAGATTGCAATACTGTGGACAGTTCCTTTTTTGTATGATTTGTGAAACATACAGTCGTGTGTACTAGTGTCTATGCTTGTGTGAATGAGTATGTGTTTGTGTGTATGTATGTGTGTTTATGTGTATGTATGTGTTTGTGTGTATATGTGTACCTATATGTACATGCATGTGTCTGCCTGTATGTATTTGTCTCTGTATATGTACCAGCATCTATGTGTGTGTGCCTGTATGTTTGTGTACCTCTGTGTATGTGTATATGTGTCTTAGTTCATATATGTGTCACTGCATCTATGTGTGTGTGCGTGTGTGCCTGTGTGTTTGTGTGCCTGTGTGTGTGTGTGTGTGTTTCTTTACTTAGTAATGTCTTGGAGATTCCTTTATGTAGTGCCCAACAATATTTCATATTTTAAATTAGTACTTGACTTATCTATTCATACATTAATGGATATTTAAATTATTACTGTGTTTCAACTATTATAAATGATGCTGCTGTATTTGTGTGCAAGTTTTTTTCAGGTGTGTATTTTTTTCATAGACTTTTCTTAGGTTGTATGGCAATTTTATTTAGCATTTTGAAAAATTGTCAATTGTTGAATGTATTCCCAAAATGGCTATGTTAGGGGGAAAAAACCCTACAGACACCTTCTATTTTCACTTGCTTTTACTTGTATTACAAATCCCAACTTTGGACGTCTCACAGACAAGCCACATTATTAGCCTCCCACTACCTTTACAGCAGTGGCCCTCTGCTGGTGGTTATGGTGACAGTGTCCCTCTGCTGGTGGTTATGGTGACAGTGGCTCCTCTGCTGGTGGCTATAGTGACAGTGGCCCCCTGCTGGTGGTTATGGTGACAGTGGTTCTATCTGCTGGTGGTTATGGGGACGGTGGCCCTCTGCTGGTGGTTATGGTGACAGTGGTTCCATCTGCTGGTGGTTATG